>JAMZAV010001097.1:0-207179 GCA_024449915.1 Sweltsa coloradensis
TAGCAGTTAGTAGGCAGTTCTAGAGTGACGTAGTTTAAACAATTAAGTCGGTTTGAAAAGACGGGATTGTTTGGTTTGGTTGGCCCACAGCCGGGTTGGCGTAGGTCGCTTTGATTTAATGTCCCCCACTGAAAATCAGTGATGACTGAGTGGGTAGACTCTAAATATAAGAATGTATTTGTTTTTATTTATTCAACTATAAGGCTACGGGTCCTGGTTTGGGTTAGGGTCCGCCGAAATCTCATCTTTGATTTTGAATGAATCTATTTATGCATATTATAAACTGTTGTAATTTCTCTCTTCATAAGCAATTAAATGTTCGTCCCAGAGATGATTACGATTTCCATGACCACATTGAACTGATCTAACTGAAATGTTGTGGCCATAAAAGTTCAGGATTAATGTTTTTTGCTGTCATTCGTAATGCTGGAAGATTAGGGTTTCTGGTGTGTTACTTATAATCATCATCAGCACACTTTGGGCACAGGTGTTATGTAATTTCCAATTTGAGAGAGATCGTCGTTCAATAATTTTTACTATACTTTGGTTTAATAAAAAGTTGAGCTGTTGTGAAATATTTAATGAAATTGGAGAAAAGCATTTTTGACCGTTTATTTATTTATTTTAATTATTTATCTATACAATCGAGACGATCACGAATGAGGAATGTTTTGATGTCCACGAAGAATGCATGTTACTATGTGGCAATTAACTTCCCAGTCACATTGGACAATATTGTAATTATATTCACAATATTCACTACTAATTTACTCGATGTCTTATACATATATTATATAAACTATTTGCTAGTTGCTGCACTCTTTGAGAAAGCGTTATTTTTAGAATTGAACATACAAATATGAAATAACGTTCTAAATACCCAAGATCAATCAATCATTTTTATCATAATATTTTGGTAAAATCATAAGTTGAAATGTTTTGAAATATTGCTTATGATTGACATACTTTATTAATAAAATAATCACACCCGTTTTCACTTTTCATCGGTCTACGTGTAAAGGTAAGGTTACGCAAGAAGTTCAAAGGGAGGCCTCAAGACGTTGTATACCGTGCACGATGCCTTCAGTTTATGTGAGACCAATCGCGCGCACTGGCTCCGATGCCAGCCACTGTTTTTATGATTATTTTGACGTTTGATGGAAGTCTGGCTTATAAATAGTGACGCCTGTTAGCGAGGGTTGTGAAGTGCTGACTGCTAGCCTCGAAGCAGATGGACCTCTGGGGTGCGCTGCGTGCGTGTTATTTTAAGATGTTGAACATGAGTTCATGTTTCGGATTTCTCGAGGTATCACTTGGCGCGTACGCCTACTAATAAATGTGACGTACTGATTTTTATTTCAAGACAAACATTGTAAGTCTACACTCACAGAGGGGGAGATGCTTATAATTGTATGTCTTACCGAGAGGTCATTGAATTATGATGAGTATTATTATTGTTATTACCACTGATGTTAAATAACACGAATCATCGGGGCTATCACTCAACCGTTCTTCTTATTCTGCTTTTGTAGACGTACATACCAATACATTAAGACTGTTTGCCAAGCTCGGGTCAACTTTTTTTACAATGTTAAATACCCATTTAAAAAACCGCTCGATCGTCAAATCTAGCTAATTTCACATGCAGAACGTACCGCTTTTGTACCTTTAATTTCATCCCAAAAATCTGCATTTTTGGGGGCGTTCACAAAGGATGAGCGCGTGTCTATCAAAGCCGATTTTGAAATTTCAAATAATTGTCCCTTACACAAAATTGGGAAATTACTACAAATTAACAGTTTGGTGTCATATTTAACGGTCAGTTAATAAGAAAAGTGAGCAGTATTTGGAAAATGTGCCTTGATACCAACTATTACACATTGTTACTTAACATTTTGGTGCAAACCACAACCCGATAGGACAAATGATAGAGCTTCCAAGTGATCCTGAATTTACCTCTGCGTTCTGCGTCAAAGAATGGTTTTCTAGAGCTTAGCCAACAGTCTTAATCAAAGTATTTCACTCTATCGCTGCACTTAGATGGATAATACTTTTACTATTACAGTCGTATTTTTGCACAGCTTTTGGCTCACACTATAAGGTTCGTACATTGCATAGCCCCAACTCATGCTGTATACTAGGTGGACCCAGGTTTACAACTTAGACATATTAATCTTATACATTGTTGGATTCTCTGCAGAAAACCGTAATGTCTGATTCACTTTGTTTAAATTAAAAATTAAATATTTTGTATTTAGTAATATTTTTCTTCATTTAGATTTGTGTAGACATTTTTCGTAAGATAAAATGAATTAACTTGAAACCCTACAAGCAATTCGAACTACATCATATTTCATGGCAATTTTGTTCCCTCCATTCATTTCACAATGATAATGCGTAAGTCAATATATTATAAATAATAATTATACATTTCGGCAATCCACACATTAGTTTTCGAACACGTCATGAATATAATTTAAAACACACAATGAAAATTAATTTCCACTTCACATAAATTATCCAATAAGGTGCCAGTTCGGTACCTAAGTTCCATAGATAACATTGTTGTGAAGGTGTTCATTGATTTACAAAGAACCCCCTCGGCATTATTTCCATTTAAGAAAATATTTCAATAATAATCCAATGTCAACACTAAGCCGTAAAGCAATAATACATTTTCTAGTTAACCTTCGCAACCTCACCGTATATCAAAGAGGGAGTCAGAGACAAACTATTACAAGTTGTAGCATGGGCATCCGCAGGGGGGGGAGGGCAGTTGCCCCCTGGATTGTCTTCGAAGATCCCTTGCAAAGCTTTTAAATTAATTAATTAATTAATTTGTACTTAAGAGTCTACCCACTCAGTCATATAACTGATTTTATTTTGTTATATACTTTTATAACATGTGATAGTCCTATTTTCTTCGGTTTCTTCTTGAGCAAACATTTTTACAATACCCAACACAAATCGAGCTCAAGGACGATACCTTCCAGTCCAGTAGCTCCCACCCCACGGGACAAAGGTAGCGGCCACTCCAGTAGTTAGTATGGTAAGATAATTAATTAAAATAATGAAATACATTAAAATATAAAATTACTACAACATCACTAAAACTATAAATAACAAGTGTAAGGCGCCTACTAATTATGATAAGAAAAATCAAGGACCAAACCAAAATTATTTACGCCACTGGCCGGGCTGGTCCTTACGGCAATCCTGACTGTAAGAGCGTTTAGAAATATCACATGGAGAGGATCACGTTAGTTAAACTAATGTGTACACGCACACAGAGGGCACTTTTATAAACTTAACGTCTGATGAGGACATAATTCCATAAACCCTTTGCTTACGAATGTGTAAACGGTGGCTTTGGAGCCGTCTATCTCCGAGGAACATATCAAATTTTAGATTTTTTACGTTAATTCTGGCACTGCCAGCGGGTGGAATCGTGACCAGCTTGTTCAGTTAAATACTGGTATCAAGTTGGTCATTGTTCACTCATCGATGGTAATGGTCTGCTTTAAATTTAAAAATGTATTGCCCCCCACAGAAAATCAGTTTTGTGACTGAGTGAGTATAGACTCTAAATATTTATTTATTTTTCTACAAAAATGTTTTGACTTTATCTACTGCGAGTCGAAAATGTCTGAACAATGAGAAAAGTTTGTATCAGCTTTGTACCGATATGAAACAACAATTCGTTGACACGGACTTGTATCGCTCAATCCAATCACACTCCCAATATGTTCTCACGGGTATTGTGCTGGGTGGTAATTATTCAAAGTGTCTACCACATCTCTATATTAGTCCCATCACGAAATGGTAGCTCATTGTCGTGACTCCAGTGACTTGAGTTATACCGTCCAAGTCGGGGTCCCGCGCCATCAGCAACCAAGCCACCAAGCTACCGCGGAATAATTGATTCGTTGCCTTCAAATAGATTGATTTGTTTCTGTTGTTGTTTGTTCTGTACTCGTGTGAATGATGATCGTTGGGTTATGATTGCTAGACCCATCACAGACAAACCTAGAGACGAGATACAGAGGCCGAGAGCGTGGTTACGGGTTGCCGGTTGCTGCTCCAGTACAAAAGGACCCGGGTTCGATTTCCGCTTCAAGTAAAACATTTTAATCATTTGACATTGAATTAAATCCATCTTTACATTGGTCGGGTGTGTGAGCAACGAAGCACATTAGTAAATAATTGAATTAGCGTTGTTGATTCTGGCGTCGCCCGCGCACGGATCGTGCTCAAACCATTTGGACTCTTTCCAATTTCAAATGCCGATCTCTGGTTGGCCAATAATTGCTCAACGATGGTGTCTGTGCAGACAGGGTTAAATCGTTAAAATAAAAGTCCCCAACTGAAAATTAATTCTTTGACCAAGTGAATCAAAATGCGAATTAAGTTTTTGGCGTGCTATAAACCAAAATCAAATACGGTTTTTCAAATCGCTTCAAAATTTGTTTTCGTTTTGATTTTAACATTAGGTTTATCAATTCAAGTCTGGTTATAAAATACCTAGAGTTTCGCAATGCTACTAAGTAAAACGGAAAGTTCAATAAAGTGACATTTTAAAATGCTACATACAGGTCGAAGCATCTCTATGACGAGTAATATACTCATTCATAAGTTATTTAAGAGGAGTCGACAATCACGAGAAAGAGTATTGTATGAAGGAGAAGAGAGCAGAGTGAGTAAAAAGGCGAACCTGTAAAGATGATAGAAAAAGCTAAGAAGAGATAATTAATTAAAGTTGTTACATCAGCGACTTCGAAAGTTCGAGGCCTTCAGTTTGCTGAGAAGTCGAGAACAAAGAGATGTCATACGGTAGTTTCTCCCAGTATTTTAACGAATCACTTAATGTTAAATAGTAAATACACAATATTCGAGAGCAAAGTTTCCCTACACGCATCACTTTTCTGTCCGTCCTTCTGTTAAATGAATGCAAAATATTTACAAAAAAAAAACATGTCACGTCTCACGATATATATATATTATTTTCAGAAGCTATTTGACCCGGATATATGTGTGAGTGAGATTGCCAGTGAGACAGTGTCTGACGATGGAGACGGACGTCTCCGAAAATTCACACAAGTAAGTGTTAAATATATATATATATATTAGCACGTAGGTTTTCACGAACAGTCATAGATACATCCAAATTTGGTTTTAGGGTTTTTGTTCGTGTATTTCCTCTTCTCTCTAGCAGGCCTACACAAGGACCATTGTCAGCTGGTCGACGTTTCGGCTGAATCACATCAGCCATCATCAGGACGAAACCCTAACAGCTCAGAAGAAAAAACTACTGTTGCTGCCTTGACTGCAGACGCAAGGTCATTCCCACGTCTGCAGTCGAGGCAGCAGCAGTAGTTTTTTCTGAGCTGTTAGGGTTTCGTCCTGATGATGGCTGATGTGATTCAGCCGAAACGTCGACCAGCTGACAATGGTCCTTGTGTAGGCCTGCTAGAGAGAAGAGGAAATACACGAACAAAAACCCTAAAACAAAATTTTGATATATATATATATATATAGAACATTACCTCCTATTTACATGGGATTTTTTCGTTGATATTGCCTTTCAAGATTGATAATTCCGAATGCTTTTGATGACTTTTGTGACCTTTGGGGTCAGGAACGTAGGCGTTATCCAAAGGGTGAATTTCTCTTAACCCGAAACATCCACCAACCAAAAGGAATAAAATATCATAAAATAATGCTGGAGAAATTATATCCTACTTCGACAGTCTGTTCAATAAGTAGTTTCGCTCCATATTTGGGGTAGGTCCTCCCGTACGCTTGCTTGTAAGAAATCCAACGAATCAGTTTTAAATCTAAAATAAAAAAATAAAAAATTGATAATAAATAATAAATAACGGTTCTCGTAAAAACAGAAACAGCAAACAGTAACAATAAAATAAAATAGGGAGAATCGCCATACGCCGGCACATTGAATGTTACCTGAACATTTCTGTATCTGGCATGAAAAGAGTAACAACTCCAAGCCAGTGACCCCGTGCAGACAACGAACAACAAGCAGCACGTGTTCAGGGCGGAAGGGGCGTACCGGCAAAATCTTGAATTACACGTAGTTTTATTCAATTGCAAAAACAACTCGGCGCTCTTTTCTTTTCTATACGGACCAAATCTCAATAGTTCAGTGACAACATGACGGCGCGCGTTCTAGAAGAATGGACCGCGCAAAAGGTTGACATCCAAAACTCGAACGCACATGATTGTGCGTAGTGTTTTGCCTCCCCACTTAGCAATAATTGTGCGATTAAATTTGTTTTTGTATCTATTGATAAGTTCATCCATTTTGAGGAAATGCAATTCTAAGAGCGTTTGAATGAATGTTGGCCGAATATAATTATTTATTTTTCCTAACGTAACGTTACCTGTGCATGGGCCAGTCCAAACGTTATGTTATAGTTATTAATCCAGAATTCAACTTTCGATAGAGGAAAACCTTGAGGAATGGATTAGTTAGGATTGTTGGTTGCCAGGGTTTGACCCGATGTCCAACTAAATAAATTACATTATTCATAGACGTGAAGGCCAACATTCATTAATGTTGTTGCAAAACTTGTAGTACTATAAAAAAAACTACTTTGAACTTCCTTCCAGCAGGTTTGTCTTACAAAAATTGTCCTTTTATATATTTGAGAAGCGAAGCTCATCACTTTTCTGTCCGACCGTCAATGCGTGCATGAGTAACGTCACATGAAAAAACGAACACGACCCCAAACAACAAAGATGTTTTGATGATCCTCGGGGTCAGGGCGGCGCAGCTAGCATTTTTTAATTTCAATTTTCCGGACCCGGCACCTCCACCAAAGATTTTTGTTTTTGCTCATCCGCTATTATCCAATGCATTAATTCGATTTTTATATTGTATTGTTTAATTATAATAAAATATTGAATTTTATTGAATTTCCAACCATTAAAGTTATTACAAAATTAATGTAATAATTTAAAAGACAAACAAATAATGGCCTACGTGAAAATTAAAAATACACGTTAATTTTCTTAAAACTTAATTATGGATGGTGGATGGATGAGGAAGATTCATTAGAAAATTCATGTATGTTACGAGTGGCCTTGGATAAAGGTTTTTAATTATATTTTAATTTAATATTGTTTCGGGACAGCTGTTTAACAAAATAAGATTTTGTTAGCGATCTTCTTCGACAATCTACCTTCTTTCCCTATTTGTGTATACACTTATTTTATTATTCTATTATTATATTATACTAGGAAAACGCTTAAGTCCCGCCGCGTTGTTGGATGAGCGTAATTGGTGCATTGAGCTGCCATGTGTTATGCGGATTTTCTGTTGTTCTGTGAAAAAATCATTACTAAGTTAAAGATTTTTTTTAATTAATTTAAATAAAATAAAAAAAAATAAACTTAAATTTTTAATTTTTTTAATTAATCGTAGTTTTAAAAAAGAAAAAAATCGTAAAATTGCGATTTTGATAAGAAATAATTATTCGATTGCGCTCAAATTTCACACGAATATATTAATTCATAAAATTAAGGTTCTGTGAAAAAATTATTACAATCGGTTAAAGCATGTAGGTGTTATAAGTCAAAGAATTGTTTAAAAAAAGAAAAAAAACGTAAAATTTCGATTTTTATGAGAAATAATTTTTCGATTGCGCTCAAATTTCACATGAATATCTAAATTCATAAAATTATGGTTTTGTAAAAAACTCATTAAAATCGGATAAAGCATGTAGGTGTTATAAGTCGAAGAAATTTTAAAAAAATCAGAAAAAATCAGAAAAATTCGTAAAAATGCGATTTTCATGAGAAATAATTTTTCGATTGCGCTCAAAAACGTGGCAGTTCTAAGTTCAGAGATTTCGAAGGTCTCCAGAAAATTTCATTGCAATTTGAGTATCGGTTTAACCGGAATCGTGCTGACAAACACACAATAATACAGAAAAAAAGAAAGAAAGAAAAAAAAAACATTCCGGATTTTTTTCTCCAGTGTAGTAAATGGAATCTTCGCTACGCTCATCCAATTATTATACTAAGAAAACCCTAAATTCCCGCCGCGTTGCTGGATGAGCGTAATTGGTGTATTGAGCTGCCATGTGTTATGCGGATTTTCTGTTGTTCTGTGAAAAAATCATTACTAAGTTGAAGATTTTTTAAACAGGAAAACGCTTAAGTCCCGCCGCGTTGTTGGATGAGCGTAATTGGTGCATTGAGCTGCCATGTGTTATGCGGATTTTCTGTTGTTCTGTGAAAAAATCATTACTAAGTTGAAGATTTTAAAAAAAAATTATTTAAATTAAATAAAAAATAAACTTTAATTTTTAATTTTTTTAATTAATCGTAATTTAAAAAAAGAAAAAAATCGTAAAATTGCGATTTTCATAAGAAATAATTATTTGATTGCGCTTAACTTCACACGAATATATTAATTCATAAAATTAAGGTTCTCTGAAAAAATCATTACAATCGGATAAAGCATGTAGGTGTTATAAGTAGAAGAAATTTTTCAAAAATCGAAAAAAAAATCGTAAAATTGCGATTTTAATGAGAAATAATTTTTCGATTGCGCTCAAAAACGTGGCAGTTCTAAGTTCAGAGATTTCGAAGGCCTCCTTAAAATTTCATCGCAATTGGAGTATCGGTTTAGCCGGAATCGTGCGGACAAACACACAAAAATACAAAAAAAAAAAAACATTCCGGATTTTTTTCTCCAGTGTAGTGAAATGGAATCTTCGCTTCGCTCGCTACGCTCATCCAATTAATTTAAATTAAATAAAAAATAAACTTTAATTTTTAATTTTTTTAGTTAATCGTAATTTTAAAAAAAGAAAAAAATCGTAAAATTGCGATTTTCATAAGAAATAATTATTTGATTGCGCTTAAATTTCACACGAATATACTCATTCATAAAATTAAGGTTCTGTGAAAAAATCATTACAATCGGATAAAGCATGTAGGTGTTATAAGTCAAAAAATTGTTTTAAAAAGAAAAGAAAAAACGTAAAATTTCGATTTTCATGAGAAATAATTTCTCGATTGCGCTTAAATTTCGCATGAATATCTCAATTCATAAAATTATGGTTCTTTGAAAAAATCATAACAATCGGATAAAGCATGTAGGTGTTATAAGTAGAAGAAAGTTTTCAAAAATCGAAAAAAATCGTAAAATTGCGATTTTAATGAGAAATAACTTTTCGATTGCGCTCAAAAACGTGGCAGTTCTAAGTTCAGAGATTTGGAAGGCCTCCTTAAAATTTCATCGCAATTGGAGTATCGGTTTAGCCGGAATCGTGCGGACAAACACAAAAATACAAAAAAAAAAAAAACGGATTTTTTTCTCCAGTGTAGTGAAATGGAATCTTCGCTTCGCTCGCTACGCTAATCCAATTATTGATTCTATTATTGGAGATTATTTGTACGTTATTTGTACGTACTTTGCTACCGACAGTGTTGGCTCGAGCGCGCGACTCTGATTCCGGAGGTCTCCGTGTCAAATCCCGTCGAGACCGGCAATCCTGACTGAAGGTTTTTCCCGAGGTTTTCCTCAGTCATCAATGCGAATGCAAGGGATTGAGTCCTCTCAAACAGCCCTCAAACATCCTTTCGCAATTGTCCTTTCCGCAACATACCTATAGTTAGACACCTGAGCAGGGGCATGAATTGCACTTGGGCAGGTTTCCCCCAAAAATTATTTAAAATTATTTTTACCTACTTTGCTACATGAAGGTATTAAAATAAAGATGAATGTATTTCTTGTAAAAATATTAGTATTGTATTTGCTATTTAGAAACATGTTGAACTAAAGAATATAAGGCATGAACGAACATCACTGAACAAAACGCACTCTAACATTCCTAGCTATTCTAAAGTAAACAGGTTAATGGTTTCCACTTGTGGTGAAGTTCTGTACTCAACTTTGCATACAGTTTTCCATAAAACCATTAACCAAGGTGATCTCAAGTCTTATGTATACATAGATCCGTGACTGTCCTTGATATTGTCATTGGAAGTAATCGTTCTGCAAAGTATGTGTAGTCACACTGGTCGATCATTCGCCAATCACGACAAAAAGTAATTGGCGCCTTCATTGTTTTAAAATTATATGTTCTCTACAAAAGCATCAACACGTGGTGGCTATATATTTACTTCTGTTTTTCCAGCAATTTACTTTAGTGGTTAGAGCGCTCTCCTTTCCCACTTGTAACATACACCAGTGAACCTCGGTCTACCGTCTGTACTAGTTTCCACTTAGACTTAGTATTCGTTTTCATATTGTATTATCGCATATTTGATTTAAGAGGAAGCATGCTCATTTTATCTGCTTCAAATTTCTCGGCCAATTTTAGTCACACGTACATACATAGTTTTAAATTTTACATTATTGTGTAAAATTTAATTATGAGGGGCCCCTATCGTAGCACTTTTCCAAAAATGGATTATAGAAAACAAATAAAAAATAAAGTTCATTTTCTAGAATTTAGAACCTGTCAAAATGGTAAAAATATCCAAATAGTTACTTTTTCTGACTGATTTGTGATAAATGTTGAAAATGTGATATGTTACACTTATCTACATTATCATTTATATAAACAATTTTATTCAGATGTAATGATTCATGGCTGCACGACAAGGAATACGCCGAGCATCAAATCAGTCCTTCTTCCTCTCAAATGAACTCATTTCACATAAAAACGAACTGTAGTAAAATAATTATCCTAATTTATCCTCCTCCTCCCCCCTCTCCCTCCCAACACACAAAACAAATTCTTGAGATAGTCAAATAAACTATAGTTTTGAAAAGAGCAAGTGGAACTTGGTGACGATAATGTACCCGTAACGAGCATTGTAAGCACAATATGTGGAGATCTCTTGTAATTTTTTATTTACAATAATTATTATCAAATTCAATCATTCAAAAATCCAAAATGAATTCCTTTTATTTCTTAAATGTTTTACCGTTGAGTGACTAACCGGTTTTACCAAGTAGGTAAATTGAATAGCGACACCGACACCAACACCACGATATTATACAAGCCATTAAACATAGGCATACAAAGTTTTGCTTCCTTTATATTATTCACTTGATGTCGAAAAAACACAAGAGAACAGAAAGCTACGCCTAGTTTTGTTTATTAACAATGCGTTGTAAATAAGAGCATCGAACACTCGTAGATTCGGTCTCTTCCTTAGAATATTGAATATCTGCGGGTTTGCAAAACCGTTATGTAATCATCTAATACGTTGTTTGCCGAGGTAAATTCATCCGATGTAATTGCAAAGGTTTCCGTAATCAGACCCCCGGTTTCCTCCATACCCCTCGGTCGGATCCGATTCAAGGTCTTTCAACCCCCACCCATTGTAAACGCTGCACCCCTGCCAACATGGCCATGGCCGCTTTATTTCGCATGGTATGAAGGTGAAAGAAGGGTTTCGAGCTTATATTTTATAAGTCCATCAATGAAAGTAATTGTAACGTACAAGCTACCTGTCAATATTTCAGCCTATTATCCATCCCGCCATTATCAATACAAGTATACGTCTCCACACGCAACATGACACTTTCTCAGAGACGCACAAAGCGAGAGCGTGGATATTTCATGTGCGAAGGGAACGGGGTGCGCGAGGGATAAAGGGTGATGATTCGCGACCCTTTAATCGTTTCACAATGGAGTCGGTAAAGAAGAAAGGTTAACAATGGATATATAGGTACTATCGTGAACATACCACTTAGCCATATGCCATTTATAACGTTTCAATACTTTGATGGGTGCTGACGGATGGTTTGGCGGTTCATGGGGCAAAGGCTTGGTTTACCCTCAACCAACAGAGGTGCACATGCGTAATGCACCAAACTCTGATTCGGGATGTCATCGGTTCGATAACCACCACTGGGTGGGATAATCCTGACTGAAAGTAATTTAAACTTTAAAGGGCTGTTGTATGTATTGACCCTTTATTTATAGATCTTAGTATTCGCCGGTCGCCCTAATATATTTTACACCCAGTTTCTCAGGGTTTTCTCAGGAAACAAATCAAAGTCTTATTAAAAGCAAATCATTAAAATTGATCGAACCGAAAGAGTAATGAATTAAACAATTAAACTCCAAAACATTCATGACTTGATACATATCGATAAGAATAGTCGCATCCGCAAACTATTCACCCCCACACACTCCTACCCTGACCAAGGTGGTCGCTTCTAAAACACTCATCTGCTTGTCATAATGTTTACAACTCGTTATAAGTAGCCGCTACTATTAAAATTTATGAAACAAGGTTGGAAGGAGGATGAGGGGGGGGGGGAATTCTCAACTCACAGGAATAAGATGGGACAGGGAGGACAATACCCCGCCCGAAGAACACGTAATGTAATTAGCTACCTGCGACACGATTATGTTGATTGTACTCCACCCATTCTGTGATCACTCAGTGCATAACAATCGTGCGGAGAACGGCCTCTGATTAGCTTCAGCGACGACCACACGACGCGTTACCATAGACGAAGATCGTGTGACGGAATTCGCATCCCCTAAAAAAGAGAAACAGTACGTGTTGGCATGAGCAAGTCGTCAAATCAAGTCATTCAAACGAGAACCACAGATAATAGAGTAAAACTATATACTTTATTATCTGTGCCAGAACTTTTCTGTATAAAACAACCGTACATTGTTCATTATGTATTGAACAAAATGTACACTTATATAATATGTCAATATAATATTATTTCGTAGTAACTGAAAATACGTAGAATATATAAAACTACAACTATAATTTAGCTATCACTCAGACTGATTCAGACTTTTTTCAATGAAAATGTATGCCTTGAATTGAAGGAATATTATGAAAAACTCAAACATTAATTTGATCAATATAAATTTACATAACAAAACGTAATTAGAGGACAATCACGTACGGGAGTACCCAAAGTATGGAACAAAACCAAGCGTTGTAATATCTTGGTGGAGGTGCCGGGCTCGAATACAATGCTCACATTTTAGTAAATGTAGCCTCGCCCCTGAAAGCAGTCATTCTGCATCATCCTTGTTCAAGGGCAAATGTCAACTAAAACGCATGTCTATCGATAGGTCATGTTTGGTTTTCATCGTGAGAAAGTGTCACACGCCCAGACGGACGACGGGGCAGACAGAAAAAATGATGCGTGTAGGGGTGCTTCGCTCCCTAATAAGCATCCATTATAACTTCAACGACGAACAAAATCACTAACAACATCCTGTTAAGTTTACAAAATATGAAATGAAAATATATACACAATAACTGTGAACAACATTAATTATGAAAATTAATTAAAATGTAAACAAAAATTTAAAAAATATGAACACAATAATTATGAACAACGTCATATGAAAATTAAAAGGTAAACTAAAAGTAAAAAAAAAAACGGCACAAAGAAAGTTTAATGTTTTCATAAAGATAGTTGATGCACCTAGGTGACTCTTCATTTACAAAATGTGAGAATAATGCACAATTATTAATTACTACACTATACGGACGATCGAGGCCTGCAGTATACTTGGCATATTATGCGATCTGGAATTCGCTTATGGAAGCATACACACAGCATACAAATACAGAAAGGAATTCATCACAGCACTCTTGTCGATTTAAAAACAAGTGTATATATAATACTAGGAAAACGCTTAAGTCCCGCCGCGTTGTTGGATGAGCGTAATTGGTGCATTGAGCTGCCATGTGTTATGCGAATTTTCTGTTGTTCTGTGTCAAAATCATTACTTAGTTGAAATTTTTAAAATTAAATTAAATTAAATTAAAATTAACTTAATTTTTTTAATTTTTTTTAATAAATCGTAATTGTTTAAAAAAATCGTTAAATTGTGATTTTTATAAGAAATAATTTCTCGATTGCGCTCAAATTTTACACTAATATATTAATTCATAAAATAAAGTTTCTGTGAAAAAATCATTACAATCGGATAAAGCATGTAGGTGTTATAAGTCAAAGAATTGTTTAAAAAAAGAAAAAACCTGTAAAATTTCGATTTTTATGATAAATATTTTTTCAATTGCGCTCAAATTTCACAAAAATATCTTAATTCATAAAATAAAGGTTCTGTGCAAAAATCATTAAAATCGGATAAAGCATGTAGGTGTTATAAGTCGAAGAAAATTTTTAAAAATTGAAAAAAATCGTAAAATTGCGATTTTCATGAGAAATAATTTTCCGATTGCGCTCAAAAACGTGGCAGTTCTAAGTTCAGAGATTTCGAAGGCCTCCATAAAATTTCATCGCAATCGGAGTATCGGTTTAGCCGGAATCGTGTGGACAAACAGACAAAAATACAGAAAAAAAAGAAAAAAAAAAAAACATTCCGGATTTTTTTCTCCAGTGTAGTGAATGGAATCTTCGCTTCGCTCGCTACGCTCGCTACGCTCATCCAATAATCAAAGATCGTTTCACAAAGACTATAAATAATATTAAGATTAAAACAGGAGTTTTTAAGAAAATCCAAATTGAGGATCGAAACAGTAAAATAGTAGCATTAAAATCACTGTTGTTTAATATTACTTGTAAATATAACAAAAATAACAATGATTTAAGTCATATAATAGTTATGTTGGTCTTGATTTGGACCCACATTGACTTCGCGAGTGTTGTGTTTTATTTATGTTCATTTTTGTTATTAAATTTGTAGTTATTTTGAAATATTGATATGGCTTTTTTGTATTTAATGATTGTATCATATCTTTGTATTTTTTAAATGTACTAAATGTGTAATTTCGTTGTTTGGCTATTACTTGGCACCTGTGGGTTTATACCTATAAGTGCCAAGGAAAATGTATTTAAAAAACTAAATAATAGTACCTGTTCTATTAGATTCGTTCACTATTACTCTTATAGCGTGGAAACAATGTTAATTGGACAATAAATATCACACTGCCTCATTTGTCTGGAGAGCGCCTAGGACAAAACGTTCCAGACAGTAATTGAACCAAGAACCTACCACACCAGAGTTGCGAACACTATTAGCACATCATAATCATCCCTCACCTTGGCAAAGTATGGCAGAGCACCAAGTGGCAATATGAGACCTTTGCCCGCTATAACTTTCATTCAAATCTTACTTTTTCTCGCCTACACAAATTTGAATGAAATGTATTTTTACTATCCCGCTCGGTATTTAACGTGGAATTCAAGTTGCCAAGCTGTGACTCACTCAAGAAATGTGACTAATGTCGTGTGAAGCAGACGACTCCTGTGGAGACAGAGATTATTAATCAAATCATTATGTGAATTACATCGCGGAAGAACGAATTAGAAAATGCCAAAACATACACCACGGCAATGTTACATGTTTATTTTAGTCCCAGCTATTGGCGTTGTCATTTTATTTTTTACGAAATTTAAATGATTACCGATTCTTTTTTTAGAATGTGACAACATAGTTAATATAATTCCCAAAAATGTAAATTGTACGTTTTTTACGGCAACATGTGACCATTTCCCATCTCGTAAATTAGAAAATGTTCGAATACATTGTTGTGGTGTAGCTTTTGAATATCGCCAGCATGTTAATAAATTTTAAACTTGACTGTCTACATTTTACTTGTGAATCCATAATAAATTTTGTCAACATACAGCTGTCCGAAAATATTATTTATTTATTTATTTATTTATTTACAAATAGTACATACAAATTTAATTTCCTAATTTTCCTGCCGAAAAATATCCACACCCAGTTGGAATTCTTGTATTGCCGCCATTATGCATTTTTTCAGTTTCGATTTAACTTTTTTTTAGCAAGTGACTCATTTGAACCTTCACAATCAGTCTTTTCGCGCTTTTTGATTGTACCATTTAAAAAAAGCAATAGGTCGAAGGTTAGGAAAATCGATGAAGAAACCCCTAACACTCAGTACATAGGCCTACATTATCTCAAACTAAACGCGTACGTAGCGTTTTTGTTTTTCAATTTGAAGAATTTCGGCACATATCTTACTCTGAACATATATTTAAAATAGATATTACTATATTCCCTGCAGCATGCGTGGGAGTGATGCTAACCACGTCGTCACCCAGTCTTAAATCAATTAGTCGATGCTTGTCACGGCTGTGCATGGACCTGATCATCAGCCATCTTGGCTCCCTCTCTCGTCACGTGACTTCTCAGGCCAGAGTGAGAGATGTCGTTAAAACTAGAGTTAGCAAGTCGAGTCACACTCGCAAAACATTTCAACAGCGAATTAATGAGCGCCGCTTGTTACGATGCCGGCAATGCGATTATAACATAAGAGCGTACATTTCAATTCGAAATGAGAAAATGTATAATTTACCTGTTATGAACTTTCTTCCTCAGGCTCAGAAACCAATAATATTGCAGGAAATTCTTTTGCAGTGGGGTGTTGATGATTGTGCGTGTAGTATAGATTTAACGAAGAATATACTATACATGCTCATGGGTAACCTGCCTAGGGTCAAATTGCGCCTTCTGCAGCTGGCTTGTCACTTACTTGGTCGCTGTGTAAAATTAGTTGGAAAAAATATCCAATCCTTCGGCGAATATATAGGACTTATTATGATCTTGATGGAAACTTTTTAAGTCTGGATTGTCGATGTTCGGTATTGAATCGTCGATCCTGTATAATAGGATTAGGATTATTTTTTTAATACTTCATTAAATTTCTTCAAAATACATTTTTGGTTCCTATTTTATTGGTGCATCATGCACTCGCAGGTTATTTCACAACTAAGACCGGGCATCTTTCATACGTCGCCTTTAATATTCGTCTCGCCACTGTAGCTAGTTTCATAGCTTCATTGGTGAATCCAGCCGTGTTTGTTGTGTCTAAACGCCCGCCCAAGCCAAGGAGTGAAACAACACCCCCATCCCCAGGTTCACCTTGGTGCTGGTCTCAGCGGCAATGTTTTAGTGCTGCAGGAGATTCAAAGACAATCACCGGAAGTACACGGAGTTGCTAGTCTTCAGACATCCTAGCGCATCGCGGACGTCCCACTCATAGCAATTGCCACTACCGGTTGCCTATGCGGAGGTTCTATCACTTGTTCAATCTTTTTTGTTTTATACCTGTCAATATACCTATTTAAATAAAGAGATAGAAAGAAATTCGAATCATTCTATGTTTTTAATTTTCTGTGGCCTTTAGGCCCAGAGTGCAATGCATGCCCCTTGGTGGGTCTAGTGGTCAAATTTGTGTATGCTGAATATTGTACCCTCGGAAGTAAATCAAGGGCAGGGTATATTAGATTCAACTAGACCTATTGATTTACTTATGGTCGGTCGATGGTATACATTGCAGAGGCAGTAGGCTCTAAGTTGATTATAGATACTTTTTTTTAAATTTAACATTTAATACTATTTCTCGATACCCGCTGAGATAATTTATGAGTTTCTGGATTGATTTGCATATATTTAATACTATATCAAAGCAGAAAATCAAAAGAGTTGGTAATCAAAACAAACAAAAAATATATTTTTAAATGGTACTCTTAATATTTGAACAAACAAAACCAGAAATTAATGTGAAACGTTGGTAATTTGATTTGTATAAAAATTAAATGCATTGACAATCAGAAAAGCATAATTAAATTTAGAGTTGACGATACATTTCAGTGGACTCGAAAGAGTGTCCTCTTTTTGGTCCAGATGATCTACGCCTTCGTTACCTTTTCGTATATTTCACAGTTCACAAAAGTCTCAAACAACCGGCCAAGATAAACGTGTAAAACTCAGAAAAACGGCTTAAGGGACTGTAATCAGTTTCTATTGTAAATCCATGGTAACACGGTATGGTACGGTTCGGTAGATCATGGGGTTAATTTTTAGGTTTGGCAATAAAATAACGTGCGATCTCAAGTTTGACGGGGGGGGGGGGGGGATATAGTTTTGTTACTGCTTGTTAAAATAGCTTCCTCACCGCTGGTCTTCAGTGTCAACTGAATCTGTTGCCATCTCTAAATTACGCCCCATTATTTTTTATTATATGCGTGTGTTATTTCCAAGCCCACTCAACTTGCATGGATAACACCCATTAATATTTCTCGTATAGCCCCATTAAGTGATAAAATATCGTGTTTATTTCATCTTGGACGCCTTCTATTATTAAAACATGTGTCACTTTCAACACTGTGGCTTCATCACAATGTAACACATCAAACAGTAATAAAACTTGGACGGCGCGTGGAGTGAGTGGTTTTGTACATGGCCAACCAATGATCCTGGCCTGGCCTGGCCTGTGCCTGAAACGATGCGATGTGGCCAAGTCATGGATATGATGTTCATTGACAGAGGCAGGTATTTATGGTAAAAACGAAATTTACACAGCAAAAACCGAAAATTGAATAATTTTTAACTACGTTAAAACAACAACAAATATGGCATTACGTTTCAATGTCTGCTGCTGAATTATCAAAACAAATTTTCATTACAACCTGCATATCTTTTTCAAGATCTCCGTGTAATATTAAAAAATATAAATATAGAAAAGGGGAAAAATACATCACTTTCAGTAAAAATTTGAATTATTTTCACAGCTAATTCACCGCTTTTGAGCACACATAAACGAAATTTGTCTTCTTATTTTTACACAAATCCCTGCCTCTGCTCAATGATAAACCTTGATAATATCAACCAGCTGGTGTAATGGTTGTGGTGTTAACCAAGGCTGCGCTTGCTCGATTTATTTTCTGTCCGAGATAAAATACGTCACGTGGAATTTTTACTTCATGTCAACCACGCATCGACTCGAGTAGAATCGATGCCAAAATATGTTATGGGAAAAAATGAAACTCAATTGGTATTTATTTATTTATTTGATGCAGTTACTTTGGTTTATGACATGGATGTAATTATATTAAATGTTTTATATAGGCGTATATTTTACTGAAATAAAGTAAAAGTCCCAAGGCTGATTCAGCATGCTGGAGGATCCAACCTAACTAAAAATATATCTGTTCAAAAGTTCAAAAGTTCTTCAGAAACTAATTTGATGTGCGATTGTTAATTTTTGTGATAGAGAATGTTACAGAAATGTATTTTTTTAACTATTGATATAATATGATTAGTCAGTATCAAAATCAACAATACATTATTTTCTGTCTACAGTACTAGTTATTGTGTGTTGCCTATTTTTATTTTCCTAAAATATGTGTTGAATGTTGACCATCTTTTGATTAAAAACAAAATTCTAAATTTGGATGCAGCCATTTATAGGTGAACGAATAGTTAATCAAATATTTTTCTACTAATTTATTACTATGGGGGCTAAACCCACCACACAACCTTGATGAAAGTGTTTTCATATCACGTATCTAGGTACCAAACATGGCACATACAAAGTTTGTCGAAAATCTTAATTTTAATTTCATACATTGTCCTTTATTTTTTTAACGTTGCATCGTTGCGCGGCTTCTTCAATGCAAGCGAAGAACAACAACAGCGCTTCCTCGCGGTGCGGATGCGAGCGGAACTGACAAGGGGAGACATGGCTGGGGCACGTACACAATAACGTAAAGCTCCATCCGTTTTGTGCCTTTATATGGCTGAAGCCGTAGCGACATCTTGAGTGGAATATAAAAATATGTTTCTCAAGCTACGCATACAAAATATGATGGCTCAAAATGGCCGCCCGTTTTGTTGTACTGACCAAAGTGCCAATCGGCCTCGCTTGAGCCAAACATAACAATGGGCAGAAATCCGAAAATAGACCGCCAAAGGTAGAATGTTTTGACAAGTGCATATGACAACAATTCTGAGCTACGAACTGGCCAAATAATACATGAAGTTGAATGCAATTATTGAGAAGATCCAGCAATCCAATAGGAGAACTATACATACGTATGCATTCTTACAACTGAACAGTTAACAAAAGTTGAGTAAATTGTGAATATTATTTAAATGAGCTCGAGCAAAGTAGACTTTGATGCAGAATTCAGAGGCATAGTCTGGATCACTTGGAAGCTCTATCGTTCAGCCCACTGCGAGGAGCCACGAGCAACATCTAGGAGGCAGTGGTTCAACCTATCGAGTTGTGGTTTGGCCAGTTTGCACCAAAATGTTGAGTAAATAAAGTAAGGATCTGTTATGTCACGATCAGAGCACATTTTTCAAAAAGTGCTTACTTTTTTCAGTAACGGACAGTAAATATGCCACCAAACAGATAATGTTTTGTAATTTTACAAGCTTGTATAAGGGACAATTATCAGAAACGTTGAAATATGTGCTCTGATCGCGACTTGCGATTATCTCAAAAACTCAAATTTTCGGGTGCAAAATGTAGGTTGAAAATTGATCCAAAATGTTTGTGAAATTATAGCTGCATTTACTAATTAAGCGAATTTTTAAATGGACGTTTAACATGGTAAACAAAAGTTACATCAAGTCGGAGTTGAAACATAAACATAACTGGGGATAGATGCAATGTACTAACATTCTCAATGAAAAAATGAATACATACACTTTATCATGAAGATTTTAAAGCCATGTCCTCAGAGAGGACTTATGCTTAAAAGTCTTGTATTTATACCATCAAGAGTTATAATTTATTGGGCAAAGGCCTTAGTTGGTAATTGGGGCCATGGAGACTGCAATGTATACTGCAAACACTGCACACCTAACTATAGCTTGGCGGATTCACAGAAATCAGAAGCTTTGCACATATTTCAAATAATAGAAAATGAAGTGTTATATTTTTAGACTTATTAGTAGACAAAGCTAGAAAATAATATTTTTAATTTAAATTTTATTTAAACGTTCTAGAATTCTGCATAATAGTGGGTTTTGTTAACTAATCCCGTGTGCAATTTTGTGATAGAGTATTGAGAGTGGTATCATTTTTTTCCTTGTGAAGGTACTGATTCAGAAAAGTGATGGTGGGGATCTGGACACGCGACTGGAAGGGGTGACGGGTGGGGGTTAAAATGTTCAAATTTTGTAAATATAATCAAATATTTTTCTCATTTTTTCTACAATTCTAAATTGTTTTAATTATTTTTAGCTTTTAAACACTATATTTAACTTATATATTTCAATAAATCATTCAATTGACCGCCATATTGGATTCAAAATGGCGGAAATAATTATTTCTTAAAATTCCGCACATAGTCGTGTGGGATATCAGATTAAAGGTTTTTAACGTCTCAATATGGATAAGAGAACTGTTTCATGGTCATGGTTATCACTAAAAGTACCAATATCGACATTGATTTGACTTGTAGACCAGTGTCCTACCGATTTCTTCAAAATATACATTAATTTTATGTTGCCATTGCCAATATTTTAGTTATTTTTTTACTGCAGAGTACAAATGTATGACCTGGCATTATGATGGAGTAAAATGACATCCAACAAAATTTAAGTTCAATATATTTTTCCAATATATTTCAATACATTTTGATTTAGCACAAGAACATCGTACTATATTTAACAGTTCTTCAGGCACGCAATGGATGTCACACATTACTGGCTCATACGATTTATCATCATCTATAGTCCATCCAAAATCTGTTACTGGTGGTATAAGAGGGTTTGCAACATGCGATTGCCCATGCCACCAAATCAATGCTTGATAATGAGCTCTTCTGATAGCTGGGCGTAGTGCAGCTTGAGTCGGTGGCATACTTATGCCTTATACTTGCTTTTAAGTAAAAAATACAAACAACCAACATAAACACCATCGTTTATCACGTAGAGTATTTATTTTGGGCACTCGCAAGTACACAGAGCATAATATGTATTCTTCAAGGACTCGATACGTTTCTTCTACAATAATTGTTTTTGTTCCACCTAGTGATGCAAGGGCTTCCAGGACATTGTCATCAGCGTCTACAAACCTGTTCCAGAAACTGGTCTTAGATTTACCAGAAAATGAATCAGTAATGTCAGCTCCAGAAAGAGAATGTCATTCCGAGTAAAGCAACAACTCGTTTTTGTCCCAATGCTTCAGAATTTTTTCGTAATGAAATTAGGCGTTGTTGAAATTCTGTTAAAACCAGATAAGAATCTTTTGGGAGTGTGAATGTCGATGTGTAGCCAACACTAGAACGTCAGTGTCTGGAGTGATAATAGTCAAGAACTGAGCCCCTCTTTCGGTTGCATGAAGTGCATGGAGAATTATGTCGTGTCGGCCTCTTCTTGAGAAATGCTTTTGTCGCATGAAGTTTAGTGGCTTTGCAATGTTGCGGTAAGAAACAATACATTTCATTCAAGTCTGTAGCCATTTTTAATATACTTTTACTCAACGATTCTGTAATCGAATCTTTATTTTTGAAATGGGACATAAGTTTGTTAGAGGGACCGATTTTATTAATGTGTGAGGTTCTATTTTGTACTGAATGGGGGGCTTTCCCAGCTGCCGTTTTGTTTTTTGTGATTTCTTTTTAGCGTTTTTCTCAACATACGTATCAAATACAACATGAACCTCTGAGAAACTCCCATACTTTGAAAATACTTCTTACAAAACTGATCTGCCAAAATCTGAAATTGTCCTGGTGTCCTTTGCAAGCTTAATTGCGTGTATTTCTGCCATTCCAACTCCCAACTGATATTTCAGAGATGGGATTATCATTTGGATTTGGAGATTCTGTATCGACAGCTTGCAGTTCTTTGGATGCGTGGTCTTCCAAATGATGCGTTAGCTTCCTTTTGATTGAACGTGGTTAATGTCCATTCATTTCCAAACATACTGCATGGAACAGCAGATAGCTCGTATTTACCAATTTATTCTTTAAGATTCATTTTGGCGGAGAATGACATAGAACAACAAGACGATTGAAAAGCATCCGGTATACCTGTAATTGAACAACACCCTATTTGGGTTTTTACTTTTACTTTCTTTGACAAAGTCTTACACAGTCTCAACTTGTTTTGTGGAACTGTATCCCACAAATTAACAGTCATCAATGATACGTTCACGAACAAATTTCTGATAGTGCGCTAGACCAAGGTCAGGCACTTCATGCAACCGAAAGAGGGCCTCAGTCCTTGACTATCTTCACTCCTGACACTGACGTTCTAGTGTTGGCTAAACACATCGATATTCACAACTCCAGAAACATTCTTATCTGGTTTTAACAGAGGTTAAACCACGTCGAATTTCAATACGACAAAATTCTGAAGCAATGGGACAAAAAAGAGTTGCTGTTTTACTTGAAATGCATTCTCTTTCTGGAGCTGACATAACTGATTCATTTTCTAGCAAATCTAAGATTAGTTTCTGGAACAGGTTTGTAGATGCTGATGACAATGTCCTGGAAGCCCTTGCATCACTAGGTGGAACAAAAACAATTATTGGAAAAGAAACCTATCGAGTCCTTGAAGAATACATATGCTCTGTGTACTTGCGAGTGCCCAAAATAAATACTCTACGTGATAAACGATGGTGTTTATGTTGGTTGTTTGTATTTTTTACTTAAAAGCAAGTATAAGGCATACCGCATAAGTATGCCACCGACTCAAGCTGCACTACGCCCAGCTATCAGAAGAGCTCATTATCAAGCATTGATTTGGTGGCATGGCAATCGCATGTTGCAAACCTCTTATACCACCAGTAACAGATTTTGGATGGACTATAGATGATGATAAATCGTATGAGCCAGTAATGTGTGACATCCCTTGCGTGCCTGAAGAACTGTTGAATATAGTACGATTTTCTTGTGCTAAATCAAAATGTATTGAAATATATTGGAAAAAATATATTGAACTTAAATTTTGTTGGATGTCATTTTACTCTGTCATAATGCCAGGTCATACATTTGTACTCTGCAGTAAAAAAATAACTAAAATATTGGCAATGGCAACATAAAATTAATGTATATTATGAAGAAATCGGTAGAACACTGGTCTACAAGTCAAATCAATGTCGATATTGTACTTTTAGTGATAACCATGACCTTGAAACAGTTCTCTTATCCATATTGAGACGTTAAATACCTTTAATCTGATATCCCACACGACTATGTGCGGAATTTTAAGAAATAATTATATCCGCCATTTTGAATCCAATATGGCGGTCAATTTAATGATTTATTGAAATATATAAGTTAAATATAGTATTAAAAAGCTGAAAATAATTAAAACAATTTAGAATTGTAGAAAAAAATGGAAAAAATATTTGATTATATTACAAAATTTGAAACATTTTAACCGGCACCCGTCACCCCTTCCAGTCGCGTGTCCCAGATCCCCACCATCACTTTTCTGAATCAGTACTTCACAAGGAAAAAAATGATACCACTCTCAATACTCTATCACAAAATTGCACACGGGACCCACAAATATCATGATAAGAGAACCCACTATAAGCAGCTTTTGAAAATATACCTTGCCGGTCAATAATGCATTGTTTCGTATTTCCGAAGTTGTGGCTGAAGGAAATTGTCTCAAAGAAAGCTGAAAAGTCTATATCGCCCATCTCTCGCAGAAAGGATATGTGAGGCTGAGGCAAGTGTACGTGTACCCGACTGTCATATTGCGAATTTCAACTAATAGTGTTACTTTATTATACATACAGAAAATTTAATCAAGATCGGGGAAGCCGTTTGGTCGGTAGAGAGCCAGCAAACAGTCAAACACACAAATGAAACACTTCAACACGTATTTTGCCCAGCAAACCCATGTTTTCCTTGGATCACATTGTCTCGTTCTTGGAGAAAAAAAGAGTCCCCATTAGAACGATGTTGATTATTTATTTTCGTCTTGCGATTATGTCTTGAACATTCTTACAATTCATTACGGCGCTTGGCTTATATTTTGTTGTCTACACAGACACACACACGCATGCTGACGAAGTCTTCACGTCATAAACAGTGCGTGCCAATAAATCAAAGACGATATAAATAATTTAACTTTAATTTGTACTACCAGCTTCTAATTTGTATTATATACTCACAAAATAAAAAATAAACAACATAATAGTACAACGGCGGCCGTGTTCAATGTGTGGAATCAATTTAATTGGCTGATGGTCGTGCGCTGCCATGGAGCGCCCTCCATAGAGGTCTCAGTCAGAAGCCGCTTTGCTCTTTTACGAAGCGTGAAGATTTTATTCTTGACCATTTTATGGCTCGCCTCAAGCGCACACAACTTCTTAAAAGATATATAAAATTAATGAGACGTGTAAATAAACAAAGATGTTAATTACTCGATTGTAGAACCGCGCCATTATTTTCAACAACCTTTCTATTCGTTTCTGTGGACGGCCGGTGATAAAAAGTTACGTATATATTTACGATTGTTGTTTTGACTTCAAAGTTTTAGCCAATTATAATTTGGAATATATTTTTATGCCTATTAGGACAAGGTTAACGCCCTTTTCAAAAAGTTCATATGTAATATTAGAGAGTTTATTCTCTGAGGTAATTGTTATAGTCGTAGTCTGTGAGTAAAAGCCCCGTGAGTTATGAGTACAAGTTTCTCGGAGCCTGAAAATAATTTTATCCACCATGAACCTAAATTCTTTAAAATAATAGGTCCCCAAACTTACTTATTTGAAAGTTGATATAATTTTTCAATTCGAGCGTTTATTTCGATTTTACAAACATATCTTTGCTTCACTATATTTTGCAAAAAGAACCTTGAAACCACTTCTGCATCCACTAAAACAATAATAGGCCTACACACTTAGCTCTAACCTTCCAGATTTGATTCGATCTTTTTCAAAAATAGCTTTAGGTAAAACCGTTAAATACGTATTGTTATTATCAGTTTGATGTTAGGTAGTACGTGTGCAACGTTGCCTGAGTAAGGTCATTAGGTAAAGCTACTTACCAACCGAAGCTGAAGTCATACTTTCAATGGCGATGTAATGGGAATACTGACAACGCAGAAAGATGTAATTTAAAGGTGTGTTTATACTTTATAGTTTATATTAACTAAACGAAAGTTTGCCATCGGTGAAGAATTATTAAGATTTAGTTTAGACTTACTGTCCCCCACTGAAAATCAGTTATGTAACTGAGTGGGTAGACTCTAAATACAATTTATTTATTTAGAGAATAAAAATACAAAATAAAAAGGTCCGCTTCATGGGTGAGTATATAATGGGAATACTTTTTTCATAGTAAAAAAATAGGGGTACGAATAACGGGTTATTTGCACTTGTACTATCGGGGGGGGGGGGGGGAATTGCACGGTAAACTCTTGTTCTGATATAATACAACACTATACAGAACTAATCTCTAAGGGTCTAGATTAGATGAACTCTAGTGAAACATCCCTTCCACCTGAATCTATTCACGCAGTAAACAATATTAATCACCTTATTAATCCGCTTCCATTAAACATCAACCCACAATCACAGCTAGTTTACCAATCTGTTATTTGAATTGATGCTTAATGAGAAGACGAATTGAGAACATTGTTTCAAAAGGCAAGACGAAAATAAGGTTAGCATTTCAAAACTCTAAATAAATTTATCTTATTTTGTACTTGTGTTGATGATATCTTTCGTGGGCCAAAATACATTTTGCCGCAAGCTCTGGCCTTGTCTGGGAGCGACGCTACCCTATAAGCATCACTTTTATGCACATCCCTTTTGTGCTAGTGTGCAAACACGACCTCCGATTGGCATTCGGTTTTTTGTTGTGATTACCCTTCAACAAGGATGATACATAATGTGTTATGGTGACCTGTAGTTCAAATGAGCGGGGCTCGAATGTTTTAAAAGAGTATTTTCTGCACTCGGCATCTCCACTAAGGTGCAATACTCAATATTTTTCCCCTGTGTTCTTCTTCGACAATCTGATGATTAAGTTGCTTCGCTCCCTAGTTTTTAAACTCCCGTAGGACTTATTACAATCACGTGGATCAGAGTGCGACCTAATAGCAACATTTCACTGCTCTACGTCCTCAACCCTTCAATTCCTTCGCGAATCATTAATCTCTCAACTTCCGGTTTCAAAGTAATCTCGATGAAATCTGATTTTTTTAATTTCCTCGCCACATTTCCGTTTATGATGCTTAATTTATAGCGGAAACGACTCAATATTTCTCCACCCTAGTGTCCATTAGCCAAGGCAGGTGGTATATCTGATATTTTTAACCTCGTAACCGCAAGTGTGGGTGTCAGTCCGTTGACTGGCTGCTGGGACATGATGGCGTGGGTGTGCATGCCGTAGGCGTACTCTAGTCGTACTTGCACTCACCTGTAAACATTACAGTGGCGCTAAACAGAAGCTATCGACACGCACACGTGATGTAGGCCTACTCGTGGAATCCGATTGATAGCTTATAATCTATTTTTAAGGACAAATTCTATATTTAGCATTAGTCCTTTCAGTGAATGGGAAATAGCATCTGAGCAGAGGTGTGTTCAGCCTGGGGAAGGGGAAAGTAGGGGAAATAATTTCCTCTTTTGCTCTACAATGTCTCATGACTGCTCGTGTCATAGACATATCAACCGATGATTGTCTGATATATTGGTGTTCTAAATTAGCGAAACTAAGTTGTCTGTCCTAAAATTAGAACGGAATATTTTTAGTCAACCCTGGTCAAATTTCTTAAAACCACACATGACTGTATGAAATAACAGACAAAGTTTTCATTTTTCATTGAGCAAGACATGCCCTCATAAATTAGGAAAATCCCAACTGTGATTATTTAAATTGTTGTGAGACAAGTATTATTTTGGCACAATTTCCTAAATAGGTCGCATCATGACTCTGGCTGCTTCCTAATCTAAACAAGGCATTGACATGGGAAATGAAATTTCCTTTGGCTATGAATGGGATATTTTTGTGATGTTTTCACTCAATGTAATAGATTGTCGGGAACTTATTGATTGTCGTTCACAATGACAGTCCCTCCAGTCCAGTAAGAAAATGTATAATAATATATTCGCATTGCTACTCAAAAGGTTTATGAAAATATTTCATCAAGATAAACCATACACGCACTCGCACAATATAAAACTATCAAACGGCGTTTGTAAGTTTCGACTCCCTCAATATTTATTATTTTTTCGTTGATAGTCTCTGTAAACAGAAAATATTTGTTTTTGTGTTTGTGCAAATTTTTTTCACGCTTATGGTGTATACTTCTCGGAAATCTCTCGCACTCAACTGAAGGAAGACATCGGAGGCCGTCCATCATATTTCCAGTAAACACGTACGACTTCCTCGCGACTGGACGGATGTTATTCTCATAAGAGGTTCAACTTCAACCCCACGCGAAACCAGAGCACGTTTCAAACACGTGCTGTGATTTGATTGATGTTGGCTTCACCGTGCAACGTCGCCAATCGAGAATATCAGTCAAGCAGAGAGTTATTACACAAATATCCGGGGAGCAGAAGGCACTGAGGTCAAACCCCGGCCATCGGAGATATTTTTAGTAAAAGTTACATTTTGGACCATTTCAGCAAGAAACATAAAATTGTGGTGTAAATGAAGCTTGAGTTAAAATGTATTTTAAAGAACCAAAACAAATCAAAATCAAAATCAATTTGAAAAAAACGTTCTTATATCTTCACATTCAAGTGGCTAAACAACCATCAACTATTTTATATATAACATTTATCCGGTGGTATATCGGTGTAATGACTAACCAGACACCCATGACGTAAATGCTTCTAGTTCCGTACACATGGAGGTTCCAATCAGGTATTGGTTCGATTATTTGATTCATCCCACTTCGATCTGTGAGTACTGTAAACAATTGGCAAGCCAACCGCTCCAATACAGGAGAAGATAGACATTTGATTAAATATAACCATATTCCAACGAAATATATTGAACATCGTCAAGGATTGAAATAATATAATTAACTTAAACCAAAAGAATGTTCGAAGAATAAACCAAGTATTTAAAGTTTTAACATCAGTCTGCAGAGCAAGAATTTTATATTTTAATTCCTTCTCGACCGCAACCTAGGAAGATGGGTTTATTGTGCGGAGCTGTCATCAAGATCAGGTTGACTATAAGTAAAGTAGTTTTCAAATAGTCATTTTGTTGTTAGTTTCTACTATCTTTGAGGTGACTAGATTAGACCGTTTACGAAATGGAGGTGGAGGAGAATTACATTTTTTAAAACATAATTTTACTCTGCTTTAATATTGAGAGTATAGGGCAGCTTGGAGTGAAACGTCAAAACTAATACGAGCGGTCACATTGAAAAGTTGATCAAGTCGGCTATGAATGAACTGGTCGTCGCTAGCACATGTATCATAGGCCTACGAGGCTTCGTCGCATATCCGCCTGGTCTCACTCAGAATATATTTAGAACTAACTTGGATCATTGCAGATTTTAAAACTACTTTTAGAACATGCCGGTAACAAAAATTGAATAAAAAATATTTGTTGATCTATATTTAACTGTCGTCGGCAGGGTGAGTGGGCATCGGCTTGCTTGCTACCGCCCCTCCTTGGACGGGAATAGGGACACTAGCAATAATGCTAATTAAAGAATTTCTCTGCTAATTTTAAGCTTTCAAGTGGGCGAGTTTAACATATAGCACCGAGCTAAAATCAGATTTGGCAACACAAGTGTGTTGAGCTGGACTCGACTCCGCCATCCTATACAAACAGCCCTCGCTTCGTCGCATTTACTCCTAAGTGATAACACGCTTCAATTACAGAAGTAATTAAATTTAAATCGGAATCTGTTTGTTGGAAGTGGAAAGTAATAAAGTTTATTTATTGCATTTTTTGGACAATAACCAGCTGGACCCAACTCAGTATCTTTCTGTTCTAATGTCTAGGTCTCTTCGATCATTTGAAAACATGTTCAATTTACTGAGAGCTTGAACACGCGGGTTATTGTGTATGACTTGGCAGGATAACGCTGTAAATTGTCTTTGAAATGTTTATGCTGACGCTGCACTGTGGCAACACTGTCATCTGATGGCTGTCAAGTTTTCGTTCTTAATTAGGTTCCTCATTTCCGTCTGCACAGGTTTAGGTTCCAGGTGTTTTAGATTTAGTTTAGACCATCGTCCAAGAATGCATTCATAGTTGTTAGTAGGGCTAGAGTGTTCCTGACATCTCATTTTTTTCTATTGGTCAATACTTGCCTCAAAAAATAGTTTTAAGTATGTTTCAAAGGTTACTGATGCCAAAAATACATACTTTGTGTATGCCTTAAAATGCCTAATTTAATAATAATGTCGAGCAGATCGAACCAACTCCAAATATGAGAAAAAATAAATTGTTTATCAAACACGTGACTGGGGATGAGTCAGAGATGTTAAATTGAACTTATACAATTTTAATTCTTGTGTTTGATTGACTAAAATATGCCCCAAAACCCACCCCCGAAATAAAATAAGGAGATTCGATAAAAATTTCGTGGGTCCTTTTTGTGTTTATGCCTGCCCATTTATCTTTTTCAAAGGTCCTAAACATCCGAGCTTAAGCGGCCCCACACACGCAACATTTCGTACAAGTTGCTTGCAAACATCGTGTTTGCAAGCATGCTTGCGTGTGTGGGGGGTGTTTCAGCGTGTTTGCAAGCAAGCTGCAGTTTCAAATCGTTTGATATTTTGACCGCGCTTGGCAGCATGCTTGCTGTGGGAGGTACCAAATCTGTACAGAAGAGTTTCATTAGTCAATTCTTTCAGGGAGAGGTTTGTGCCACCAACAATACGCACAACAAGTTATGCTTGGATAATAAAGGAGACATCTTTTTTGCGTGTTTCCGAACGCAGGATGGCCTCTAATGAGGTGTGTTAGGGTTGGCCAATGAAAACCCCCCCGCTGTGTCCTTTGCAACAAATGGGTTTCATGTGGGGGAGTACATGCTTGCAAACATGTTTGGAAGCAACTTTTACGAAATGTTTTGCGTGTCTGGGGCAGCTTATAGTTATTATTATTATAATTACAATTTTATAATATATTATACAGTTATTTTTTTTTAAGGGAAGGGAACGGCCATTTTGTAGGCCTTAATTCCAACCTTCGAGTTTTGTTTCAGGAAACCCCTGAGAAACTGCCCCAAGATTACTATTGAGCCGGTATTGAAACAGTGTCCTACTTCATGGGCAAAGCGTGAGCAACCGTTGTTGGTAAGTCGATGAGTGGAGTAGACCACACACTATAGTAAGACTGTAGTGGGATTATTGATAAGCAACACATAATATTTAAAAAGACTATTCACTTTCTCTGCATAGAATTATACTTGTACACTGTACTAGTCTAAGTGAATAAAATATCTATCTCAATATCATATATTAATATCAATATCAATATCCATATCAATATCAATTATTGTTTATATTCAACTTTTCTTTTTCTAGTTCTTAATCTAGTAGGGCATACTATTATTTTGCATCAACACTACTTTAACATAAACACTGTGTATATCATTATTAATCAATCAATTATCACAATATATCAATATTAATATCAATATCAATATCAATATCAATATCAATATCAATATTAATATCAATATCAATAGGCCTATCAATATCAATATCAATTATTGCTTTATATCCAACTTTTCTTTCTTCTATGAGTTCTTAATCTAGTAGGACATACTATTATTTTGCATCTATACTCTACTTTAACATAAACACTGTGTTTATCATTATTGTTATCACTTTTATTATTATTTATTATAGACTATTCACTTTCTCTGCAAAGAGTCATACATGTGCACTGTATCTATCTATCTACACTCCTAGTCCTAACACAAAGATTAATTAATACCTACACAACAGAGCACTGTATGAAACACACCACTATACTATACGCAAGTTCAAGGAACACTAACATAATTATGTATTTATATTCCTAAGAAAGGTAACATATTACGGAGCGAAGATTGCCTATGTGCATCAGTTTGTGTCTGTCCGTCTGTCTGACAGTGTGTGCCACGTCTCACGATAAAAACCGAGCGTGACCTCCGATTGACATGGGGTTGACTTTTGTGTATGCCAGTGTCCTTCAATAAGGATGATACAGCATGATTTTGGTGAACCTAGGAGGCAGGGGGCGGGTCAAGTCTCATTTTAACCATATAGAAAAGGACCCGGCACCTCCACCAAGACTGCAAAGCGTATTCTGCATGATTATAGTACGTGTATCTGCTTCCAAAGCAGAAGGAATACCAGCTTAGAATCCGGCTACAGGTAAAGATTTTTTTTAGCTGCTGATATGGACGCAAGTCCACCAATTCTTAGCTTAGGAATGTGCAAACGGGACTTTTGAGCCGTCCATAGCAACGAGATACAAAATTAATTTTAAGGTTATTCCAAAATAGCATCGTTGATCCTCGCGAAGTCCGCGGGTGGAATCGTGTTTAACTTGTTTGGTAGGTGTTTCCCATTTAAAATAACGGTCTCTAGTTGGCCATTGTTTGCTCGTCGATGGCGTGGACGCCAATAGGGTTGGCTTTGTCTGCTTTAAACAAGTTCCAAAATCAAAATCATTTAATACGTGACTGACTGAATTTAATATTTTAAGTTTCGACTATCTGTTGATTAAGTTGTTTCGCGCCATATTTTCGGTATACTCTAACAAAACAACGTGTAGTATAGTATAGTATGATTCATTTATTTAGCTTTCGCTAGTTCGTAACATGTTACAATCATATTATACAATATAAAATATAAATACAATTCATATACCGTAATATACATACTTCACATAAGTAGAAAACAGAGTCTATACATAATACATACCGGTAATAAAACTATTCCAACCATTACAACATAACAATTTCAGTCACATTCCTGCATATGGAAATTCAGAATTAAAAAAATCAATACATTCCGTTCTGTATTAAATTTAATCTACTTTCTTTGATACTGTTTGGTAGGCTATTCTACAATTTTAATTCCATTAAGAAAAATTGATTTTTGGTTACCAGTCTTATTTTGTACGATTAAATTAAATTGATTGGCCTGCCTAGTTTGGTGATCGTGAACTTCATTATTTTTGTTAATGAACTCATCAAAGTTATCATTGAATTTTCCATCCACAACATTGCGGATGAAAATTAGTACCTTCAGGCCCAATCGTTGCTCAACCGTCATCCATTCAAGAACATCCAGCATATCTCTAAAGTGTGTTCTTTTGTGAACTCTCAATATAATTCTCATTCCTTTATTTTCCAATATTTGTAACTTTCGTATGTAATCAGTACCAGATTTCCATAGTAAAGAAGTGCAGTATTGTAAATGAGGTCTGATTATTGTTTTATATCGTCAATCTGCCCATCGACTTAAGTGTTTGCTAATTCTGCACATAAAACCAATTTTCTTGCTAATCTTTTTTGATTATTGAACATTTTCATGAAAATTTAAAAGTTGGTCTATAACCCCCAAATACTTAACATTACTTTCAAAATCTAGTTCAGAGCCTTCCAGTACAATTTTACAGTTTGGATTAATGCGTAGTGTATTATTGATTTTAACTAGTGAATTTGAAATAAGAATACATTGAGTTTTGGTTACTTCAACTTATTCCTCATGAACCAATCACATAATAATTTTAGATCCCTATTTATTATATCACACGCTTCTTTAAAAATTTTACCTGCATACCAAATGAGTGTGTCATCTGCGAAAAGGTTTACAAATGTTTTAAACAGAGATTCAGGCAAATCATTTATGTAAACCATAAACAACAGAGGTCCAAGAACAGACCCCTGGGGAACCCGTGTGTTAGTTTTAATTTGCTTAGACGTATTTCCTAGTATTCCTGTTTATTGAGTTCTATTTTCAAGATAACTCATTATCCATTCAATTACTGTACCATTTATTCCAAAATTACTTAATTTAGTTATCAATATTTTCCTATCAATAGTTTCAAAAGCCCTTTTTAAATCTATCATAAAGAAACTATAACATTGTTGTCACTTTCTACAAAACGTTTCCATTTGGAGATCAAATACTGCAATGCAGTTTCAGTTGACATTTTTCTTCTAAATCTTGATTGATATTTATAAAATAGGTTATTACTTTCAAAAAATCTAACAGCAGATTATGAACTACCATTTCTAATATGTTTTCATAAACTGGTAGCATACTCATTGGTCTTAAGTCTCGTGGTAGTTTCGGGTTTGCTACTTTTGGAACAGGAATAAAGTGATAACGGCATTGTACAACGGAAGTAATTTTGGGTAAGAAATGTTTGAACATAAATTTGCCCTATTGTAAGGTTAAGATATTTCTATATATACATTCTTTTTAACCCAAGTGAGTGGCACTGCTCACAACTAACAAACAACACTGGATTGAATTATTGTCGAAAACATTCCACGTTGTTATGTAATATATTTTCTCTTCTTCCATCTACTCTTAATACAGTTATTTATTTGTTACTTCAACATTTACCTAACATAAGTAGTTTTAGATGGTCACAGCTACTTTTATTCGTGTCACGTAGACTTTAATGAGATAGGATCCCTAGGTGATGTTGACCACCCACGAAGATGGCATCTTTGAATACGCTTTCTTAGCACGTCTTCTGGCTGGTGATAACAAACAAAACTTCTTACCATTGTGGACGAGGGTAATGCGGTAGTTCTGCCTTCCGGCCACAGACGTGACCGACTCACTGACCGGAGGTCGTAGTACTTGCCCACACTACGAGAAGCACATGTTCTGATGAGGGTGAAGGTAATTAGCAAGGAACACTCGACACACGTTTACACACCGACGGGATTGCGTGAGTAACTCCACAGCACATTGGAAGATATGTCATTTTTAACTTACTATATGGATGAACGCTGTAATATATAACTATATATTTGATATATTTTGCACTTTCAAGGGGAATTTCGCTATCCGTCCGTCTGTGCATGAGTCACATCTCATGATAAAAAGTAAAAACATAACCTGTCCTCCGATTGGCACCTCGTTTCGCGTCCTTTCGGCCTCGCCCCCGCTTCAAGTACCCCCTTTGTCTTTCTCGTCGACTAACTCTATAAATTTTTATGTTCTCTTGTTGTATTTGGTTGAAATTTCTCTGAATTTGTAACTCTGTAATCCCTGTGTCAGGTTACAGAGAGCCACACGTGCCCTGCATTAGCCTTTCTGCCCCATGGACAGGTAAAACTCATTGAATATAAATGCGTTACTTTTTGTTGACATTGCCCTTCCACAAGCATAATGCAGAATATGTTTGGTGACCCCGAGGTTCCTCATTCAATAGGGGGGATATTAATGAACTCTACACCACCACCAAGAAGAGTTCAACGTTGAACGAAATTGTATTTTAGTATCCTATTTCGACAATATGTTGATTAAGTTGTTTCACCCCATATTTTGGGTACTCCCGTACACCCGGGTGCTTGTATACGAAGATATTCGTGTGCACTCTCGAATGCTACAAAAGTATGATTTTTTCACACTGTCAAAAATTGAGGCAATTTTAGGTAGAGCATTATACTTTGCATGAAATTAATAATGAATGGACAAAACAACAAAATTATATGGAATAAAATCAACAAACAAAATAATGATACATGTTCAGAAGTTAAAAACAACAATAGACTTTTGACACAAACTACTAATAATCCTCCATATGTATCACTTTCATATCCATCTGTCTAGTTCCGTTTGCGCGTGTCACGTACAACTCACTCAACAAACCGAACATGACCATCCGATTGACACGTATTTCACACGAATCCTACTCGCAATGTGTTTCGTGGTGGGGATAGCCCCCCGGAAAGTTTAAACCTCTATAAACTCGTCACCTCCACCAAGGGGAGTTGAACACTTGAATAAAAGTGGTATAATATATAATTGTAAGCTTCGCTTCTTGTTTTAGCGACCCGTGACTGTTCAAAATGTGACATGTAATATAAAGCGACCGAGTTGGTTTGACTGTAGTTCACGAGGTTTTTAATCAGAAAGTCGATCGAACTATTCCTTACGTCGAGAATCCTGACTGAAGAGTACTCATTAGTTTTTCTTTCATCGCAATCTGGTTTGTCATATACAAATTGTCTTTTGTTTGAGCACATCTTCCGCAACTTTGTAAGTCGAAACTCGCCTCCAGTTTTCCTTTAAAAGTTATACAATGTAACTAATGTAATTTTCATTTCCTCGGAATCGTATATAACTGTGCTCAATGCTAGAATTTAGTGCACACAGACGTTGGCCAAAGTCCCAAGCAGGTGTCCGGATAAAATACATTATGTTATCCAACCAGGTGCCCTAATGATAGAAGAAATAGCATCTTGGCAGATCTCTGAAAGATTAACCTTGCTAGTACCTAGGCTACTCTCATAAGAACAGACCTTGGGTCTAAAATAGCTGCCTCTCGGTCTGTTCCGTGCGTACGTATGGACCATGGTCTGATTTTTGTGGACTAAAAGTCAACAAAAGTTTGATAAACAAAAGGTTTTTACGACATAAATTAAGTATGTACATTAAGTTTTGTAATTATTACTTTCTGGTAAATTGTGATGCTTCAAACTTTACGGTGTGTTTATGTTCTTGAAAATCGATTGCAACTCAGAATATATTTTTATTAATTTCATTGCTTTGAGTTTATACTTGATGTATATTTTTTTGTATTTATCCACGTAAGACTTAGTTGAAACAAAAATGATGAAACAACATTTCTAAATTCGTTCACTCAGTCTTTTAATCACTTATTTCGTTATTATATTTTCCTATGTACTGCGTAATTATTTACAAAAAAAATGCTGATCGCTTAAAACAAATCTCATACTGTTAGTATAACATTCTAAATTTGTAATTTAGAAACGAAAACAAATTCAAAACGATCTGTCGTTTTGAATAGGGAGAAGAATGTTAGTTATTTCTGTAATCGAACTGTGATACGAGAAGTTTGTTTTCGTTGTGCTATATCCAGTCTCTTTTGTTTGCCATTTTACCAGGTGAAGTGTTGAAAATTGGAAGTGAGAAAGCGATGAAAACTTAAATGAGAAGCGGAAGACTGGTGCTTACCAAGTGATTGACGCACAACTAAGCGACAATCATTTTATAAACTCTTTTCTTGACGAACAACATTAAAATTTCTAAACATAATATCCTCGATCTTTTGTAAGTTTGTTAATTACATTATTTATCAAACAAGCTTGATGAAAAAAAATTTCTTCATGCAGCTTCACCAACTAAGTACACAAAAGTAAACTTACACTTTTGCTTAAGTATATTCCGTTGGTTGTGTTCTATTGTAATTTTATAAGTTTTATTTGCTAGAACACCGTTATAATTTGAAATGTCCAAGTAAAATTTTGTACACAAATTTAAATAAATGTTTAATGTGTGTTACCACAACAACGACAGAAAGGAACGAATAAAATAAACTTTGTTTTAAAATATGCAATTGCATTAATATAATAACTCAGTATTCACTACTAACTAGTGTATCCTTGTGATCATCCAATGTGATTGGCCGCCCATCGATCAATAAAAAATGAATTTTTAATGAAATGTACAAAGCTGAAATGCGTATAACGTGTACAATATAGGCGAGGAATATTGCAAACGAGTTTTCTTTACATATATGACAACAAACAACCATTGTATTTTATTCGGTTAAGAGCATAGGCACATACCTCTTAATGTACTGTTGTTCCAACGCGTAATTGCGAAAGTTCCGTTTCCACATAGTGCACTTTCAGTTTGATGTATTCTATTCTAAGACTTTAAATCTGTACAGCTGCAGGCACGACACAACCAAGTGCAAAAAACAGTGAAAACAATATTTTCTACTTCATTTTCTGGAGTCCGTTTTTAGTTAAAATTTTATTTAAATTAATATTCTCATGTGTTCAATATGTAATTTCTGGCATTCCCAGGTGGTTTTTTCGGACATGTGTAAATCATAACTCACAGACCAGACGCGTATTTCAGCTAACTATGGATCGAAATAGACAGAAGATGAACTTCAAAGCTTGGCGAATACAGAGGGAGAATGCATCCTAACAGCACAAGGTTGGCAAATAAAATTGCCACTTATCCTTCATAAACGCTTTACGACGTCTAGCCTCAGATCGTAGTGAAACAGACGACATTACCCCCCCCCCCCCCCATGTCCTCGATCTAGGCAGACTGCTTGACGCTGCCAGCAGGAATCGCGATGATCTCTTTCTGTCCTGTTCTTTGACGGTACTGAAATACATCGCACGCACGCACACGAACATTCCCGACCCAGACACACAGTCTGCCGGCGTAATGGGATGTTTGTTTGTATAGTAACATGCCCTACAATCATGTACTACCAGAGACAAATGGTATGCTGCCTAGAAAATAGTATTTGATAACAGCCTAGAGCGAATAAATTTTAAATGTGTTTAATATAATATGCTTATTTTAAATTTATTTAAATCGTATTATTCACTTTGGCAAAACAATAACTATTGAGGTGTAAATTACATAGTTACAAATTAGGGCGCTATACTAGGGAGCGAATCCGCCAAAGCTATTGTATCCCCCCATCTAACATATTGTTAACAGTCCAGGGAAATTGGTTGAAAAGTTTACCTACATTAGAGGGACAGTTTTATTTTATGTATTTATTGTTTAAGTTTAATGCACGAATGCTTAACATCGACATATTTTCTTATATAGGTGGGAGGCGGTACGGGCTCACTATCAGCCATTATTTTGCTATTCTTTTAAAGTTTAGAAGTTTAGACACACCAAAATAGTTATCACGTTTGGAGGCACGATTTATTCGTCCGTTGGTACAAACATTTTTCCTCTTACTTATGTAGAAGAGAAGGTGCGTGGAGTGGAGATACTATTTAAAAAACCGTTGCTCCATTGTAATTTTGTTTTAAATTTAATGGCTGATAGTGAGTCTAATGTCCAGCCCAAAACATTTTTTAAAAACTGTGCTGTATCTTTTTCACCTAAATAACAATGTATCGTCAGCTAACGTTTTGGAAATTTCCTATTATGTATGCATTCCAACTTAATTAAAATTATGTCGTGATCATCATCAACAATTTGTAGATAAATTCATGTTTAGCAAAATAAGTTTTGTTGAGTCTACTTTTGAGTTTCGGTTACCTTATTATTGCTTCCCGAGGTCAAAACCCTCTGCTCTGCATACATTATCACAGTTTCAACCCGTTACTCTATATAACGACCTCATCTTTCAGACTTCATTGCGAATAAATGTGACATCCGTGAAAATTAAGATTTAAATAATTAGACGCTATACCCACCTTGACTTTCCATAAAAGTAAAGCGTGGAAGTCAGTCAGAAAATCCCAGACGAGATAATAAAAACAATCTTTGTGAGAACCTGAAAAGCTTCGTCACATTCCCTCACATAGCTTTACGAGGGGTCAATAATTCTCCGTATCGAATGTGACTAGAAACATTATATAGATGTCACTGGCCATGTGGAATCTTAATTCGTGAGTGGAATGCGTAGTGTTGGTTTAGTTCCTCATGTACCGTTGTACATAGAAGTGTGACCCGATGTGGAGGGTTTCCTGCACCTGCTAGACTATAAATTGAAAATGGAGAGCATTACACTTTGCATTTTATTAGTTCTAATCAAGGTGAATGTTGTTCTTTGATAGAGCTTTAAAGAAGTATCATTACTACGCGTTTGCATTATGATGTAACACATAACTTTGGTTATACAGTAAATAATTTATTTTTTATCTTTCAAGAAAACTATAATAATTACATTATAGCTTCCTGTGAATAGTGGGGATGCTAAATTACGTGGCATAAATACACTTGAACTAGCGGCAAAACCGTATTGATATCAGTGAAATGTTAGTGACATCACTACAATTTACCAACATATTTTCAATTTCAATTTTACAATTTTATTATGACAAATAAAATCAAGTTTACTAATACTAAGATAATGAGAAATTGTCATTATTTAGAAACACATAACTAATATGTAATAAATTGTACATAATAATTATTAAAAAGTAATAAAATAACGTTCATTTCATTATTATGTGTTATAACCATCGTACTGCTCTAAAAATATACAGTACAATATAATTGAAAGTAAAATATTATAAAAACCTTAATCTTAATTATAATTAAATTGATGATATCACTAAAATGTTGATATCATCAAATATTTCATCGATTCTTCTTACTCTTACTGATTCGAAATATACAGTAGAACCTAATGATACCATTTAAAATACTTGTCGATATAATCAAAACATTTTGTGTAGATTTATCCTTGTCTTATTAAACATTGAATTATATTATACATTCTCCCCTCTAGAGCAACGTATCCAATCTATCACTGAACAATCATACAATTCTTGTATGCAATTCTTTGAAGACACGTTCCAGGCAGTAATAAACCGTATTACAATTATTCTGGACAGTTCGATTGTACCACGTAGGAAAATTTGAATGATGTACAGCAATCTCTCTTTGAATTACGATTACGTTGTGCTGCTAGCTTACGCTTTCTGGCAAAATATCGTGTGATAAAAGTGTTTTTGTCAGGTATTGCCGGAGTTTTAACGCATTGTATATTTTATATAGGTAGACGTCACTATATCGGCAATTATGACCTAATTTCGACTTGTTCATTTAATTTACTTTCGAGGGTTTCCCACCATTGTATATAGGCATACTCTTGTATGCACAGTTATTTTGTGCAGTATGTAAGCCGATTTGTGATTTGGTATGCATCATTTTCATGCCTTATATTTTTTTGCACTGTTCACTGCATCGCCACTCATTTGTATAATACCAATGTTATTAATGTACACTGTCTATAGCCACTTGTAAATTGTATATCATAAATATTTTATTTTTTGTTGAGTGAATGATACAAAACGATATGTGTAAAGTTATTATCATTTCTATAAACATTATTATAAATAATTATTGTCTATGTCTCTATGACATAATGTTTATTCGTGTACTCTAGAGATAATCATAAGCGCTATGACGTCATCGCACGTCCCATCAAAGCAAAGTTACAAGTTAAGTCAAACCACGCTGTTTGACCATTAGTTATTGTCAGTCTTACATAGAAGAATAGACCATTACGATCTTCCTTAGTAACTGCATTGAGTTTACATAAGCAAGAACTCGACGGTAGCCATCACCCGATCCTCGGTTATAGCATTGAGTATATACCGTAAAGGCAGCTAGTGCCGAAAAAACATCAAAATGGATAAGAGTCCCCAAAAAATAAGTTTGTGCCCGTTAAAACGGCCCGTTTGTTTATGATTTACGATTTTATCGCAACGAATGATCATGTTCACATTCTTGTTTGGCTGTTGGTCTAGCTGCACTTGCATCTTTAAACATATTCATGATGACCGCTTGCAGCTTGAGTGTAAATCATTTCTTGTGATAGTGACCAAGAAACACACACCTACTACAAGAAGTCTTGGCAGTGGCGATTCTCGAATTATTATTTTAAGGCCTGCGAACAAATAGAACGTTCGTACAAAGCACCACTCGAATTATCCGGAATTGTCATATAATTGACAGTAAAACATTAAGAAGAAAAGTCGACCATACTCTATGAATGCATATTTAGTTCTCTTACAAGAACAACAGCACTCCTAAAAGTGTCATGCACTTTACATATAAAGGATGATGGGCGACTACGATTTAACCAACGGTTCCTAAGTTTGCAGATGGACTTTGCCACTTTTCTCGCCGATTACGATCAACTGCTGAGGAATGCGCTCTAGACCATAATTCTACTTCGGTCCCAGACGGGGATATACGCAAAAGTGCTGAAGGACTGGCATCATATCAAAGCTGAAACAGGAGATCGTCGTACGCCTTTGTAAATGATAAGCTACACTCAACGAAATGAGAGGAAAATCACAGACTAGATAAATCACATTTTAAATAATTATACACTTCTTTAAAATGTACTAATTAAAACTTCAAAGTTCCTGACGATTGGCTTGTCGATCGGCCAGTATACTACTGGCCCTATGTATTATACAAATCAACGGATCGACAGTGACAAAGAAAGAGAACCCCAGGGAAAATATGTGCTTTACCAAGCCCACCTCAGATATTCAAATTACTAAGTTGTCAGTTTCAACTTTCAATCGACAACTTGACGTTTGAGTTAGTAAATAGGCCCCCAGGAGCCGCCACTGTCGATGACCAACGTAGAATATACTTGTCTTCAACAATCAAACTCAAATGAATCCAAATAATACAATTAATACAGTTCTTATAAACCATGGTAACACACATTTCCTTTCATAAAAAGAAACTAAAAATTTATTAAAAAAATGTCCGTGTAGTATGTCGCGTGTCTCCCTGACCGTGACCCTCCAGCAACCCCTAGCCTCCACCGCCAGCGACGAGCCCTCCTCACAACAACCTCCCAACCAGAACCCGCGCCAGAACTTAGCTGAACAGATGGGGCCGCTTGTCGAGAGCAATGTCTCAGTGCGCGCACAGGAGTCGAACGACTCGATGGGTAACAACAACTATAGTTTATACTAGATTAACTACCACCCTATGTTAAAACTCAAAGAAAGTCCTTACTGTTGTTCAGACCACAGAATATGTCAATCATTCTCGATTGAGCGTTCACCTACTCACTGCTTGGCTATTTCATTGAGAAGAATGTCGTATACAACCCATTCAATCGCAATTAGTATGACAATTGGTGATCGACAGCGACAACTTTGTAAATACAATAACGCTTGGGATAACTTGTCAAACGACAGTGACAATTCTGATTCAATAGAACCACATGGCTTACATTTAAGTCACTTGGCACGCAAAAATGTCAAGACTACAGCGCTGTGCACGACATTATATTTACAAAGTTGACGCTGTCAATCGACAACAGAACTATCGTTTTGAGTTAGTAGACCCCTTGGTACCTCGTAGGAATACTCCAGTCTGAGCCCGGGTAGAATACCCCAGGGTGCTTATTTCTGCAGATCGTAGGCCTACATAGCGAGAAAGTTCATATCGTAAACAACAGCTAGTATGTAGAGGAATATGGTATTTTACTCCCCGAAACTAGAGGTGAGCTCTGGCCGTAGACGTGAAAAATACCTTCCCTTGCCGATAGCAGCACGGTTCTGTCCTCCCCACATCCTCTAGGCAATAGTGGCGCATGACCTAACGGTTGGCGCGACATTAAACCAAATAAACTAAACTGATAAAGAAGTATGTTTAGTTGATACTGATAGCGTTAACAGACTGCTTACACGTGACACTAAAATTTGGGAGGTTATAGATTCGATCAAAACTAGAGTCAATCTAACTAATGGGGGATTCAACGGTTTTCCTCAGTCACAGTTGACGGCTATGATTATCCACCTACTGCACTCCGTACTTATATTCCTGGGATAAATGTAACTACCTGTTTGCGAGGCGTTGAACACAAACAAATTCAAACTATAAAACAATTAATTAAATTTGTCTATTATTTAGAATAATATAAGATAAAGGAAAGCATACATGTAAGGCTCTTTGACCCGGCAACTCCACCATTTAGCCTAATATAACAGAAACATACATAAAGTCTATAGCTTGTAAACACGTTTCTCGTTTAGCGTTGGCATCGAGTTTCCTGTGAGGATGAAGCAAACAGGTAAGGCTCTCTGACCCGGCACCTCCACCATTTAGCCTTAAATAACAGAAACATACATGAAGTCTATAGCTTGGAAACACGTTTCTCGTTTAGCGTTGGCATCGAGTTTCCTCTTAGGATAAAACAAAACAGATATGGCTCTTTGACTCAATCATCGCTGCAATAATTGCATCGTGTGTCACTATATGGTCCAGACTCGGGAATCTAGGGCGACGGTCGTTCGCCCGCAGCCAAGCGCACGCGACTGCTAGTAGGCGACGATAACTCGGCCCTGTTTACAGCTACCCGAGTTGGGGGGTTTTCAGCTATCTGCACACGCCGTCCCGAAAGATTTACAATCTTGAAACTCGGTATATGACCTGATATGTGGTCCATGACATACCAAAAAAAAAATCAGCCCGATCCGATAACCCGTTCTGTGTTAAAAAAGTGCGTAAAAATAGATGAAAATCTTTCGGCTGGCTGGTTGGTTGGTTGGGGGGGGGGGCTGCCAGAAAGGAATAAGAGCCTACAGAGAAAACGGTACATCTTAGAACTATGAAACTTGGACCACACTTAGATGTATCTCAGACTCACAAACTTCCGCCGAGAGACAAGCAATATTCCACCCCCAACCCCCCCCTAAATCATCCCCTAAAATTAAAATAATTCATAGCTCTAACTTAAAATCTAATTTTTATTCAAATTAGTTATTAAAATGTGTTCTTAAGTGTTTTAATCCAATCGGCCTATTCTCATTTTATAAACCACATTTTGTCAACCCCCATCCCTAACAGTTTATATTATTTTAATCTTGATTTCCAGCATTCACCACGAAGGCACCTTATGAGTTATCATAATGAAATTTGACATGATGGTACATAATAATATAAAAAGTAATCCGCCGAGAGGCAATTAAGCGATATTCCACCCCCAACACCCCCTAAAACTGGAATATTTCATAACTCTAATCTAAAATTGATGTTTTATTCAAATTAGGTGGTTATTAAAATTATGTTTTAATGTGTTTTAACCCAATCGGCCTATTCTCATTTCCTAAACCACATTTTTTCAACCCCCATCCCTTATAGTTTATATTATTTTAACCTTGATTTCCAGCATTCACCATGAAGGTACCTATGAGTTATCAGCATTAAATTTGGCATGATGGTACATACTAATATGAAAAATCATTCGCCGAGAGGCAAGCGATATTCCACCCCCAACACCCCCTAAATCATCCCCTAAAATTGGAATAATTAATAGCTCTAAACCAAAATTGAAGTTTTATTCAAATTATTAAATTATGTTTTAATGTGCTTTCACCCAATCGGCCTATTCTCATTTCATTTACCACATTTTTTCAACCCCCATCCCTTATTGTTTATATTATTTTTTACCTTGATTTCCAGCATTCACCATGAAGGCACCTAATGAGTTATCAGCATGAAATTTGGCATGATGGTACATAACAATATGAAAAATGATAATCCGCCAGGAGACAAGCGATATTTCACCCCACAGTTCCCTTCCACTCTTTACTATGGGAAAAACGTTAGGTCGTATTTTACACATTTTTAATATTTTAATTTCTGATTAAAATTATGCGTCAATGTGTTATAGTCCGGCCAACAAATCATTCACACAAAAACCCAAGACGACATAACCATATTAAATTTAATAAAAACATTGAATATTGTCAACTAGGCCTACATATTTTAAACAAAAAAAAAAGATGGTAGCTTTTGTTTCTAAACAATCTGTTTCAAAGGCACTATATCCACCTTTACACGTATTTCACATATTTCAAGCCTGGATATGAAAAAACAAACAACAAAAAGATGTGATATACCCCCCCAAAATACAAAAATTTGTAAAAAAAAAAAAAAAAAAAAAAAAAAAGGCAGCCAAGCTCTCCTTCCAAAGTTTTCGGCTATGAATGCTGTTGATTTTGGTACGAGGACTCTAAAAAGTTAATGGACAAGTAATTTTGTTATGATTTTGAGTTTAAAATTTTAACTTTTTTTACCACGAAAAGGGTTGGCTTGGCGCTCGTCAACAGGCGAAATGATCTTACTTCATTCAATGTGAAACTAGGGAGAAAGAATTAAATGCTTGGCTCAACTTCTATATCTCACAGCATTCATAGCCGAAGACTTTGGAAAGAGAGCTTGGCTGCCGTTTTTTTTTTTTACAAATTTTTGTATTTTGGGGGATTTAGAATTTACAAGACTCGAAACAATTAAAACAGGCTTACTTGCAGTTACTTGCACAGTGACCCTACTTCTTTATTTCGAAGTTTAAATAGTAGGTATATAAAAGATTAACAATCTACATCAACAATCTTAAAATATTGGAGCTTCATTGTTTTTGCTTTACAGTGACTTTGGGTAAGTTGTTAACTTTATTGTTGATCTTTTAGCGGTGGAACCCTTCCTCTGTATAGCAAACACAAAACCGGTTATCTTATACACAATCTTTTATCGCGTTTTACAACTGTATGGGGCGTATATAAGTTGTTATTTTTATTAGCTTGTTTGGCGTATTATTTGACCTGATAATCCAGCTCACCGAACCCACTATACAGGTGACTGTGACTATATAACTAAGCCACTCCGTTCTTGATTGATATTAATTATTAGGTGGTTTGTGTAGACAAAAATCTCGCAGGTTTTTCAAGGTTAGGGCCTACGTGTTCAAATTAATTCCAAACAATAACACTGTTAGGTTACTTGTATTGGCTGAGAAAGGCAGGCCTTTAGTTATTATTATATGTTTTGGTTTATGAGCGAGGTAATCGATAGGTCATAATAGGGATGTTGGGAGAAAAGATTTATGCTGGACAGATATATCAACGAGGAAAAGGCAAGATTTTCTTTCTTGTCGTCGTCTTTGGAGATGTCAAAGCGAGGAAATGTACCTGACGACGACAGCCAGAGCTCGCCTCTAGTTTCAGGGAGAAACATGCTCCCTTCCTTACTAACATATGTTTGCAAGATAGACACTGCCTATTTCTCGCCTTGAACAATCGGCAGAGGAAGCCCTGGAAGTAATAATAAAGTTTGAACTAAAATATATGTACAACCAATTAAAACACATTAAAGTACATGCTTTCTGTTTTAATTATATATAGTTCTAAAAAAACGCATTGACCTAATGAGATAATGAAGATGTAATGTAACTAAAATGTTGTGTGTTTAGGCGAGTCAATATGCCGCATCTGCCATCTGGACGAGGCCACTCTGCCAGAGCTGGGTGTTCTGGCATCGCCCTGTCAGTGTCGGGGGACGATGGCTCTTGTGCACGTCAGCTGTCTGGAGCGGTGGCTCACCGAGTGTGGCTCCGATCAGTGCGAGCTGTGTGGTTTCCAGTTCCGAACTGAGCGCATCCCCAGGCACGGCCTCCTGCGCTCCATCGCTCAGTGGATGTTCGCGAGCTGCGACACGAAGCTGGTCAGTATCAGATAAAGAGCAAGGTCGGACATTTTGTGGCCATTTACTTACAAAACCTCAAATAAAAACCTTGCCACACATTATGTGTACACGCTATACAGTCCCTAGATGAACACCACTTTATATACACCTGAAACTTTTATTATACTTTATATTTATAATTATTTTATTATTTTATTTATTTTATTTATTTTTATTTTTATTTATTTATTTTAATGTAACCAACGTACACGGAAATACGATATTACCGCATTGAGCTAAATGAAAACAAGTTCCACGTGGCCCCAATCTTGTTAAATACCATTTCGGGGGTACAGGAAATTGTCAGTCAGGTTTGGTTTTTATACCGATACTTCAACATATGATAGCAAATTACAAAGAAAGAAATACAAAATACAAAACGACATCATTTTAATAATAATAAAAGGTCTGCCGAACATTATGCTAGCACAGCATTAATCTACAAAGATCATTATCTAACGGGCAAGGCCATAACACAAGTTTTGTACTTGTTCACAACACCGAGGTTGGATGGTACTCTCTCTATAGTTGGTTAGGTGTCAGTTTGCAATGAAATACTAAATTATTGGCAATCGAGAATACAAACACCGCGCCCTTACTAAAAAAGAAGAAGAGCTTAATATGAATTCTTCATTCTATTGATGAAACAATACAATTTAAAATAACCACGATGTGTGCAGCATCTTATGAAAGAAAGGCGAATTCTAATTTGTGTAGCCTATTCACTTTGACGTGACAGCTTTCCCTCGCCGTGTCACACAGTCCTACGTTATTACAACTTACAAGTAAAAACAAATTGGTTCGTCAACAAAGCAATTTTTTGTTGGAGATAAGAAAAGTCAAAACTGTTGTCGCTACTTTCTACATTTGGACCAATTCACAGACATAACGAAGTTTATGTTAAGTCTTAAAAGCTGAGAATAGATATTCCAAAAGACAGAACAACAAATGGTTTTAATAGAGTTGGTTGGTGTATTCGTTTATCGCTACGAAAATGTTCCTGAGTAATTAACGAAACCTTGACAATTCTTAACAGCTTGAGCAAACAGTTGTCGCAAACCGAAACACTAAAACCCTGGTTCTGTACGAGACTCGAATCTTAGTTACCTAATTAGTTATTTATTCCTTCATTAGTGTTCACACGGGCGGTCGCGGTTGCAAGACCAATCACAGATCCAGCTCGCACTTATATAACATTATTTATAAATCCGGTTTAAAAGCCACGAACCTGCTATTTTTAGTTAACATTAGCAATATGATTCCACAAGCAAACTAAATAATTGTGTGTTACACAATTTTCAATATAGTACAATACATGCCAATCCGTAATCTAAGCTTTAGCTATGTTCAAAACGCCAAACATGGCCCACCTACCAAGAAATGAATTACGTTTTCATTGTCAAAATTGCGAAGAGATGGATGTAACAATATGAATAAGGAGGGCTATGCACAAACCAATCATCTCCGAGACCATCAGTCAAGATTTTAACGTAACTTTTGTTCGTTGTGCCAATGATAACCTCATACTCTTTAGTGAAATAGTGTTAACAAATTACTTTTGTGATTTAGATTATTGGTTGGTACTCAATGTCACTGAATATACCGTCTGCGTCTCAAGTAGTTCAGTCGTAATCGTGGATGTATTAATGCAAAACACGTTGAAAAAAGAACAAAATAAATATTGTATTTAATCGGTCGTTATTGTGTTCATGTTGTGATGTGTACCATGTGCGTAAGCAAGTAATTGACTGTGTCTTAGGCTATAAGAGGAGTTGAGAAGCGAAGTGGACCAACCCACATCTTTTTACTCAAAGTGTGTTTCTCTATTACTCACATTCAAATAAATTTTAAAATTTTAAAGATATATCGATTTTTTGGACCAACCCACATAAATTAACCCAGAATACATCAACAAAAACATGATTTTGTTACGAAGCAAAATGGACCAATCACTTTGATATGGTGTTTTAGACTGTAGTTGTCCTCCTTTGTAAATCAGTTTTTTTAACTGAATAGGATTGACGTTAAAAAAATTGTTTTAATTGAAATGGGATATTAAGTTCATATGTGATGAAAGCTTGAAAGCAATAGGTTTAAGCTGCATTATATTAATAACTTTCAACTTTAACTCTTAATTATTTACATAAAGGGAATTGTGTAGGTTGGTCCACTGCTTCTCAACCCCTCACTGTTGGTATATGGTGATCTAATGTCATTAAACATTGTGATATATAGTGATCTAATGTCATTAAACATTGTGATATATAGTGATCTAATGTCATTCATTATATGGTTATCTACATCGTTTTTATTTCATTCTCCAACTTCTGTTCCCTTTCAGTTGATCTTCGACATCATCTGGTTCATGATGGCCACACCGGTCGCCATGTTCGCAACATACTTGATGATGCTGTCTGCGTCGATAATCCAACAGCACGGGGCCCTGCTTCAGCAGTCAGGTCTGGCGTTGTTCCTGCTTGCAACCTCCTGCCTACTTCTGACCAGCTACTACGTGTGGCTAGTCAACTGTTTCCGACAGCACTCCCGAGACTGGTATCGATGGTGGCGCAGGAGCTTCACAGTACGTGTGATTTGCGCGGAAGAACGAGACGGCGTAACGAGTAGCTCTCAGATGGATGTTATAACGCAGAGCGCTAACTAAAGGATCAGGAGAGCAGAAAGTGTGAAAACACCTGGGATCAGGCGAACAGAGAGAAGTAAGAGCAAGACCGCTTGAGCTCAGAACAGAAGAAAGAACGAGATTACTCAAGAGCAGAAGAGCAGAAAGAACAAAACGAGGCCACAGAGTAAATCCATAGAACGATTTACAGGCGACATTCTGTACCTGTAGATTGCATTCCAAATTAACCAGTGTGTATCAATTACTGTTAAAAATCTTTTAAAATGCTAATAAACAACGAAACGTTACCACGTATGTGATCTCCATATAAAACGACTTGACTGTGTTATTTCAATATTATTGCTCCACGCATAAACTTACAGTACACTAGGAAAACGCCAAAGTCGTTGTTAGTCGAGTGAGCGAGACATGTGTTGAGTACCCAGTAACATTCCTTTTTCCCCCCTACCTAAGGCTGGATCAAGTCAGGATGGGTATTTCCCTCCTAGCCTATCATATGCTAGAGTGGCGCATTATGGCCTTACAGTTGACGCTCCCTTAAGTATACCAACTAAACTCAAAACCCTTTCATTTATACCTTATATATCATTTAATTTAATGCAAATGTTCCCGGGTACTGAATACATGACTCGCTCACTCGTCTAACAACGTTTTTGGCGTTTTCCTAGTCTAGTTAGCTAAGGCGCCAGTATACCCTGAATGTTGGAGACCCGGGTTCAAACAACGGTCGGGATAGATTTTTAACATAGCCAGTACGAAATACGTGAAAAGATTGAAAAGTTTAATCAATCTCCCAGCGGAATGTTGGGGAACCTTGAGCGTGTAATATTCGACACACCTTGGTTACTGCATGCACCCACAGCCTGACAAACATGATTCGACAAAAATGATTTCTTTAAGAACAAATCCATTGTCATTAATATCATGAAATTTTTAGAGGTAATGTTTAGTTGTAATTGGATGAGCGTAGCGAGCGAAGCGAAGATTCCATTTCACTACACCGGAGAAAAAAATCCGGAATGTTTTTCTTTTTTTTTCTTTTTTTCTGTTTGTATTATTGTGTGTTTGTTAACACGATTCCGGCTAAACTAATACTCCAATTGCGATGAAATTTTATGGAGGCCTTCGAAATCTCTGAACTTAGAACTGCCACGTTTTTGAGCGCAATCAGAAATTTTTTTTCTCATAAAAATTGCAATTTTACGATTTTTTTTGATTTTAAAAAAATTTCTTCGACTAAACACCTACATGCTTAATCCGATTTTAATGATTTTTTCACAGAACCTTAATTTTATGAATTAGGATATTCTTGTGAAATTTGAGCGCAATCAAAAAATTATTTCTCATGAAAATCGAAATTTTAAAGTTTTTTTCTTTTTTATAACAATTCTTTGACTTATATCACCTACATGCTTTATCAAATTGTAATGATTTTTTCACAAAACCTTAATTTGTGAATTAATATATTCGTGTAAAATTTGAGCGCAATCGAATAATTATTTCTTATGAAAATCGCAATTTTACGATTTTTTCTTTTTTTAAAATTACGATTAATAAAAAAATTAAGTAAATTTTTAATTTTATTTAATTTAATTTTAAAAAAATCTTCGACTTAGTAATAATTTTTTCACAGAACAACAGAAAATCCGCATAACACAATGGCAGCTCAATGCACCAATATTACGCTCATCCAACAACGCGGCGGGACTTAAGCGTTTTCCTAGTATACATATAAGTGCAGTGTAGGCCTATAGTCCAATAGAGTTATTAAAACTAAAACCATTGTCGTTAAATTGAATTCTACACATTTACAGACTATTTTTTAATTTATTATTTCTTGTGAGTTTAAATCGCAACGGATTTTGCCCAAAATATTAACTGCACGCTAAAGATTTGTACCGGATGTCTGTTTGAGATTTCAGCGCAATCTGTTCAGCCGTTCGGCCGTTCTAGAGCGAACTCACTCACTCACCGACAAATTAAAAACAGGCTAAGTCCCGTTTATGTTGAATGGTAAGACTCAGTCGCTTCGCTCCCTCGTCTAATTAAACTTTTTCAGATTCAATGGAAATATAGAACAAAATACGTACTCCTGATGTCAAGTCACATTTTATCACATCACACTTTAAAGCCAAGGAAAGCAAAGGTACGCGTAGTGAAGTTAATCGTTATTCACCTCAGAAGTGAAAACCATACAAATTACTTTACTCGCAAACCAACCAGGAAGAATTTTTAACAACATTTTAGTTAATGGTTTCTAGAACATTTATTTATTTATTGGGATTATTACTAAATAAAATGCATTTTAGTATTGCGTAAATTCATGTTGATGTCCACATCAACTCTGAACCTTTAATACTGACGCTCGACTCGAGATGTGGTAGATAGCTTCGACGATATCTCAGTATCATACTTGGCAACTTGACTACAGGATTGACTATTTATTATAAGGTGGCGATTTTAGGACATTTTATAAAGATTTATAAAGATTCTTGGCTTTTGAATCTCTCAAATTTATCAGTAATTATGAATTTAAATTATGAGTATGGAGCCTTTTCTGCAAGTTTGCTGCACCGCATCTAACAGGGACTATTACCAGGTTAATTTGTCAATGCTTCTATTGCTCCTGTTTTGGCTGTATTGATAAACAAATCTATTGAGACCGGTATCATTCTTAAGCGACTCAAAAAAACAATTATTAAACCAATATATAAGAAGGGTACCCATAAACTTTACTCAAATTATAGGCCTATAGCTATATTACCAAGTATTGAGAAACTCTTAGAAAGGCATGTTGCTAATAACTTGGTGGAGTACTTAAATAAACATGGGATTCTGAATAGTAAACAGTTTGGTTTTCAAAAAGGAAAAAGTACCTCTACCCTGTTATTAGAGTTCTCTAATTTTGTAAATTCTAAATTAAACGACAATATGCACATTTTTGCTTTATTTGTCGATTTTAGTAAAGCATTTGACACGATAAACCACCAGAAACTTCTACAAGCTTTAGAGTCCATTGGCATTCGTGGTATTGCGTTGGATTGGTTTAGAAAACTATCTTACTAATAGATTCATGGAAGTGCATGTAAATGGCCACGTTAGTGAAGAAAAAACATTGTGATTCTGGAGTCCCCCAGGGGTCTATATTGGGACCTACGTTATTTTTTATATATGCTAACTTTATGTCAAAATGTCTTATATATTGCTTTATATTTTCTTATGCTGACGATACTGTTTTACTCGCGGTGCATTTTAATATTCGTGTTGCGCATGCTATGCTATACAGTCTGACTTTAACAGTCTTTTACGTTGGAATCACGATAAAGAACTAGTAATTAACTCTTCTAAAACCAAAATTGTACATATATGCACACCCCACAACCACGAAAAAGATTTTCCAATTAATATTATTTATCACGATTTCAACTGCATTCATACTATGGCTGAATTGACCGATTGTGAATGTAGTGGGAAAATTGAATGTGTAAATACTTATGAGTACCTGGGATTAACTGTAGATAGGCACTTTTCGTGGAAATATCATATTGATAAATTATGTAACAGACTACGCTCTTGCTCCTCTCGGCTTTATATTCTAAAACATGTATTACCTTTTTCCTTATTTAGAACCGTGTATCAATCCATAGCCGAATCTTTGATTTTGTATGGCATTTTAGCTTGGGGCAATGCTTCGCGGTGTCACATTCAAAGGATTGAAGATTTACAAATAAAAATGTTAAAAATGGTAAAGTGTGACTTTAAAAACCGATTCTGAACTCTCCCGTAAACAAATATTTTCTTTTTGTAATGTGCTGCCAATATCTTCATTGTTTATATATAGACTTATATTACACTTCTATTTTAAATCAGATTTCATTATTCCGTTAGACTCATGCAAGGATACAAGGCTAAAAGTGGCGGGGGCATTCAAAATTCCCAATTTCAACAACAAATATGGCCAACGTTCACTTTCTTACTCGGTTCCTTCTACGTTCAACTTGATGCCCTCCTCACTGAAAACCTTGTCTAACATTTCAAAAATTAAAACTGAACTAAAATCTTATCTTCTTTCTGACACCTTTTGACAATGTTTTCCGATTTATTTATTTATTTTCTCAGCTCTTTTTTCTTTTCTGTAATTTTTTGGATTTCACAAATTAACTGAATATGTCATGCAACCATAGTATTTATACATACATGTTTTTCATGTTTATTTTGGTTATATGTTCCGTTCTCTGTATTGCACCATTTAAATAATTTAAAATTGTCTTTACCCCACAGTTAAGCCTTTTTCAGGCTTTGTGGGTTTTTTGATTATATTCTTGTTAGATTTATTTCTGTAGGCCTATGTAACATTAATTATTTATTTGTACAATTTTGCTATGTTGTATGAGTCATGTATGTTCTATGTTCTATGACAATAAATGAATTTGTATATATTTTTTTTTTTTTAAAATGTGATATTTCATATGTTCTACTTCAATTGAAGTATAGCTATTTATTATTATGCTAATTTAATATGTTTGATTGTAGATTAGTGTATGAATTAAATTTGGCATGAATGCAATTAAGAATTAAACGTAACTGAATGCCAATTCAACTGGTCAACCTTATGCTCTACTTGTTTATATAAAGAATTAAAATACCCTAAATGCATTGCCATACGTGTTATATAAGTAATGTATATACTGTAAATACCCAAACAAAAATATGAACATCAAATGTGGAATAGTAGTGTAACCGAAAAAGAATTAAGTTATACAAGGCTGACGGCATGATATGTATATGGGTGGTGCTATAGATATTGCCTAATTATGTTTTGTGCAGTCGGCATGTTTATTGTTAATTTATTTTCTCTTTGCAAACATTACACCTTTTCATAGGCTACCACCCCCATCCTCCCCCCATACATTTCTCTTGTTCAGCGTAGCCATCTACAATAGTTGATAGTGGAGGAGGTTTGTTGTAAAACCTCCATTAGGTTCTTGTAGCGATGCCTTGTTCTCCATTGTAAAGCCCACTTCATTGACGCCATCCACATACGGCACAATGCTGACACTGTGCGTGTGTGTGCGTGAGTTGGTGACAGGTGTTAGCCACATTTCTCGAGAAGACGAACTGAAGCAGCTTTGTTTCCCTAAATCCGACGCCCATCTCGGTTTTTATTTCGACTTGTTCTAGATATCTCTCTGGCTCGGAACTCAAGATGACGATCAGCCGTCTCCTCGGTATCGTTGCGATAACGCACCATTAACAAAGTGATGCATGGCACAAGAACCAAAGTCTTCACATTTCAGAATATCCTCAACGCAGCGACCGTTATTTTTCGAGTTTTAATAGGTGTTGTAACTTCTCGTATATACCATCAACTTAATTTTAGACTAAAATATCTTAAATTTTTTTCTATCACGTGCCTTTTTCTTCGTTCGTGTTTTTTTGGCAGCGGTTTGGTTTTCTGTCGACTTGCGCCTGTTTCTGTCACGTGGTCTACGCTTCCTGTGACGTAATTAAATATGAATGAAACCATCTACGCCGTGTTACCAACTTAATGGAACGTCAATTTAAATTTACGATGTTATTTTGCACCATTTCCTGTTTGATGCTGAAAATAATGCAGTAAAGCCTTAGATATTTAACGTCCAGAGCGTGTGCAAAACGAACATACGCGCTAGAATTTCATAGAAACTATTATCGATCGTCATCGAAGCATGACGGTGTGTTTAATATAATATTACATTTAAAGTTTCATCGCCTCTCGTAGCTAATTTATTGACAATATTTAAAACAAGATAACTCAACTGTTGAGTGCCCTAAAACAACAATAACTAAGTAACTAATTCAGAAATTACTAAAGTGAATCCAAATCGAGAAACTAATTTACTATTGATAAGCGGTAACAATGCATTTAACCATGTTTCAATAATCAAGGAAGACTCAAATCGTGGCTAACATTGTAAAGAATAAATTTGTGTAATTGTCTAGAGACACTTTTATTCGATCCAAGTGAATGCTCTATTATACTACGCGGGAGGTTTACAATGACACTGCTAGCGAAGAGGATGGAATGAGAGCTTTCCTAGAAATATATTATTGAATATTTTGTAAATGTTTATTTTTTTGAGCGAGCGTAGCGAGCGTCTCCACTTGACTCTTATGGCTCGAATGTCTGTTTTTTTTCTTTTTCTGTTACTGCTTCGGTACAGGTCGCACCGTTTCTATGATACCTGAAATTTTGCACACATGTACATACCACCTATGCGGGTTGCTGTATAGTTTTTTTTAACAAAATCCGATCGTTGGTTATAAAAATTTAAAAAAAAATGTTTCGATCGTTATGAAATTTTGCAGGGTCAATAAGTACAACATTCTCTCCTATTTTACAAATTTTCAGCTAAATCGGTCAAGACCTTAAGTAGTGTAGATAGAAATTACATTTTAACAAAAGTAAGGTTACCATGGCAACGAAAAGTCGCACGAGAATTCTGGTCACTATGCACTGCCACCTAGAAGAAACTAGGGAAGTGCTAAAGTCCCGTCGCGTTGTTGAGCGAGCACCGGTACGTGCAACACGACCCGAGTGTACGACATTCCCATAATGTTACATACCAAAAGTCTTGACCGATTTAGCTGAAAATTTGTGAAATAAGAGAGAATGGATAAAATCCACCGCCATCTAGAGGACCTTGACATCATTTCTTTGGGAAAACTATTTTAACTCTTTGATAATAACAAATAATACACTGCTTCCTCGATAGTATTTTGATTACTTCTAGGTGGCAGTGCATAGTGACCAGAGTTCTCGTTGCCATGGTAACGTTACTTTTGTTAAAATGTAATTTCTTTCTACACTACTTAAGGTCTTGACCGATTTAGCTGAAAATTTGTAAAATAGGAGAGAATGGTGTACTTATTGACCCTGCAAAATTTCATAACGATCGGAACATTTTTATTTTTTTATTTTATTTTATTTTTTTATTTTATTTTTTATAACCAACGATCGGATTTTGTTCAAAAACTATACAGCAACCCGCATATGTGGTATGTACATGTGTGCAAAATTTCAGGTCTATCAGAGAAACGGTGCGACCTGTACCAAAGCAGTAACAGAAAAAAAAGAAAAAAAAACAGACATTCGAGCCATAAGAGTCAAGTGGAGACGCTCGCTACGCTCGCTCAATCAAAACTATCGAGGAAGCAGTGTATTATTTGTTATTACCAAAGAGTTAAAATAGTTTTCCCAAAGAAATGATGTCAAGGTCCTCTAGATGGCGGTGGATTTTATCCACAAAGTAAAGGACATTCTCTCCTATTTAACAAATTTTCAGCTAAATCGGTCAAGACCTTAAAGACTTATTAGTATGTAACATTATGGCAATGTCGTACTCGGGTCGTGCTGCACGTACCGGTGCTTGCTCAACAACGCGACGGGACTTTAGCGTTTTCCTAGTTTATTTAACGCCTATCCTACTCATGATTTAAGGAGGACAACACTAACCACCAATATTTGTTACCAACTACAAAATATAAGGGCATCATTTCATTACAAGTTATCATAATCAACTGCATCATCATTTCAACATTTATAATAGTACATCGCATGAATTTACTATAGATAGGCACCCATTAATTAGGTTATAATATAATATGTTGTCTTGATCTCAGTGCCTCATCAGTTCTAACTTTTCTTTTTCTTCTAAATTATCTTCACATTCAACACTTCTTCCCTATCATTAGTTGCACAACTAGTAAGTGTTTGAAAGCTCTAGACAACTGCTCGACATGCAGTGAACCAACAATTTGATAAAAATAAATAGATTTGTATTTCAAGTCTACCCTGCACTCAGTTACAGAAGCTGTCGACGCCGACGCCATACATGTGTTAGAGCTAAAATGGTCATGTTTTACAACGGACTTTATTGCAACAATCAATTTGCATCCACTCCACATGTTTTACGATGCTGTGTTCTATGTGGGAAAAAAAGAAAAAAAAACGGAAAAAAACACCCGAGCTAAATTTTTAGGGGGGGGAGGTCAGTGAAATCAAAGTCTTCGCTTCGCTCATCCAATCATTATCAAGTAAATCATCATTTTAACATTTATATCTCATCTTATGCAGCCCTATTTATTATAGATTAATTATGTATTGTTTCATTAATGTTATGGATGGGACAAGATCACTGCAGTGAATGGGCTTCAGGGGCCTACTTTCCTGTCTAATTCTGTAATTTTTGCCCTGAGTACTAATTACAGAAAACAATATTTAAATTTAACCAGGAAAACGCTTAAGTCCCGCCGCGTTGATGGATGAGCTTTTTTGCGAGTTTTTAGTTTGCTTAGGACCACTTTTCCTTTGCAAGTGCTTTTTGAATGCATTGTAGATGATTGTTGTCAAGTTTCTATTGTTACTTGTTAATTGTTATTATAAACCTCAAAAAACTCATATTGAAACCTTTATTCTATGGATTCTGGCTAACTTTTTCAACTTTTTCTTTCAGAAAGCAATACATCACAATTACCTTAATGTCCATGTAAAATATGAACGTTGTAGCCCCACCTGTTTGGTCAGAATCGGCCCAAATGTCACGAAAATATCGCACTAAAAATGGGAAAAAATCGTAAAAGTACGATATTCATGAGAAATTTTCTTCGATTGTACCCAAAAACGTGGCAGGTCTAAGTTCAGAGATTTCGAAGGTCCCCTCCAATTTTCATCAAGATCGCATAATATGCCGTTTGCCCGGTAGCGTACGAACAAACAGACAGAAAAAACAACAAAGGAACAAATGTTTTGAGGGGTCAGTGAAATTGAAGTCTTTGCTTCACTCATCCAATTATTTCTTCATTTTGCTAGGAATCAATAGTTAGAATACGCAAATCACCAACGATCGGCAGCCATATTGGAATATAGTTTTGTAGAACTTACGAGTAAGACAAAATAATAATGTTTTACCCAATGAAACAAAAATACAGTATACTAGGAAAACGCTTAAGTCCCGCCGCGTTGTTGGATGAGCGTAATTGGTGCATTGAGCTGCCATGTGTTATGCGGATTTTCTGTTGTTCTGTAAAAAAATTATTATTAAGTTCAAGATTTTTTTAAATTAAATTAAATTAAATAAAAAATAAATTTTAATTTAATTTTTTTTAATTAATTATAATTTAAAAAAAAGAAATAATTGAAAAATTGCGATTTTTATAAGAAATAATTATTCGATTGCGCTCAAATTTCACATGAATATATAAATTCATAAAATAAAGGTTCTGTGAAAAAATCATTGAAATCGGATAAAGCATGTAGTTGTTACAAGTCGAAGAAATTTTTTAAAAATCGAAAAAAATCGTAAAATTTCGATTTTCATGAGAAATAATTTTTCGATTGCGCTCAAAAACGTGGCAGTTCTAAGTTCAGAGATTTCGAAGGTCTCCATAAAATTTCGTGGCAATTGGAGTATTGGTTTAGCCGGAAACGAGTTAACAAACACACAAAAATACAAAACAAAAAAAAAACATTCCGGATTTTTTTCTCCAGTGTAGTGAAATGGAATCTTCGCTTCGCTCGCTACGCTCATCCAAAAATAGTGAAAGTAGAATTGTTTCAACACTTGAAATGTATTATGTCGGCGGCTGGAGTCAGCTTAAGTTCAAGAGTCTCTCAAATCTCAATATAGGTCGGTTGTCTTAATGAAGATAGATAGTTCTAGGCCCTAATTCCCTTTTTATAAAAATAAATTATAGAATTAATGTCAGGTGTGACACACCTCGGCATCCGGCTCATTAGAGAATGTTTTTCACTGATCTTTCTGTGTTTGGCAGCTATCGTAGAAGCCTCCCTCCAGAAATTCATTCACCGATTTGAGCGCAGGGCAACCTTCTAGTGGAATATCCGAACATTTAAGAAATCTTCCAAATCTTCTTCCCACTATCGGAAGTGAAGAAATATATCAAATTGAGATTGTCAAACAGGTGGAAGGAAGTGGCCAAAGAACGCGGAGGCGTTTTTTGTTACTCTTTGAAGATTTAAGAGGCGATGAAAAAATAGAATTCGTTTAAAGTTGCCAAATGCCAACGATGACGAAACTAGAAATGGGCTCGTATTCTTAAATTGAGGAAATTAATAACGACGTTATTGATAGGATGTGCAAGCTTAAATAAATCATATAGAAAGGAATTAGTATAACGCGAAGGATGTGACGAACGTTTGCTCGTCGCCTGTTATTGGATAAAAACATCAGCATCTCCAAATCCTCTGTGAATCTCCTAGCTGAGTTCCGGCGAACCCAGCAGCAGATGCAACGACCTTGTTGCCTGGCCACCTCCTGCAAACATGTGTAAAAGACAGGTTGAATCCTGGATCAATGATAGGTAGGCCACTCTGATTCATCAAGTTGTCGGTTCTGACTATCCTGTTCAAATGTTTTCCCTGGCAATACATTTATTTTGTTATAATTTCAAAAGAATTAAGTACCGGTAACCAATTAATGCAAGTTATTAAAAAACATTTTAGAACAAATTCAATTTATATTTCAATAATAATAGTTAAGTTAATTTAATTAAATTTTTATTTACATTTTTCATAATATTCTTTTACACTTAAATTGTTTACAATATCATTTTGTGTGTGTCTATGTGATGGGACTTTTTTAATGGATTTATATTGTTCTCCTTCGAAAATCATGTTGTTTTATTTGGAGGAAGAGGCTCAATCTTGAGTTCCACTTCAAGGGGCTATTACACCCAAAAATGATTTTACCACATAATCTATTGCATAATACGACACTAAAAACACCCTTTAAAAATTATGCCTTGTAACTGTGATTATACGCGAATTTTACAGTTTATTGATCCTGAAATTTTGAAAATTGGCGTTTTGGTGAATTTCTTAAATCGGCTATAATCTGGTATTTTTTTGTTCCGCATAGATACCAGAGCATAGTACCAATCTAAAATGGCCCTTTATAACATCGTGTCTTGTAACTGTGCACAAACGAACACTCAAACACGCAAAAATATGCATTCCAAAATCACACCCATTCTTGGTAATCAGCATATTTTGACCGAAGCACTTCCTTAAATTACAAAACAAAATATGGCGGATTTACAGAAAAGCCTGTTTAGTACGTCAATAAAGGCCAATTTTTTTGGATTAAAATCCTCCAAGGTCACGAGGCATAAAAATCGTCCCAATGTTATTTCTTATGGGAGATTTTTGCCGATGGGACCTAGCTCGAAAATTACCAGGTTGACAATTTTTTGGGGTCATGGTGGACCCAATAATTTTTCTGTTATTTTCTAAATTCATATCTAGTTAGCCTGAATGATTTTTTTGTTTAGCAGGTCTGAATTGCTTTTGTATTGTATTCCTAATGTAGTTTTTAAGTCACAACTTTTATGGCTATAGGCAGAATGTAGCTCGAAGCAAGCAGAACCATCTTTCCATGTTGCAGCTTATATAACTAAGGATACAGACTATAATATGCTCGAAGCATGGAGTTGCTGTAGACAAAAAAGTTTATTAACTACTTAAAAAATATCTGATAGCATTATGATAATTTCCAATTTAATAATTAATAAATTTTAAATTGTTTTTGTACATTTATTAGTTAATATTGTTTTTGAAAAGCTGTTACCAGTTGATACAAACTTATAGTCCATAATTATGATGAAGATTTATTAAGCATTTTACACGGCAAAGCGCGTCAAAAGCGTTCATAATCTTATCATATTAATTATCTCTTCAAGTAAGTGACCACTGATCATGTCAGCACATAGCAAGCTCGGGTCCGCGGAAATAACAAAATAGGGGGGGGGGGACGCTCACCGTTATTATACCTAGTTTGTTCATATTTTAATTCTTTTTTTAAGTAGTTTTTGGTTTTGTTTTTTTTTCCAGTAACTTGTTTGTTCCTTTGGTGGAGGTGCCGGGTATTTCATGAATCCAATTTTTATTTTTATTTATTTTTGGGGTGGGTTGGCCTGGTCTCCTTACTTTCTGTGTCAACTAAAATATATTATGTATTATGATTGTAGAAGGGCAATGCCAAGAAATTTTAAAAAATCGCATTACATGGCAATTGGAGATGTTGTTTATATCTCAGCGTGAGACTTGACACGTGCACAGACGGACGGGCGAAACGGTGATTCGCATAGGGAAGCTTCACCCCTAATTCCTCCCAATATTTCCTATTTTATTTATATTATAACCAAATGCTTATTAATGACTGGATCGATCCGCGAGTCCCTGGCTCTAGGCCTGTCTACTGTGATATTGTAACAGAAACAGCATCAGACATCAAAGAGATGTTGTTGGGTTCGATAGAAACCACGTTGACAGTGATGTATTAATTGCCCTGTGATCCCATGACGCGCGCTGTTTCATCCCGTCAGCAAGAATGTTGACTGCGACAATCGCGCCGCACTTTTAGTCTCGAGGTTTGCGAGAAATAGCAACACGACTCGGGATAATCCAGGGATAACGTCGCACATTAGGTTGGCAGCTTTCAGCACACACAGGGAAACCAAAGCATATCACACATCAAAGGTTGGTTGTATGACAACATGACTATATGAATAGTACACGCCGCGGGCAGAAGTGAATCAAGGGTGCGACGAAAACTTTATTTTCTCTATATCTGCGCAAATCTTATAGCAAATAATATGACTGCTAAATTATCTGCAATGCGTCATCTTGCTGTCCGTATGTCTGTGCATCATGCATTTTTGTTGATTCATAATGTTTTGAAAACTCTAGGAGTCAGGTGGCCCCAAAAGATAAATGCTATTAACCCGGCACCTCCACCAAGAAGGCTGGAATTTTGAAGACTTTCGATTTTATTTTTTAACTTCACTCGAAATTTTATTTTTAGGTACTCCCACCTGTGCTTACTTAAACTATTGATTTTCAGATTGGATTAAGAGTAGAAAAAAGAGGATAACAGCACTAGGGCTGTTTGGTAAAAATTCGTTCGTGCGACCCTTGATTTTATTTTGTTACAGTTTACGCCACACATGCATGTGATATACCGGGAGGTTGGTTTATATGAGCAAATTTATTTAAAAATCGTTTTAAATAAATATATTATATTTTATATAATCAATGGTTTATTTCTAACAATGTAGAAAGCGTAATATTGAACGGCAATTTTAAGAAACACAACCTTTTCTTTTCTACAGTTACATATTATGATATACATTTCAATCAACAATTATTTAATGAATCAAAATAAACTCTGAATTGTTGTCAGTCCCAAAAATAATGCCTACATATTTCTGCTACCAAAAGTAAGTTTTGTATTTTGATATTGATAATTATCAGTTAAAGAAACCTATATAATCTCATGATGATGGGACAAGACCCCCCACCAAACGGCAGACTTGAGCATTTGAACTATTTTCAAGAAGTAAATTTTCTTACAAGACAAGTCAATCTATTTATTATGTTTACAACCGTACGTTATGGAGAAGTATTAACGAAATTTACGTTTTGTCTTTGAGGCCATTCCAACAGAGGAACAATGCGTGGCAACACGTTTATTGTTGTCACGTTACTTACGTAAATGTCAAACAGACCATTGAAATGGCAAGGAGAAATGTCTGGTATGTGAAAGACACTTAAGGAATTCCCGTTTCCTCCTGTTAACACACGTTATTCTACGAGAACAAAGTGTACGTCAAGTATGCTTCTTGGGCCTTGGTTTTCAAGATGATAGTGTAGAGTTTATGTAAATGAGATAAGCGTAATAACTGGATAAGTGTAACTGAGTGAGTGTGGGCTAGGCAATTGACTGGTGGGCATTCAAGCTCCACAATGTCATATTATTATAGCTGTGGACTCTGATGGCTTGTGTGGTATTTTGTTTGTGTGACTTGTAGAATCAGTGGATTTATTTCGGCTTCCAAAGCAGAAGATCCATGGTTCAGTTTCGGGTTCGGGTGGAGTTTTGTAACAACTGAATTTAGTGTGTCATCCATGAATATGACATTAAGATATTCTTCTCGTATTAATAATTACAGTATAATAATTATAAATGGTAGTTTTGAAGCTGTTCTTATATAGAGGCAGCTAATAATTTTTTATATTGACTATCAGTTCTTGTAACTGAGTGTGTAAAACAATGCAAAAAATGCGTATTTATTTATTTTACTCATTCACAAATAATGTAAAAAGAAATCATGCTCCGTTATTCTGAAAATATATTTTATAAAAAATGGTGTGAACGGCTAGGCCTATATTAGAATCAAATGCAAATCACAGTCAAACCCAAAAGTAATAGATAAAACGTAGCATTTACGTAATTTTAATATAATTACTTACCATTTTGAGCAAGTATTGAAATCATGATTATAGCATCAAAGTAAGGGCACTTTTAACATTGTTCCGTCTTTATTTCTCATACAACGTTTAACACAGTAAAAATACTATTTACGCTCTCATTTTATTAAATAAATAAACTTTGCTGTAACTGACTTTGCATCGATACAATGTGGGTAATTCATTCCACTCATTACAAAGAATAAGGCTTCGTGGCTTTGCTACTTCATAAACTATAAAATAAATCGAAAACACGTGGCGCCTCATTTCGAACGAAACTATTTAAATTTTCGCGCAATTCCGCACAACGGTAGCTTGTAATCGCGTGCCGCGGCAGCTTTCTGCGGTCCTACTGGCATCAAAAGAAACCTTTCTGTACAATAATGAAAAGCAGAAAACACTCGCAAGCGGACAAATTAGATTTCACGGTGATCTCTTGCACGAGTCTCCTTAAAAGCGCTTCTGTCTACGCGTTGGACGCACCACGCCACAGCCGAGCTTCTGAATCTAATGACCTCCAGCCCTCGTTACGTCGAGTTTACTTGGGAGACGGGGGTTCTTTCACTGTCTAGTCGTGAGAAGTAAAATTGTTTTTATCGAAATTTTACCCGAAATTTTACTCGAAGGTTTATACCCGGTGTGACTCTCTTCAGGTGACCAATTTGGTTATTAGAGTAATTTAGGGTAATTGGGCAAGGAATGTACGAGGGCTGTTTAAGAGGAGGCAATCCAACAAATAAAACCTCGGAAAAACTTTGAGTCAGGATTGCCGGTGGCGGGATTCAGCACCGCGACTTTCTCAATCATATAGTTACACGCACCACTGTCGTAATCGAAATAACATACGTCTATCTGGATTCATTTCACGCTTAGTTTTACACAGTAGACCAAATCAAAGTATGTGCACATGTGTCTGTATAACATCGCTACTTTTCCTACAAGTATTGAGCTGATTTGTAATTAAAGTAGCTTAACAAGTAGCTCGGCTACTTTTAAATGTAAAGTAGCTAAGCTATACTTTTAAATGTAAAGTAGCTGAAGCAGAATAGCTTATCAACACTGGTAGGGGGATAGCTATACATATTATGGATAAGCGTATTTTTTTTAAAACATAAAAACACAAATCAAAACACAAAAATGAATGATCTTGTAGTATAAGCCTTTAGCTTGAAGATAGCTTCCAATGAAAAGCCCTCAGGGCGTGTTTAAGACGTTATGGATTCATTGAGTAGAAGTTGAGTTGAAGTTTCTCGGTGCCTTTGTGGTTTGTTACAACGTTGGACAGGTCGACGTAGCTAATAACAGACCACACAGTCAGCTACTGTTGTTGTTGGACACAACACAAAACTGTATCTTTGTTCTTAAAGAAAATCATTCAAATTCTGTGTCTTCTTTTTGCTACCGAGAGATTGTTCCGCATCATAATTATCACAAGTAGTCCACACATCTGCTATTATCTTGCCTTTGAGTGACTTTATACGCTTTGCCAAAGAGACAAACATTATTTTTTTGGACGTCGGAGTTCTATTTCGTACTGAGTTGTATTTTCTCAAACAAACATCTCTCCGGTTTTAGACTTCTTTCTACTTTCTGATACAGGATATACGCAAGTTTGTTTGTCAGAGACCACAGAAAGAAGAGTGTGATGTATGGATGGACCGAAGAAATTCTTCAATGGAACAGTTGGAACTTTACTCTTACTATACTATACGTATATGATGTTATATCCAGGGTCGATTAACCCTCTATTCCAGAAACATCAAACATTAGCTATTTTTATTTTTTGTACGTTGGAGTTGTTGAATAATTTACGTGTCCGCTAGCGTCGTCGCCGTAATATTGCGTTGCTCTTGTCGCTCACTTACGATATTGAAAACCGTATATTATCAGCAAAGCTAAATTTGAGCACGTACACATTTCACGCAGGGACATTTGTTGTCATAATACAATAAATTAGGGGATGAATAATTGTATAGAGGTAAGAGATTTAAGGGTGGTTTTGAATGAATTAACCATGATTTATATTTAGTGAAGCATGAATTAGTCAGTCGTGTTTTGAGTGCGCGTGTTCCTGATATGATGGATCGTATAGAGCGGATTACGTTTCGACTCGGGAGTATTTTATGTCACGTTATAAGCAGCTCGTATCCTCCGCGTGCAAGCTGAGCTCAAGAGTGTTAGCTATACATCTCACGAGGCAGATGTGTTGCCAATGAAAGCAGCAAGTGGATAATACGGCGTATTATTTTATTAGATAGTGGAGTCTAACGTGAATGATGCGTAGACAGATGAAAGAACAGTTATATTACAATGTGTTGTAGACAAAAACTAGTATATAGGGTATAACATTCACATTCTTATACATTCACATTCATTACCAGGTGATTGATCTATTGATTGAAAAATGGAGTAAAATACCCGTATAGATTGAATTTAAAAGTATAAGAAAATGCCAGAAATTATTTTAAAATAAAGTACATATATCGGTATAGTGGTTGATTTCAATTGAATGAAATAGTAGAAAACATTTCTAAAACTGATGTGCCTTGAAAAATATAGATACAAGCCACTGTGTGGATTCATGGAAACAAGCACGAAAACAACTAGTCAACAACAACAAAGGTAATTTCCAGATTGTGTATGAATAATCTATTTTGCATTCAGCACCATCTAACGAACCGATTTAAGTTTTAATTTGGTATTAACAGATAATATTACAATATTAAACTCGCGTTAAAATCACGCATCATCATGAGAAGTTATCTCGAATTATTGTGTATAGTAGGCCTATATAGTGGCGACGGAAGGGCCATTCGCGACGGCTGTAGCCTGTAGGCATTTATTCTTTATAAGTTTTTGACACACTCAGCGCTACTCGAGCTTAATATGTTTTAACGACAATGTATACAAGACTAAAGAAAAGCACGTGATAAAGTTAAGTAATGGGGTTCCTTAAATCATTAATTGCCAATATAATAATTTAGTAATTGATCGTGGACTTTTCAGAATTAATATTTAATTCTTATTTTTGCATTCCATTAATTTTAAACCATTTCTCGACATAAGTGAACATGATCGCACTCACGTGCTGATGATTTCTACTGAATGGCTGGTATATCAATACCAAATTTGGCATGCATGTTATAAATATAATTAAGTAGGCTACTATTCTATTAACATCCACACTTGGTTGCAAAATAAGCCTTAAAGATCCATTGCGAGATATAAATCCAAAACGTGAAAAAATGGGAAATCCAAAACACGGATTTAAATTCAGGAAATCCTCATCACACCGCTAATCTTACGATTTACCAAATTAACCTGCGCGTTAAAATTGATTTAAACTTTGATATGCAGTATGAAAATATGCGTTTAAAAATCTTTACACTTGGAATAAATTCCCGGAGTTGGCCAAAATTGAGTAAATTACGGAGATTTCAGGATTTTTAAAATTCAAAATCAATTAATTAATTTACAAATACGCGTACTGTATCTTACAGATTGATTCTTTATTTATGTTCGTGTGAAATATGATACCGATGTTGTTAGCCTCTTAAGAAAGATGAGCGCTTAAACTCGTCTCCGCTATTTCTAAATATATCCATTGAGAAATATGCTACAAAAGTATTTCATTCGAAAAATTTGAACTTATTTATTCTTAGTACTTAAAAGCAACTTATGGATTTACAGTTTTCCACAATAAGGTATAGGAAAGTATATGTCGCATATTAATAAAGGCTGAAATATGTTTACATTTATAACAACTTCTTTTGCAACGAATATTTTTGAAGTAACCCGATATACCATCAAGAGGCAAATATGAAAATGCCTTATTATCAACATGTAACATCAACCACCGAAAAAATAGCGAGAAAGACACTTTGATTACAACAGCATCAAAACGCACTCATATCTGAAGGAAACCCAAAATAGCCGCTTGGCAAAGCGAAGTTTTATCTGCGCGTCTAAAAAGCCATCTTTTAAAGGAGCGACATCAAAATGAGACAAGTAAATTTAGAAACGTCAGGCTGTGTTCCCAATCGTTTCATTACAAGTCAACCTAGCTTGCGATATTCGATTGTTCTAACATTTTATTTACAACATAGCATCAAAACAACTCGTCTGAAAAAATCATGCTCACGTATATAAAAGTGGTTCGAAATCAATAAATAAACATTTAACCAGCATTCCACAGGACAAGGGTTCGAATACCAAATAAGGCATGGGCTTGTCTTTACCACATGTTTTCGTCATTCGACACCAATTACCTGCACTGTTGAGTTCAATGCATACATCGTTGACTGTCGTACTGAATTCTTACATAACTACACATTCCTCATTCTACAAAGTTGACTTGTTCCTCATTTGTTTCCATTTGTCGTAAAGGTATTATTATTATTGTAGCAACTGCAAATATGCAGTGGCGTCACTAAGGGGGTTTGGGGGGGGGGGCGTGAGCCCCCCCAAACGCAATCCGCGCCCCCCCAATAATTTCCTTGTTTTACTTTTTCAGTCACAGCTGCACTTTACGCAAATTATCACTACTTAAAATAATTTGATAATCATTACTTTATTTAACTAATGATGTACCGGTGGGTAGGCCTAATTTCTTATTAAAAGACACGCGATTTAAAAAAATTGTTGATGTTAATTTTTGCTAGTAGGCTAGTTTGGAATTAATTCATACGACAATTAAATTGTCTAATTGTGAAGTGTTTCATTTCCTTCTTTTGTCCGAGCCCAATAAAAATGGTGAATTTACTTACCTATAGAACAATAATAAATAGTTTTCAACTGCGTTTTAGAGCAGCCACACTGATTTGCATCAAAATAACCTTGTAATTGAAAAAATATATAGGGACAAGCCTATCAGAGCCCCGCCCTGAATTCGATCATTAATTGAATCTTTCCGAATTCACCAGTAACAAATAAATGTGTATCTAAATTGAAAAAAAGATCAAACGTTATTATGTTGCCATGTATGATGTGAATTGTAAGCTCGACATGACAACAAAACAAATTGACGCACACAAACTACAATGTTTTGGTATTGGATTCAGCCTAACGCTTTTTTCTAAAACGCACCAAATGCACTCAAAAAACCTAATTTTCAAAATTTTCGCCTGCGGCGCTATTTATGGGGGGCTCCGCCCCCCATACCCCCCGTGCTTAGTCCCTTTCTCACGAAAGTACTTGCGCCCCCCAATGTCCAATCTCTAGTGACGCTCCTGACTATAAGATTGAGTTATTATTATTATTTTATTGGATGTATTTCATACAAACTCGGTCAAAACCGGAGCTAACATGTTGTACGGACTTACGTCAAGTACTTCCATGTGTATATTCTATATTACATACCTACATTATTACTTTGTCTTAACTCTAACTAAAATAAGTCATTTATAATAAAGTTTGTAGATGATGTTTTCTTTCTGCTGTGTACGGTCGTGGCCGATTTCTCGTCGCCATCCTAGCATTTGCTCTTCGGACTATTATTATTATTATTATTATTATCATCATTATTATTATTATTATTATTATTATTATTATTATTATTATTATTATTATTATTATTATTATTATTATTATTATGTCGCTTCTGAACCGGACGGACGTGCCTCAATCGCTCCGCGCTACAGTGTGTAGATAGCTACGGTGATGAAGTGCTCTAACGTTGACTGTGCGGATAACCTACCAAGTGACGGTGATTATGTTGACTGTATGCACTGTAAAAATGCGTATCATTACGAGTGCGCGGGTGTGAGCAAGCAAACTCAAAAATCAAAATCAAAGAAGGCGAAACAAGATTGGCGGTGCTCCTGCTGTCGTGAAAGTTCGCCGAGGCCGGGTCAAGGTGAGTTGCAGGTTGCGACACTACAAGAAGTACTGAAAGTAGTAAATGAGCTGAAGAGTGACATTCAGGAAATGAAGAATGAGTTATTACTAATCAAAGAATTGCAAGGGAAGGTGGTTAAAACGAGGAAACAATTCAAAACTTAATTCATGAAGGGGAGGAAAAGGATAAGATTATAGCTGAATTAGCAATCAAGTACAACAACTCGATCAATACGGAAGAAACAAGAAACTTGGAGATATCTAACATTATACAACAGGAAAACGAAGACATTGAAAGTATAGTAATAGGTATTGCTAATCATCTGGAAATACGTCTCGAGAGTTCGGATATAGAAGCTGTGCATAGAGTTTCCATCCAGAAACAAGGATTACCCCCCTAAGGTAGTAGCACAGCTTGTGTCCCGTAAAAAAGAGAAGAGTTCTTGATTGCTAAGAAAATATTTCTATTAAAAATAGCAACATCCTTCAGAATGTATTAAGAAAGGATGACCTGACTATCTTCATAAACGAACACCTCTCTCCTTACTATCGGAACTTATTTTGGCTAGTGAAGCAACAGGCTAAAGCAACGAGACACAAGTTTGTTTGGTACCGGAACGGATGTATATTTGCTCGAAAAGACGAAGATACGCCCCACGTGATTAAGATCAAACAGTTGATCAAATTGATCAATTAAAATAACTAAATCGTTTGCATGCATACATTACAAGATGACTTTGAAGACGTTTTATGTGAATCTACAGACGATCTAAACGGCTGGTGTGAAACAAACATTAGCGGTATCAGTGCATTGCATGTAAACATACGGTCTATCCAAAAAACTGGGACGAGTTGCAGGTTATTCTACATGATAACATACAACAATTTCATGTTGTACTACTTAGTGAAGTAAATTTATTAGAAGAAAATGTATTATTTCATTTAGAAGGGTATAATCGATTTTGTAAATTAAGAACCTTAAAAAGAGGTGGCGGATTAATTTTATATGTAAGTAATAAATTAACGTTTAGGAGAGAAGAAGTTATATTTTGTAATTTTGAGGGTATTTTAGGGCAACTAGTTGTGGGAAACGAAAATGTAACCTTGCTATGCGTTTACAGACCGCCCAACTATATCACAAAGTCAGATTATATAAACGAAATAGAAACCTACTGGAAAGGAAACAATAACAAATACTGTATATATTTGGGGGACATCAACATTAACACACTTGATAACCATGATGATAAAGTTCAACTGTATCAGTCAATGCTAGCAACGAATGGTTTTATCCAATGCATCACAAAACCGACAAGGGAGGAGATAGTACACGACCGGCTTAGTAGTACATGTTTAGATCATATTTACGTTCGAGGTATTGACCTTACTCTCAAATCAGTTGTATATACAACTAAAGTCAGTGATCATTATGTAGTAGCCGTATCGACCGGTATTGAGATAAACAAAAACAATGACGAGCATAAAGTGTTTCCCAAGAAATGCATCGACGAGAAAAAATTATCAGGAATTTTGAAGGGTATTAAATGGGAAGATTTACTTGTAGCTACTAACTGTAGCCAATTATATGATGCAATTTACATTAATTTTACATCGGCTTATGATAAGGCTTCATACACTAGAGAGAATAAAGGTAAACAAAGAGTAAGCAAAACGTGGGTGACAAAAGAACTCCTCAAATTAATGAAAGAAAGAGACCATGCGCTTTCAAAAATGGAAAAAGTGTCCACAGTTAAGTGTGGTTAAGAATGTGTATAGGAATAATTACAACAAGTTAAGAATACTGTTAACAAAAAAATACTTGAAAGAAAAAGGCAATATTGTTTTAATCTAATAGAAAGAGATAGAAATAGTATGAGGGACACATGGCAAAACATCAATAGTCTTGTTGGTAGAAAAAAGCAAAAATCAGTAGAGGAAATTATAGATAAATACCTCGGTAAACGCGAAACAATACCAAACATAGTAGACGCATTCGCAAATACTTTTGTTGACGAAATTGAAAATACAATCCACCGGTGTGACATCCAATGTGTTGATTACGCTACGAGAGAAGATGCGTATGATAGACAGCTCCAATCAATGTACATTCCTCCGGTTAGTGTAGCTAAAGTTAAAGATATAATAAATAGTATGAATAGTGATAAACAGGCTGGCATTGATGGAATTAGAATGAAAGATTTACAAATAATTGCAGATCAAATAAGTCCGGTAATAGCGTTGTTTATAAACTTGTCTATAAAAGAAGGAATAATCCCAGATGAGCTGAAAATTTCAATTATAAGACCAATATAAAAAGGGCGATCATTTCGACTATAAAAATTACAGGCCTATTGCAATACTGCCAAGCATTGAAAAAATATTAGAAAGATACGTAGCTGACTGTTTAATAAACTATATGAAAAAATTTAATATAATTAACAAAAAACAATATGGATTTCAAAAAGGAAAAAGCACAGAAGACCTGTTAAGATCGTTCTCTGACATAATAAACTCCAAACTTGATAGTAATTGTCATATAGTATGTATGTTCATAGATTTCAAAAAAGCCTTTGATACCCTTGATCACACTATACTCTTAGATGCATTACAAAAAAATAGGCGTACGAGGTACGATTTTAACGTGGTTTGAAAACTATTTGTTGAATAGGAAGCTAAAAGTAAAAGTAGGGGATGTGTATAGTGAAGCTAAATCATGTCGCAGTGGCGTACCACAAGGGTCAATTTTGGGTCCTCAACTATATTTAGTATATGTCAACGTTATGGTCAGATATATTGTCAAGTGTTTATCTTTTTTTTATGCGGACGACGCTGCATTATTAGCAATACATAAGAACGTCAAACTAGCAGTAGAATATTTGCAGGCAGATTTTCTTAATCTCTTGAAATGGAACCATGACATGAGACTCATTATCAACGCGGAAAAAACTAGAATTGTGCATATCTGCCCACCTTTAAACGCCGATCGGAATGCCAGTATAGAGGTTATTGCTCACGATTTTAATTGTTTGCACAGAAACGCTGGCAAAGATTTGTTTATATGTTCATGCCAGACAAAAATTATTTCATGTTACAGCCATCCCTATTTAGGTCTTGAAATAGATCGAAGATATTGCTGGGTTATTCAAATAGGGAAACTATGCAATAGACTAAGATCTTGTGCTTATCAGCTTTACGCCGTAAAAGATATCTTATCATTTAAATACCGTAAAATGGTATATATTGCTCTAGCTGAGTCAGTTTTATCGTACGGTATATCGGCTTGGGGTAATGCGTCTTACTCGCAACTTAAAAATTTAATATCATTACAAAATAAAATTATAAAAATGATGAATGAAAGAGAAATCGTTGATGGGAGATGTGTCTCGGATTTGTATTTACTATTTGATGTTTTGCCAGTTAGGGAAATCTTTGTTTATAAGCTGTTATTAAAGCATTACTTTGACAAAAAATAAAATTCTTTTTGACCACAAGCCTTCAACTCGAGCCAAAAGTGCAGGAATTTACCAGTTACCACCCTTTAACAATAAATATGGGAAGAGATCGTTAAGCTACTCTGTACCTTTATATTTTAATAAGATTCTTCCAGAAATTAAAGAATTAGATTCATTTAAAGATATAAAAATTAAATTAAAGACATATTTGCTTCAAAACAATATTATAGTTGAGTGAGGAAATTGTGGTTATGTGATTTTTATATTTTATGTTTTTCAGGTATTTATCAATTTTCTTCTATTCTGTTCATTCATAAATTTATTCATAATGTCAAACTTTATATAATTATCACATTTTATTGTTTAGACTCACAGTCGGTAATTTCAATAAATCAAATTTCAATTATATTAGGTTAAGTGTTCAGAAGTGAATAAATCCTTATCTTTAATAAACATAGTTCCACAGATAAGCTGCATGCGCAGTTTGTGGAAGGTCGAATGTATGAAATATGTAAGGTTATGGAAGAAATGTATCTACAATAATAATAATAAAAAAAAAAAAAAAAATTATTATTAGTTAACTACCTTCCCTGTGAACAAATATTGTACATCGTCAAGACAAGGACATCTATCACGGTTCTGTGGTGAAGCACCATCTCGTACGTAGACATCCAGGCTCTCCTGCTGCAAAAACCCAACCAAGTGATCCCATTCTCCGTCAAGTTCTTCACTGCCTTCAAATACAACCCCAAGTATGCAGAGATTTATGAGGAAGACACTCCTTGCGAGTATGACTACGAGAAACATGAATTTTTTAACCAGAACTGCGCCACATTCTCTCGGACCACATCCAGGCTTCCTACTGCAAAAACCCAACCAAGTGATCCCATTCTCCGTCAAGTTCTAAAATCACAACCATTCGACGGAGTGCAAGATCCCTGTGAAGATACAGTTTCAGGACAAGAAACCTGACCATCTTAGTTCGATGACTACATCAAACTATGTTCAGAACCTCAAGCTGATCTTCTAATCATAATTATAGTAATTATGATTGTTTTTATTGTTTTTAATCGTGTATTTGTCTTTGAAAAAAATATTTTAAATAAAATTGAATTATTATTATTATTATTATTATTATTATTATTATTATTATTATTATTATTATTATTATTATTATTATTATTATTATTATTATTATTATTATAGTGGTTCTTTATTGTTCAAACAATCTCAGGTACATTTGCGCCCTGGTATACACAAGGCGGGGTAAGGCCCAAGCCCAACAAAAGTTTACATTATAACAGCGTAAAAACATAAGTATAGTACACATATTATTGTAGACAAATTAATCAAATTAACAAAATAATAATAAAGATGAGTGTGATAACAAAATCAATAAAAGTTTCTATCTATAAAACAAGCAATTGTATGGCAAAATCTTTTAAAGAGAAAGAGAGATAGATAGATAGATAGATAGATAGATAGATAGATAGATAGATAGATAGATAGATAGATAGATAGATAAGGGTCTTTATTGTAAGGCGGGATTAAGGCTAGTGAAGCCTTATCTTCCATCCAACCTAATTGGATGAGCGTAGCGAGCGTAGCGAGCGCAGCGAAGATTCCATTTCACTACACTGGAGAAAAAAATCCGGAATGTTTTTTTTTTTTTTTTTTTTTTTTTTTTTCTTTCTTTCTGTATTTTTGTGTGTTTGTTAACACGATTCCGGCTAAACCGATACTCCGATTGCGATGAAATTTTATGGAGACCTTCGAAATCTCTAAACTTAGAACTGCCACGTTTTTGAGCGCAATCGGGAAATTTTTTCTCATAAAAAACGCAATTTTACGATTTTTTTCGATTTTTAAAAAATTTCTTCGACTTATAACACCTACATGCTTTATCCGATTGTAATGATTTTTTTACAGAACCTTAATTTTATGAATTAAGATATTTGTGTGAAATTTGAGCGTAATCGAAAAATTTACTTCTCATGAAAATCAAAATTTAACGGATATTTTCTTTTCTAAAACAATTCTTTGACTTATAACACCTAAATGCTTTATCTTATTGTAATGATTTTTTCACAGAAACTTAATTTCGTGAATTAATATATTCGTGTTAAATTTGAGCGCAATCGAATAATTATTTCTTATACAAATTGCAATTTTACGATTTTTTTATTTAAAAAAAATTACGATTAATTAAAAAATTAAGTTAATTTTTTATTTTATTTTATTTAATTTATAAAAATTAAGTTAATTTTTTATTTAATTTAATTAAATTAAAAAATCTTCGATTAAGTAATGATTTTTTCACAGAACAACAGAAAATCCGCGTAACACATGGCATCTCAATGCACCATATACGCTCATCCAACAACGCGGCGGGACTTAAGCGTTTTCCTAGTAATAATAATACATTTGATAATGAAGAGAACATAACATGATTATATAAAATATTGAAATAATAAATTAAATACATTATGGTAGCATTATTGCAAAGTTAAAATTTTCTAGGTGTATATTAATGTTATGCAAATTATGAATTTTGAATCGATTTTTCAAATCTTCAATAGTTTAAGAAACATTCATTCATCCATTCACACAAAAGTACAAAATTAATATAGCTTTAGACATTGTGTGCAGAAATACAGGTGAGCAGGAGCAGATTGTGGTATGCATTACTCAATCATTAATTTAACAAAGGCTGTAGCGACTGATGTTTATAGCTGTTAATTAATTATAATTACTCAAGTAATGTTGATGTACTTTATGCTTGAAAGTGTCGTAACTAATTCCGTAAACATCCCTGATGCTCGTTGGGAGAGTATTCCAGACTCGAATAGCGTTTATTGTAAAAGAGTGGTCAAGAAGATTGGTTCTATGGGTTGGAAATGTTAACTGAGTACCTGATCTAGATCTAGTGTTTGAAGGTATGGTTTGAGAATAGGTATTGAAAATTAGATGCTAGGTACGAAGGTGTTGATGTTGAGAGCAGACGATGAACAAGGCAAATCGAGTGTAGATTTCTACGGTCATTTAGACGAATCCACGCAAGATTTTTGAATCCAGGGGTAATATGATCATATTTTTTTATACCAAAGATGAAACGAACACAGGCATTTTGAGCTCTCTGAAGACGAATAGAGAGAGAGAGAGAGAGAGAGAGAGAGAGAGAGAGAGTGAGGACAGCAAAAATCTTCTGACTATGTGGCACGTTTGAAGGATGACTGCTTTCTGCATGCTGATGTAGAGATTTGGAGAAAGACCCAGGCATTGTAGGCTGGCAGAGAGGGAAGATGGTATGACTCCAGTGGCTGAGATCACGATAGGCACGACAGTAACAGTTTTCATTTTCCAAATTCTTGTTATTTCTTGACTTAAATTTTGATATTTTTCCACCTTAGTGTTCTCGGTGTTCTCAATATTTTTACTCATGGGGATCGCAATGTCAATTAGATATGTAATTCTGTTAGATTTATCGCATAAAATGATGTCCGGTTTGTTTGTGGTCGTGGGTTTTGTCTGTTATAACCTGTTTATCCCAATACATTATAAATTCTGCATTTTCGATCACAGGTGCAGGAGGTTATTATTATTATTATTATTATTATTATTATTATTATTATTATTATTATTATTATTATTATTATTATTATTATTATTATTATTATTATTATTATTATTCAAATTTACTCAAGATACAGATTAAGCTTAGAATGTTGAAGAGGTTCAGAGGGGGCACAGTCCCATAGCAAGTTATGCCTAATTAATTCCATTCGTTACAAGTAAATAAAAATAAATAAAAATACGTCTAAAAATAAACAAAATATTGTAGTATCAAAATATGGTAGGTAGTATAGAATTAAATGACAAATTTACTAAAATAATCTTGTATTATTCTATTCCATAAAGTAAAGGCACGGTATTAAAAATTATTTTGATAAGATGTTCTAGCACGGGGAGGGTTAAAAAAATATTCACACGGAACTGGCTGCTCTAACCAAGTTTTTTTGATCTTGCAGATTGTAAGATGTTATTAAAAATGTGTTATCTTTTTACAAAGTAGGCCCTATATGAATCGTAAATGGAGGGCAGCAAAGTGAGCCCTGAATCTCTGAAATAACATTGCACATCGGGCAGCGAGCAGAGCATGTACTTTTGATAAGTTCATCAAGTCAGAACCTTCTTGCGACACATTATTAGGTCACACTTCACCAAGAATATCTTGTTTATGTCCCAGAATAAATGTTGAAAATATTTATTTTCACAAGGCAGCCATGCACTCTCTCTTTGGTCCCCAAAACCCGCCCTCGATGATCGAACAGAAACATCATGGCCACGCGGCGTTGATTATTTTACTTAGCCGCCAGATGGCAGTTCCTTCCCAACATGCCTCTTCGATTAATATTCTTTATAATTCGTCGCTTAATTACTGTCGTAAGGGTCACATGGTGAGTGTCCTTCCTACCACTACTAGCGTAGAGCCTTGAGCAGGCAGAGGGGTATTTTATTTTCATACTGGCTTCAACAAATTAAAATAACAACACATTCACAGTTTGCATTGGTCAACTTTCAAGCTTTCGGTAATATTGTTCAGCCTAATTTTATTGTATCGTAATTTATTAACTAACAGTTATTGACAAGTGATAAGGGTGATACAGGGGAGGGGGGGAGACCTAAGAGTAGTGTACTTGCGTGCTCTTAAGTACTACAATATATCTAACAAACCTGCATTCATGATGATGATGATTTAAGTTGTTTAACGTCTCTATTAATGCAATAAGCCTATTCGAGACGATGAGTGGTGATAGTTTTGGGGATGACGATGAAGGATTCGAACCCACGTCCTAACAGTGCCATGCTTCGGACCAGAGCCCTAATCGAATAAGCCACAGCGGACGGCTGAGTTTTGACTTACGTAGTCGACCGAGGATTAAAAAACACACGTATATCTGTTCCGAATCTTGCCCACCTCCCTTAGGTTTGGTTGATTCAACTAGTGTTTTTGATATATGTTCTAACATGCTATCAGTTACTGTTCCCCTTCTAACCTTAACTTCGATACCCTCTTCGTCAATATGTTGTTTGTTGAGAAATTTGTATTTATAATAGTAACACGGTAAAAACATGACTAATGGAAATAGGAAGGAAGTATCTTTTCCATCGTCAGACATTTTGTTAATTTTAGCTTGAGTGTGAGGTTTACCAGGCTGAACGCTCTTCAACGTAAGCCTGGAGTGATCGGATGTTAAACTTGCAAGTTAAATCTGTCAATCATACAACAGTGACTCACAAAATATAGCACGCGATATTTGGTATTTTTTTCCAAAGAGAAAGATTACAAATTGGTTCTCTAAGGTGATAGGTAGGGCTACATCAACTTGGAAGTGGCATGTTTGGTTATTTAATGTGGTTTATATTAGGTTTAAAATTAATGGATTATGGAAGTTAGGCATTAGTTTGAAAAGCACATATACACACATACGAGCTTACGGTTAACTTGGTGCATGACTACACCTCACCCGTCCTGGATAGTCACCAAGTCTTGTTCAGCTACGCTCAGTTGAATCGGATCTAGGCATGGTCAATTATTCGTACATATGAAGTTGAGTGACAATGATATTTCAAAACTAAGTCCGAAGTCGAGTTCCATCGTACTCGTCTCATATCAAATGAACGGTATACGAGATTCTGGTTCATTTTCATATTGTTTTAAGATAACTATTAGCATTGGTTGCACAAAAGCGTTGAGGCAAATATTTGTTCACATCACACCATAGCACATGTCTGAAACTGTGTAGACAATTATGCCATAAAAGATAAATAACATTTTTTGAATGTATATCAAATCTTAAACAATAAACAATTTTTTTAAATATAACCTCACACCTTTTATTTTATTTTAAGTATAATTGTTAATCTACGCTTAGTTGAGTTGAGTGTACACCTACTTTCTCCACAAGACAACTGTAAAATCCTGTTCCAATCATTAATAGCTATACAGGAAAAGGCTAAAACATGCCTAATGGCTACTTTTAACCTTCTTTGTTGCTCCTGGAACCAAGAATTTAAATAATGCTAAATAAACCATCATAATAAAAATATCACAACATTGATAATACACTATACCTATGAGAAAATATACAGGTAGTTTATCGACCTACAGAAAACGTGTAAGGTATTTAACTTTGCTATTGGCATCAAGGGTGTATTTTTTTCATAACTACGCGATATATTGTTGAAGTAGGCCTATTCATATTAGCTGTATTGACGTGTAAATATATCTCAATATACTGGATCGTGTTGCGTCTGATTCGCTCGGCGAACTCCCGTGGTGCTAGAGTCGAGTCCGACTCCCATCTTCCGCCCGAACACGTTGTTGAATCATCCGAGCCGAGGATACCTTGTTTTATCAACATGTTGAACGTAAGACTAATGTTAGAAGTAAAGAAGTGTCTATAAATAATTGCACTTGACGACGACATGCCGGGTAGCCAGTGTTTTTAGATCAAGGCAATGGTGGGTTTGTTGTTGTGCCTGCTGCTGCTGTGGCTGACTGGATTGGCTGTAAGATCAGTCACGTGATTGAACATTGAGACGAGGTAAAGAGGATTTGTTGTCGTGGAACTATAAGATCACAAGTACCAGGGTAAAATAGATCCCAAGTATATAACGATCAGTTAAATGAAGTGACAGAAAAAGAGTTTTAGAGTGTCTCATGCGAAATAGCAATTTGTATCCGTTCTTCTGTTCTGTTCTAAATTATTTTCAACGAAAACAAATTTGAAATTTTGAGAGAGTATTTATGTCGGAAACAGCATAACCGAAAGTTTAAGAAGAATTTTCCTGAATGAGCTATGTATACATTTAATAAAATTGGTTTATTTTAGGGCAGATTTTACCGAATGTAAGCATGCAATATTGAGAAAATGCACCGGTAGCTCGGACCTTTACACAATTTTCGTGCAAAAATTGTACATAATTGGTCATATAGTAGGCTTTTAGCATTCTCAGTACAAAGTCACAGGCTAGTGGTAGTTTATAAAGTGTGAACAAAGTTGATGAAGTCTACAGTCTACGACTCAACGCCATTCTAGGGATAACCGAGCCTCGGCGGTGATTCTCAACTCCTCTTTCGTCGGCTCATTGCTACAGAACCCTCTAGCGTAGGTTTCGGTGCAACATTTGAAAACAAGTTTGTCTCCAGACAAATAATGTGAAACGGAAAAGTTAATTTAGCTTCCACAAAGATATGTATTTGAACAGGATGAAGATGCGATGTTTGGAAGCAATTTAATAAAAATCAACAAAAGTTTATAATAATTCTTTCTGACTGTCTAGTCTCGTCTTGGCGAACAAGTTCCAGAACCGGAACAGGAAACAGTTCCAAGACAGGAAGTGGTATTGAGCTCGAGAAACGTCTGATCACCGACGTTTACGTCTCTAATGATGTGGAACTCGAACTCACACCCCTGTCTTGGCAAATAAAAAACACCTTTGCTTCGTCGTCATCGCGGTGTCGTCTTTGGCGGAGGGGTCGACTAAACTTAGCAGAGAGCGGTGAACACGCAGCGAGTGTTTTAGCTGTTGTCGCAGTTGTACTTGACGACTGAAATTTATTGGATGAGCGAAGCGAAGACTTCAATTTCACTGACCCCCCAAAAAAATTTAGCTCGGGTGTTTTTTTGTTTTTTTGTTTGTTTTTCTGTCTGTTTGTTCGCTCTCTACCGGGCAAACGGCATATGCGATCTTGATGAAAATTTGAGGGGACTTTCGTTTTCTCTGAACTTAGAGGTATTGTTTTTGGGTACAATCGAAGAAATATTTCTCATGAATATAGTACTTTTACGATTTTTTTCGATTTTTAGTGCGATATTTTCGTCACATTTGGGCCGATTCTGACCAAACGGGTATTGAACAACGTTCATATTTCACATGGACATTAAGATTATGGTGATTTAGTACCTTTTGAAAGAAAAGGTTGAAAATGTTAGCTAGAATCCATGAAATAAAGGTTTTAATATTAGTTTTTTCAATTTTTAGTGCGATATTTTCGTGCACATTTGGACGAATTCTGACCAAAGGGGTGGGGCTACAACGTTCAGATTCACATGGACATTTAAAAAAGTTGAAAAAATAAACCAAAATCTATAGAAATAAAGGTTTTAATATGAGTTTTTTTTTAGGTTTATAATAACAATATCAAGTAACAATAGAAACTTGACAATGCATTCAAAAGCACTTGCAAAGGAAAGTGGTCCTACCGAAACAAAAAACTTCCAAATAGCTCATCCATCAACGCGGCGGGACCTTAGCGTTTCCTAGTTTTTTTATAAATGTTAGTGCGGCATCCAAGATTGGAAAAGGTCAGGTAATTATAAGTGTAAACGTTTACGTTAACGTATATACACTATAGCGGTGCGCGCGGCTCCGAATGGCTCCGAGTCTCCGGAAAATCAGGTGCCCCGGACGGCGCCCTACCCTATTAAAATACGGAGCAAAACTATTGCACAACCTCTCTGTGCCGCCATCCTGGATGGTGGATGCCGTACGGTTGGCGCGCCCTAAACTCAATGAACAATAAGCAGCTAATTGTGTATGCAATAAATATTAAATAGTTTAAACTTTAAAGAGAAAGTCAAACGTATTATACACGCGCGGCTCCGAATGGCTCTGAGGCTCTGGAAAGTCAGGTGTCCCAGTAATCGAGTACCCCCAGTACACACTGTTCCCAACTGGTAAAGGAATTCAATGGCAAAAGGTGATTAAAATCGCTTCAATATTGTTACAAATGAGTTTTTAAAAGTCGTTTTTGCCGACGCGTTCATAATGAATAATGGCTTTGTTGGTAGGGCAACTAGTATAACCGTTGAGTGACTAACGGTATAACCACGTTAGTAAAAATACTTGTTCGTGGTTACCCTATTACAATTCTTGTCTTTATTTTCTAGTTTTAGTAGAAATAATGTTTATCTGTCAGCCTGTATGTTAAAGATAAACTAGTACAAATAGCAATTATGCTAAAGGAATACATAGTTAGCTAATAAAACTAATTTGTTAGTTTGAGCTACATCTAAAGATAAAAATAATTTGAGAGATAAGCTTTCGAAAAAAAACTTTGCAAAGTGATAATTCAACTCGTTCATACTTCATATTCATACTCACCACATTTTCATTTTTGCAAGTGCACTAGAACTTACGTTGTTAGTCGTCGTACGCCCATAAACAATTTCATTTTAAGGATGTTTTAAATAAACATCACATTCTAAATGTGACGTTCCTTTTCGGTGGAAGTTTGTTGCAAAAGTAGGCCTATCGAAATACGTTTCTATTTTTTCTCTCTCAATGTACTCCCGCGGACAGCGGTAGATCAAGCGCACTTACCTCGTTGTGTCTACGAATCAACACTTAATAAGTTACATTTGAGAAATTACGTTTCCTCCGTTACATTTACTCAACTTTTCATTATTTTTCTTTACAAAAGATTGAATGAGGTTTTGAACTTTCTTGAATAAAAGTTTCTTCTTTCTGTCCCCATACTGTCCTCTAGCTACTTACCCGAAGAGATACAATTATTAGTACATGGAAACTTTGTACGTTGAAAATATAACGATCAAAAACATACACAAATTACATAGTAATAGTATGAATTTGTATCGAGTTATCTGATAATGATGTTGTCATATTTAAAAAAAGACACGTGCATAGAGTTTGAAACGGTCAGGTATGGTTGTCCCATAATGCACTTGTATTATTGCTAGGCATACCCAGCACCTAGCTTGAATGTGAAATATTGAGCGCCAAAGCAGGGTTCACCGCATCTCCCGACGACATGGTGTTAGTACTGATGAATATCACAACTCCCGGGCGGAATTACAAGTAGAGGTTAGCATTCACATGGTATTCTTATCGGCGAGAGAGAAACCCACAGGTGGCTATGTTACTCACGTACTTGGCACATGTCGCCGCATTGGATGAGACATTACATTGGCAACAAAGTATTGATCAACGGTCATAGATAAAGCATCTTCAAAACAATAGTGGGGTCAGTGGTGTATCAAGAAGTCTACAAAGTAAGAATGAAGCATGGGAGACCCAGCTGAAACTCTAAAAGTCAGCTGAAATTCTTGACACCTATTAATTCCATAAATGACAGAACATTTTACGTAACCGAAATTATAAAAACACAATTAATTTAATTTGCAGATAAGTACCCTCATTTTTTTTAAATTGTCCTCTCTGAACGGGAAATTATTTACCAGAGTAATGCAGAGCCTAGTGGCCACAATGCATGTAGTCAATATATTGTACTGGCTAAATCATATACGTTGTCATTGTTTTCGGTGTGAATGTTGGTATACTATTTTGCTGCGTGGAAGACTAGACATCGGCAGGACGGATCAGGGAGAACAATTAATTAACAGTATAATATTAAAATATAATTTCAACTATATTTTCTGTATATACACATGTAAACACGTGATATTTGTGTTTCGGGGGCTGTAGATGAGCAGCTCTGCCGGTGGCGAGGGTCGAACCACCAACCTCTCAAGTCAGATCGAGTTCCTTCTCCACTGAGCTTGACACTTCTGGCAGCGCCAGCTAACCGCTCCTGAAATAATCATAAAAGTTGGTCTATTCATGTCGCATAAAGAACGATACGAAAGTTCTTTTCTTTACTTCTCGCATTTGATAATAATCTTTGTGTCGGTAAAAAAGAGCGTTTTGTTTTTATTTTTTTAAAGCAGTTCAGAAAGCTTCAAAATTAGGTTCAAATAATTGAATTTTGCTTATTTTAGTCAAATAGCTGTATTATAATGCCAAAACATTTTATGATTGGCGAAAAAGGCAATGAACTTGTGATAAATTAATTTGTTAGTTAAGTTAAGTTAGTGTTCTTTTAGGGCACTCAACAGTTGAGTTATCAGTACGTTCAGTTAATAATGCCCAGCATTTTTAGTCAATTTCATGAAAAGGTAAAGTTTTGTTTTGTGGTTGTTTTAGGCAAGTCAAAAATAAACAGGCAACTTTGAATATTTTACAAGAACGTAAATAACAGTAAAAGTTTGTTTCAAACCAATTCTAATGGCAAATCTCCAATTTCTCAATACTCTTCCAACAAAGTTTAAATTAAAGGAATCTGTTCTAAAACAATGGTAAACTTTTGCCCCAGTAGAATCTTCTAGAACATCTTCCGAGAGGTGACGACAAATCAAAGCTTCAAGAGATATGACGTCATCTATACAGCGAGCGTGCGCCATGCACACGTGTAGCTCTTGCGACACACAGAACACATAAACAAGACCCAGATTGCGTCCATTGTCAACCGTGTGTGATGATTGCTTTCGAGACTGACACTGCCAAGGCGTGGGTAGGCACACGCTTCGTGGTGAAGCAGACTCATGTCGGCCAACCTAGAAAACAATACAATATGAATTACAACAACCACGAGTTGGGAGTAACCAAATTAGAAAGCGAAGCTTACCTTTCTCGTGCAACATGTTGAGGACATTTATTTGGTGGAGGTGCCCGCCAGGTCCAAAGATTTCTCTGTTTTGGGTAAATTTTGCCCCGCCACGCTGACCACTACGCTCATTAAAAACGTTTTGTTTCCAAAGCATAAACAATAAACTAATGAAGGGCAATGCCAACAAACAACGCATGTCATGTTCTGTTTTTATCGTGTGACTGTGATGTGACATATACGGACGGACGGACGGACGGAAAAAGTAATGAACGTATGGTAGCTTTGCTCCCTGATAATAGACAGAACGCCTGTAACATGTTCATTTACCTCATAACTTCAATGTGTGCCTGTGTGTGTGTTTTTTTTTTAAGTATCTTAAGACACATGAGATATCACAAAACCTTTATTCTTAGCGCCAACTTGGGGGTATTTGGGCCCCATCGTCCGGGACAAAAATAGCAGTATTTTGCCAAGTAAGGTGCTTGACGAGTCTAAATGCCATATAGCCTGGAGTTAGAAGCGTTCTACAGATGAATACCCCAAGAAATGGAAATTGGGGACCTCTTATAGCACATTCTTACACGAGAAATCTTTCGATAAATCTATATTTTTTCACGATATCGAAACAAGACTGATGTGATAAATAAAAATCATTGGACTTTCCACTGTTATTAATATCTTTATTTAATAACTAACGTTACTACCTGTTATATAGTTTCGATTTTAATAAATACTGATGTACTGACAATCTTGTTTATCCCTCTGTAAAACATAATTTTTATTCCTGGTGATCATTGAACTTTGAGTAGCTCAACAGGAAGAGGAAGTGACACGCGCGGTAGAAGGAAGGTGTGAGATGATTGACGAGCTAGAGTCGACCACGCGAGTCTCGAGTCTCGACCCCAAACAACACAACTGCGACGTGTGTTTGTCTGAGGTTTGTTTGTCTACAGGGGAAACCTGCATGGCAAGTATAAGGTAGGGGTGAGACTGAGACTGTGGCACCGCAACACCGCGTGCCACGTCGGGGTGCATGTGTACACAGCTAATCATTCGAGTCAGACGTCGTTAGCAACTTTCACGCTGAAAGAAAATAGGCTTACATACTTTTCATGATTTGGGAAATGCTTTTGCTTCGCGATAGGTGAATTATGATAAGTTTTCGTATGCATAGCGTCCTATGACTTTTTGCGTTTCTCGGTAAGAGTACAGTATTTGTTCCGGAAAATGCAAAAATTCGTAGAACAGAAAACAAATAAGAAGGGCATGAGTAAACTAAAATTTTAAAATCAGCCATCCGTTATAGCACTTCAAAAAGCCCGGGTAGGGTTCTACATAAGATGATTTTTACATGCTGAACCTACTTATTTATGTATATGCGGGAATAATCGGACTTTTAAGGTTGTGTAACGTGATAAACAACCTAAAATTAACATTATTGTGTACTTTTACATTGGTCGTGGTTTATATGTTAGATTGGATGGCGTACTCGACGTAGTTTTCACGCAAGACACTATGGTTTAGTGATGGAGAAATAGAAAGTAACGATTCATTTTCAGGCTGAATTTAGCTTCAACCAATCAACACACAACAAATAAATCACGACCAATGAAATGAGAGTTTTGACTTTTGAGCATTACAATCAATCACAAACCACGAGCCTCGTCGAGCCCGCCTTAGCGGACCCAGGCGATTTCAAATAACTGTCAAACACTGACAGTCTTGGAGCGCATTCAAGTTCAACACAGGTTGTAACTTGTATTGTGATGTTTGTTTTACAAAGTCTTGTAACATCAACTCTGACATCTCTACATCTAAAATCACCACGACAGACTGAGCCCACTCGGGGCTCGAATTACCGTGGTTTTCTACCCTCTAAAGTTGTGTAACCGCACGACGGGCACCCCACGAGTACGAACACCCTCTCCAGTCTCGTACGCTAACAATGAATCACCTCGATACAGAGCTGTTTTGAGAATGTGTTCGATATTGTAACACGAATAAAAACTTTTTGTGTAGGCGTATAGTAACAATAGTTGTTTTTTTAAACTCAAAACGCCATTGATTAAAAAATGGCAAACAGCTTCTGCACACTCATTCCAGTCGCAGCAAACAATGAAGAATTGATTCATATTAGATTATAGATCGCTCCGTTCAAGCCGTGTGGGCAGATTGATAAAGGTATCATAAAGTAGCTTAGTGCAAATGTGTGGCGTGGCCGATTTACACATTTTCCATTACAGAAGCATGGGCCCTAATTGGGAAAACGTTATTTTTACCAATGTCATGATTGATAGCCAAAAACACACCAACGGCATAAAATCAATTAAAGTAGTTTAGTTCGTATTACAACATAAAAATTCTTCGTGTTTGCGAGGATAGACCCGTCCCCTGACTCCAAGGGTCACCAAAAAAATTCTGTATCATCCTTGTTGAAGGTGAATGTCAACAACAAAAATGTATGCCAATCGCGGAGGTTATGTTACGTTTCGTCGTGAGACGTTACTCACGCACAGACGGAGGGACAGAAAGGTGGCACTGGCGTGCTCTCAAGTGAAAGCCCGCTCGCTGTAGTCATACACACATGCCGACAGTGTTGGCTGAGGCGCTCTGATTCGGGAGGTCCCGGGTTCGAATCCCGTCGAGACCGGCAATCCTAACTAAAGTTTTTTCCGAGGTTTTCCTCAGTCGTTAATGCGATTGAAAATTGAGTTCTCTTAAAACAGCTCTCGGACATTCCTTTCCCAAATTCCCTAAAGGTTAAGGGAGGCCCTGCAAGGATTGCAAGGCTAGGTAAATGAAAATTATTATCACACCAATTTTTTTGTTTAACAAATAATTGGTAACTAGAAATCACAGTATTTTAAAACCTACAATCCCAACCACTTGCACTTATCGATACTTCACATAAGATACCTTATAGTGTATTCACAGACACGCCCACCAACAAGCGACAACAGTGGGCCTCTCATTCAGTCTAGATCTTCACGCTTCATCACTCATTGTCTCAATCAGTCAAGCCCCCACAACGTCAGTCAATCCATCAATCAATCAATCAATCACGCATGGTATTCATACAGACGCGGACATATCGTCTCCTCCAGCGCATCTCACGAAATAAAGTGTCTGTTTGACAACTTGGGGACAAGCTCGCGTATTGGCCGCGGTCCACTCTTCCTTCAAGAAGGAGGTATTTGGCATCGGAGCTACAAGGCGAGCTCGAGGGCCGGATGTGAGGGTGATACTTTTGAAAGAAAAACACGTTACCGATCAATCAAATGCAAATAGTTCATCACGGGCGCAAAATATCTCCCACATAACCATTCACAAAGACAAACTTTGTTAGCATGAATTTATCATATATTCATATTTATCATATTTATCATATCACTGATAGCTCACAGATTTTGTCCTAGCTCTTCTTTAATGTTACTCTACTTTAATGTTTCAAATCGTTTTTCACTTTTTTTTTGCATCTCTACCATCACTTTTCACAATAACCTCTCAGTGAAAGCCCCATCCTGCGAGCAGCCTGCGGTCTCTTTGGGGGCTAACACTAAAATTTGTAATATGTATTTGAATTTCTTAAATGAAATGAACTGAACTGTATACTGAACTGAACTGAACTGAACTGAAATTGTAGTGTAGGGGGTTAAATTGATGAGATTTCCAAAATAAGGAAGCGAAGCGCCCATATAAGTATCACTTTTCTGTCCGCCCGTCTGTGAGTGTGTGAATGTGTCACGTCTCACGATAAAAACAAAACCTACCTAGATACACACAGTTAGACTAATTTTGTACTCAAATTTGTTTTAGCTACTATACAAACTCTCAGCTATGTTAAATCATTTCCTAGTAACAAATACCTCTAGGACTTTTTTCCGTGTACAATCTAAAATACATTTCCTAAACGTCTACAGTGCAACTAACAGGCATAGAAAAGTCAGGTAACAACAGAAAATAATTAAGTCCAATTTTAGAATACATATTTTCGTCATAAAATATCACTAGGCCTGCCAGTGCTACACACATCTCACGATCAAACTACTGCATTAATCACATTCTAAACGATTTTATCATCAAATTTAAGGGTAATAAGATAAAGTATTTTGACGTTCATAAGTAATTAACTAAAATGCGAGCTTCCTGTTAATGTTTGTAGGTGGGAGATGCTGTAATATTTGGTAACCGAATCTAACAATGTCAATGCATGTTCCCCAAATTACAATTCTAAAGTGCACTAAAGAATATGGGGAATTTCAAACACTCAAAGCAAATTTTCTTTACTCCCTTTATGATCACTCGTTACATCGCCATTTGCACTTTTACTATATACCGCTGTGATGCTATGACATGAGCGAAGTCAAAGGCTAAACTGCTCTACTGCTAATTATATCAGCTATACTCAAAAGGAAAGATTACGACTGTCACTAATGTCGGCTATACCATATCCTTGCCGGAAGTCACTCGCGGCAGCCGGAGGAAGATCGAAACGAAAAGTGACAAGTGACATGAGAGAAGAGGATTTCAATAGTCAAAAATAGATGAGGGCATTAAAGAAATTTGAAATGTTAAACTCGAAACCTGTCGGGGGCTAAAAATGGCGAATGGCAGGATATGCGCATCAATAGAAAAGTCGTGTGCGTTGCCGACTACGGTATTATTATCATCGGTGCCGAATCTATTGTGTGAGGATGAGCTAGTCTGGAAAGAAGGAAGCCGTTAAAATTAGAATTCCTTAACAAAAAAAAAACAACTTAAATTAAAACGGCGTGAATCCTTATGACAATGGCTAAGTCTTTTTTACAGAGGCTTCAACGCTTTCTTCTTGTAACATAATAATGAAGTATTTATTAGTATTTCCACTAATAATTTCCCTACGGCCATTACTAAAATGCGAATTTATTTTTCTTATATTGGTGACTTGGTGTTGAACTGCGTTTGTGTTTATTGCTAGTAAAACGCAGTTCCGTAATTTTTCTAATTAAAATCGTAATCCACATACCAGGTATGCTAAATATAAAATTACTGTAACAATTTGTTGCCCGTTGTGATTTTACATTTAACTCCAGTAATTATTATATTCGTCTTAGTAGTTAATTGGTGGATAATTAAGCGAGCGAAGCGAGCGTTTCCATTTGATTCTGCCGGAAAAAATAGTCACTGTTTATTATTTATTTATTTTTTTGTTTGTTTGTATGTCTCGCCATAACGTTCGAACGGAGGCTCGGATCGAGTTGAAATTTGGACCATCAGCAAGCTTCGTTCTCGATTGAATGCCATTAGTTTTGTGGCAAAATCGTTCAAAAAGTTAAAAAGTTACATTAAAGTTAATCGAAAGTTTTTTTTTCAAACTAAACGGCGACAAAATCTGAGGTGGCCAAATCATTTAGAATGTCCGTCCGGTCACGAATATGTTAATTTTATTTTGATACGATAAGTAGTGTAGATGGAAATTACATTATAACAAAAGTAACGTTACCATGGCAACGAAAAGTCGCACGAGAATTCTGGTCACTATGCACTGCCACCTAGAAGTAATCAAAATACTATCGAGGAAGCAGTGTATTATTTACTAGGAAACGCTCAGTTGGACGCGTTGATAAGCAAGCACGTGCTATAGCTAGACCCACATTGCAATTTTTTTTAAATTTTAAAATTTGCGACGTTCATTGTCCACGGGGCCATGTTTCCAATATTATTTATTATTTGCAAGGAAGGCCTATTTGGGTAAACCTTTACTTTGTGGATAAAATCCACCGCCATCTAGAGGATCTTGACATCATTTCTTTGGGAAAACTATTTTAACTATTTGGTAACAAATAATACACTGCTTCCTCGATAGTATTTTGATTACTTCTAGGTAGCAGTGCATAGTGCGAACTGCGAACCTCGTGCGACTTTCGTTGCCATGGTAACTTTTACTTTTGTTATAATGTAATTTCCATCTACACTACTTATCGGATCAAAATAAAATTAACATTTTCGTGACCGACGGGACATTCTAAATGATTTGGCCACTTCAGATTTTGTCAACGTTTAGTTTGAAAAAAAAACTTTCGATTAACTTTAATGTAATTTTTTTAACTTTTTGAACGATTTTGCCACAAAACAAATGGCATTCATTAGGGAACGAAGCTTGCGGATGGTCAAAATTTCAACTCGATCCGAGCCTCCCGTTCGAACGTTTAGGCGAGACATACAAAAAAAAACAAACAAAAAAAAAAACAAAACCAGTGACTTTTTTTTTCCGGCAGAGTCAAATGGAAACGCTCGCTTCGCTCGCTTAATTACCAAAGAGTTAAAATAGTTTTCCCAAAAAAATGATGTCAAGGTCCTCTAGATGGCGGTGGATTTTATTCACAAAGTGAAGGTTTACGCACGGGCTTACCCATAATATACCTGCCAATAATAATTAATATTGGAAACATGGCCCCGTGGACAGCGAACGTCGCAAAATTTTAAATTTAAAAAAAATTGCAATGTGGGTCTAGCTATAGCACGTGCTCGTTTATCAACGCGTCCAACTGAGCGTTTCCTATAGTTAGTGGATAACAATAATGATTTAAGTTTCTACTATATTCCGAGCATGGCTTAACAATATTTCCATAATCTTTTTATCGTTTTAAAGCAATTGTTATTTATTTATTTATGTATTAATTTATGTAACATCCATCTTATTCAGTTAAATAATAAAGAGATAGGCCTATAAAGATAAAATAACAATAATTAAGCAAGCGAAGCGAGCGTTTCCATTTTACTCTGAGGGAAAAAATAGCCACTGGTTTTATTTTATTTTTATTCTTTTAATTGTTTTAATTTTTGTTTGTTTGTATGTCTCGCCATAACGTTCGAACGGAGGCTTGGATCGAGTTGAAATTTGGACCATCCGCAAGCTTCGTTCTCGATTGAATGCCATTAGTTATGTGGCAAAATCGTTCAAAAAGTTAAAAAGTTACGTTAAAGTTAATCGAAAGTTTTTTTTTAAACTAAACGGCGACAAAATCTGAGGTGGCCAAATCATTTAGAATGTCCGTCCGGTCACGAATATGTTAATTTAATTTTGATACGATAAGTAGTGTAGATGGAAATTACATTTTAACAAAAGTAACGTTACCATGCAACGAAAAGTCGCACGAAGCTAGAGCTTTTTGGCTCATGATGGCGGTTGCACGAAGATTCAGATCAGGTTGAAATTTGGACCTTCAACAAACTATATAGCACGTGCTCGCTTATCAAACGCGTCCAACTGAGCGTTTTCCTAGTGTATATTAAGACAATAATATATTCTATAGCTTGATTACATTTAAAACTTATATTTAAAACAAGAAATGTGAAAATTATAATGAATAAGATTGAATGTATAAATAAAAATACCACTTTATAAACTTAATGACACATTATATTAGTATTAATTCAATTTATCGTGAATTAATTTGATTTTGTTTGATTGTGTCGCTCTGCATAAATATTGAATTGCTGCTAGCACTCCATCCATCCTTGTCCTTACAACATACTTCGCTTACTTCATTATTGTCCTTATTATTTAACAATTTAATAATGTGTGTAGTGTGAACATTTATGAATGAATCTAGTTGGATTGTGTGGCAATTTTTAGCTGTTCAGTGATGGTGAAGTATCATTTTTACTTGGCACCTCCGATAGGTGTGGGAAGAAGGGGGGGGGGGGGAGGCGTCCGGAGAGAGAGAAGGAAAAAAAGAGACTTCGGTGACTTAAAAAGCTCAAAATAATAAATCGCTCAGCACCTACTCGACTCATTTCCGGTTTCAGTCGTAGATTTATTACCTAACAATTATTTTTCAAAACGATTTAGTTGAAAAACAAGTAACCTTTGTGAATATACTCGTCTGTTGCCAGAAACTCTCTTCAACTCCCAAATAACTAATGAGGAGTTATGAAAATAATAGGCTGAATTATTCGTCCAAGAATTACAAAAAGTTCCGAGGATAATATATTGTTTAGAAGTCTCAAGGTAGAATGCATTTAAACAAGCATCTCAGGAAAGAGTGGAAAGTAAATTAGTTTATTGTATTTATAGCTAGTCGCGAGTAGTGATGGTGATAGCGCGGTATTCCTAATTGCAGGAAAGTTAAATACTGTTAGGATGTGGAACCGTGACAGATAACCTCTCATCGCCGAGTGGGACACATAATTGAGCTAACCTCAGTGGATTGTGTCAAATCCTGTTACGAACGAATTTAATCACGAAACCCGTTGAAATATGTTATCGAGAGACGACCGAAAAACACACATGAAATGTTAACATGTGATTATACTTCAAATCAATTCACACCAATATAGGAAAATCCAAACGTCGAACGTAATTAAGTGTTGACATTTTTAATTGGCGCTCGCCGCTATCCAATCCAATTAGCTATCTAATTGAAAGTAATAATGTAAAAAAGCTTTCGTTTTCTCGATTTATAATATATGTGTATACTTAGATAAGCGTAAACGAATTCAAGTTTCGTTTGTTTAGTTGAAGGTTAATATTGTATCATGTTATCATCAATATTAGATTTTTCGGATTTTGGATTTTCAATTTAAATTTGTGTGGTTCGTTGTTCTAGTGGTGAGCGTCTCTGCTTCCAATGCAGAAAGTCCAGGGTTCGAATCCCACTATATGCAGAAGTTTTTTAACTTCTGATGTGGACTTGAGCCCATCAGTTCGTGCTTCGTTGCTTAGGAATTAGTAAATGTGACTTTGGAGCCGTCTTAGCAACGAGGCACATAATAAATTCTACTGTTGTTACGAATCAGCTTTGTTCGCGGGTGGAAGCATGTCGAGCTTTATTGATCATGATTGAATATGCCGGTCTCTAGGTGGTCATTGTTCGCTCGTCGATGGTGTCGGCGCCTACAGGGTTGGATTGGTCCGCTTTAAATATAATGTCACCACTGAAAATCAGTTCTGTGACTGAGTTAGTAGACACTATAAATACGAATTTATTTATTATTAATTATTCACATGTTGTGTATTTTAAAGAAGCACGGGTACGGGAGTGCCCGAAGGAGGGAACGATTAACGAAGTTACTCAATCAACAGATCGTCGAAGAAGAATACAATAATAATTTGCCAAGTGTTGATCGTTTTAGTAGCGGTGATGGACACGCTTAGCACTTAAACAAGTTGTTTTGATTTTGATTTTATTTATTTATGTTTTTTTTATATTTTACATTAATACATATTATAAACATTGATTTACGATGGAGGACAACAAAATAAAGTCAAGTACCTACTCTACATAAATGTGCACACATAAAATGTGTTATCGTATACAAAATGGTGGAGGTGCCGGGTCATAACTTCACAACATTTCTGACGACTATAGCGAACGGCCCCCTTTTCCCAGTGTCACCAAACACATTCTATATCATCCTTGTTGAAGGGCAATGCCAACAAAGAAACACATGTCAATCGGAGGCTGTGTTCGGTTTGTGTCGTGAGTCGTGACACGCGCACAGCCGACCGGACGGTCGGACAGATAAGTGATGCTTATTTACTAATTACTATATGCGTGTTCCATGTTAATAGTAAAATACGCATTGACAGTAATTATCAATTTAAAATAAGTGTGCAACGCATCGCATGCGTTCTCCGACATTGTAAATTACTGGATTCAGGGCCTAGATCCGTGTGCAATGTGCATACTATTCAGTTCTAGCTGGGTTGGGTTTTATAATGGGTAATTTTTAAATACGTTGTTGTTTGAGGATTAAATATTTATTATTTTTAAAACATATATATTGCATTGTGCCATACACAAATATACTCATTGTAGAATAGACTTCAAACAACAGTCATCAGCAATGATCAGTGTAACTTTGTGTATGTAAAAAATACAAATCTATTTAGAGGCGCGCAGAAAATGTCTATTTTGTATAACGGATACTTAAAACGTACAAAAAGGATAAACACGAAATGTTATCCAATTATGATGAATGAGCTACCAGTTCAAATCAAAGGGGATAATAATATTGAAATCGAGTAAGCGAAATACATGTTTTAAAATGTCGATATTGTGGGTAAAATTATATCATTTAGTATTTTGCTCTAAACAATATAGTAATAACACAACAATAAATCATTTAATTTTCCACAATGCAAATGAAATTATGGACGTGGAACTTATCAACTGAACAGGTACTGGTACGACAGTGGCAAAATAACGAGTGAAGCTTACCGTGAAACAAAGCATCTCATTAATATTGTTGGTGGAGGTGCCTGGTTGAGAGACAATTCTCCAATTATTTCAAAACACTAGTCAATATTTCATCTGCATTAAATTAAATTTTACAAATGTTTATAACAGAGATTAAAGCTCTCTTATGTGCATTGCTTTTTGGTCCGTCCGTCCACCCTCCCGTATGTACACGTGTCACGTCTCTCGATAAAAGCCAAACTTGCCAAACTTGCCGATGGGCAAGCAGATTTTCGTTCACATTGCCTGCAAGAAGGATGACACCGAATGTTTTTTTTAGTGATCCCGGCGGCACGGGACGGGGCGGAGCGGGAACTCACCTAAACATTCATTATATAATATAAATACTCGGAACCTTGACTTGACTAACAAATAGGTTTGGGCTCTGAGTGAAAACGAATGTTTTATTTTTGTTTCGTTGGTTAATTATGTAGCTTTGCTTCCTGTTTTGGGTTCCCGTGACTGTGGTTTTCGTAATATTATAACGTTAACAAAGTTCATTTCCATATTCATATACCTAGGAGCATATATAGGTCAAGAGTAGAGTAGAAACCTTCTGTATACTCTTAAGAACTTTTCTACTCAAATATTTTGTACCATAATGTACCATTGGTAATATTGATTCATAAATTGGTTTTTAATATTAAATAACCTAGCAAGTAACAAGTTTGGATAAGACATGTATGACCTATATTCTGTAACCCATCCTTTAGTCAGAGGGAGAACATAATAGCTTGGCTGGCTTTATTCGAAATACTATTTCCAATTGTAATTGGTGTACTATTGTGTATAAGTATACGTGTGAACTATTTTATTGTCTTCACAATTTTTAGTTTGAACAACTAAATACAACAATACAAATACATCTTAGAAAATGAATAAAGTAACAAATTATTCTGAAATTTCCAACTATCGCAATTTACAACGATTTATCATTTCCTTCTTTATAACTCTCAAAAGTGATTTACATCTGCGCTGCGTTGTCGTCCTGAAACATTCACCTCGGCTCTAATAACCTACAAGGAGGACCGGATCTTGCATCACTGCCAGACTAAATTGATTAACAATCTTAGGGTTTAAATAAAGATTTCGCAGAAGCTCTCAATGGAGGCTAAACGATAATGGCTCAAGAAGACGTTTGGATAAATAAACCAGGGATAGCCTCACACCTCACGCCAGAACCAAACTGACGGCTACGAAACATCGTCTCACCCAAACCTAAACCAATAATTTAATAAATATCATGTATTAACTATAACGTAGCACAATTGAATTTAAAAAATTACTAATAAAGTGTACATCCTCCCCCCCCCACCCCGCCATTATCGTTTACTACGGTGGTGGTAAGGAACATGTGATTGATATTGTTTATCGAGTGTAAATGAGAAATATTTTAAAAATATGATCTCAATCTCATAAGGACATTCGAACTTGACACTGGTGCAGACCTAGGACAATCGATAGAGCTTCAAGGCGTTCCAGAATAAACCCCTGCATTCTGCATTAAACCAGATTTGGCCGAGATCGACCGACAGTTTATAAGGTTACGAGAGAAAGAAAGAAAGAAAGTGGAGTTACAACTCTTTATGTCAAATAATGTAAATTTGTTATATAACAGCTTAATTAGACGAGTGAACGAAGCGAATGAGGATTTATAATGCCACTTGATTGGGTCTTCGTCGTGACTAATGTGTCTGTTAAATGTCTGTCTGTCTGTTTGTCCGGGCTCAAATAGATTGAGCTGAAATTTTAAACATACATCCGTGACCAGGTAATTGAGAACTGCTAACAAAATTATCAAAATCCGTTGCGATTTAAACCTACAGAAATAATAAATTGAAAAATAGGATTGAAATGTGTAAGGTTTCATTGCTTTTGTTCTAAGAAGTCATTTTTATCGAATAATTACCGTGATTGTATGCAGTGGCCAAGGTATATCGAATCTTGCACGCTCAAGGTTCCCCTAAATTCCGCTGGGACATTGAGTAAACCTTGCAATCTTTACTCGTATTTCGTACTGGCTATGTTTTCCATAGTATTGTATGCATGTCAAATTCATTCAAATTTTCATTCATCATCACCATTCTAATTTTTAAATATAATCCATAAATTAAAAAATCTTTCCCGACCGGGGATTTGAACCAAGGTCTTCCACATTTCGGGTATAGTGGCGCCTTAGACACTAGACTAGGAAAACGCCAAATTCGTTGTTAGACGAGTGAGCGAGTCATGTGTTGAGTACCGGTACCCGGGAACATTTGCATTTAAGTTTGATAATAAGTATATAGATATAAATAATAAGGTTTTGAGTTTAGTTGGTATAAGGGCGTGTCAACTGTAAGGCCATAATGCGCCACTCTAGCCTATGATAGGCTAGAGAGGTCTTAGGTAGGGGGAAGAAGGGGAATGTTACCGGGTACTCAACACATGGCTCACTCACTCGTCTAATTACACTAACAATATGACCAGGAATTTCATCTCTGAAGCTTGTCTCCCAAGTCCATGCTTCTGAAGCATGGCGCACTAAAAACTTACATTTTCTGCATGAATACAAACGGAAAACAAAAATATATCTTATCAAATCTTATTACGAGATGATCACTCACTTTTACGCTAATTGTGTTATTGAAGAAACCGGCTCATGTTATCTCGTAGTAATACGCAGATATATACACACTATTCTGAACAATTCGGCACGTAAACATAACATAGGTCAACACTCAATTATTATTCCCTTTCAAGATATACGTGCCAAATTCACAAACAGGAAAATTATTTCCCCCTATGACAGTTCATTTTCATACACCTTGTCCGAGACATCATACATTCAGTGACACTAGTGTGAAAATAAGTGCACACGCACTGTTTTGTTTAATAATTTCACTGTAGAATATATTTAAATTTATTTTGGCGGCACAACCAGAATTCTTATAATAAGGGTGAGCGTGACTAATAAAATGGTAGCCAATGGAAACTAGATTTTCTTGCGCGAATCGTTTATCGACTAGGAAATCTACACTTGTAGGACCTAAAATACAACGGTGATGGTTTGAGATACGGAAATTGAGCGTTAAAGTTTTTTGTTGCTACATCGATGAACATATATTTTTATATTTTTGAAAACGATACAACAAAATTTTAAACAATTACTAAAAGTAAGGTTTTCCGATAGCTATTGAGAGCAAATTTAGCATTTCATTGCAAGAAGTGCAAGAAAAACCACACATTTAGAGTTTGGGTTGAAAGAAAAAATCGATGCTACAAACTTTAAAACATAAGCAAAATAATTAAAATGCCATTTTTTTTGTATCTCTACTGCTGGTATGTGCAGTTGTGTACTTGTAAAATGTGGGTGTGTATTTATTATGTTAGAATGCAATTTTTGTCTTGAATTAAATCATTTCAAAAATTCATTCATTATCATTATTATTAAAAGTATAATCCTGAATTTAATCTTCCAAATCTTTCATCCTCATTCCTCAATATTGACTTAATTTGTAGTGTGACTTAGAGTTTAGATATGCTTCGTATGTTATATGTTAGTCGTGCACAGACTTCATTAGGCCTACGCAATACAGGACGTGTGTTTTAATTCACAAGCGAGTGCATTTTTAGCCCTTAAAATACCCCATTTCTCGCTCATTTTACAAACTAATTACATTTCATTTCTGTAAAGCTTTCAACGGTAGTTCCCTCCCCTAGTATTTTTTTTTTATTTCGAACTTAAATTCCTCCCCTATCCTTCCCCGTCTACCAGTTGTATTTCATTCATTAACTATCTTCATTTTGAGACACCCTGATGCTTTACGATCTGAGGGTTAGAGTTCAAGAGAACATTTATAATAATGCTATATTTGCTTCTTGCAATATTTCTCCCTCCTCGACATGACAATATTATCGTAATAAATCTCAATCAACAAATTATTTGTCGTTATGTTTCATTGGGAATGTTTATGATATTAAGTATTTAACATACAAATGCAGAGTTGAGGAAGGAGCGCTACAGAGAGCAACCCTTTTACGTTTTACGAATATTTCGCGAGTAATAAAAATATGTTATGCATGTAATGGCCGATCGTCAATTTCTAATGATCATTGGATATACCGCTACATTCAAAGTTGCAGCATACGTGATAAATACTTCTATAAACGTTGGTCGATTTTGATGGTGGTGGTGCCGGGTTCTGAAAGATCCCCCTTTCAAGTGAGGCTAGCCCCGACCCCTTGACCCACAAGGTCAACAAAAACTTTCTGTACAGAGGCACAAAAACGTGAATGTGAATTGGAGGACTGTTACGTTTTTATCGCGAGACGTGACACACGCACAGACGGACCGGCAGAAAAGTGTTATTTATGTATCACTTTTCTTACTTTTTCGTTTTTCAGGAGCTTCTCACCCCCACCGGGACCCCTACCCCTGCAATAAAAGAAAGATGTAATTTTTATTTTATTTTATTTTTAATAGCGGAAATATTTGGTTTTATTCTATTCATCCTTATATGAAATAATTTCTGTGGAATAAAAAGTACATCATGTAGGTATCTATTATAAAATCAGTTTTAAACAGTTTTTTAAAACTTATAATCAAATATCAAGAGGGAATAGGAACATTTGGCAGTTAGCAAATAGCTATTATCTCGGCCAACGTATATGAAACTTTGTAAAGTTGTCGTAGACAGCCCTAATGTTATAGATTACCGGTATACAAACTTTGTCTTAATCAGCCGGGGGGGGAAATCACGAATATTGTCAATTTTTGACTTTTTAAACAAAATCAAAATTCGTGAAAACTAATTTATTGTTTATAAGTTATTTTAAAACAAATTTTTAAAATATTTTCAGCCATATATTTCCACTTTCGTGACATGTGTTCAAAATTCTAGGCACTTGTGGTGTCATGTCAGCCGAGCGAACAGCAATGTGCCTAAAACGCATTATGATGCAAGATGTAAGCATTACGACTTACGAGTTTAAATACAATTACAAGAACAATCTACACCACACGTTCACATAGAACAACGGAGGAAGCAGGCTGGCTCAACTCCAGCACCAACCATCTGGTAGAATGGTAGCTAGGCCGGGTATGAGCCTCATTACTTCTCGGAAAACTGTTGATGCCAAATTATTTCTCAAAAAGTTGCCAAGGGGGAAATGGAATGGTTTCCAAACGCCTTCAATCACAGCTCGACAGCTAAACCAATCAGTTTAATTAACAACTGTGGCGTGTTTTCAGGAGAGAGGTATGTCAGTCACACGTAGACATTGCGTCAACAGCCTGTCTGTCTTTATCTTCTTGCGTACGTCACTATGCGGTCTTAATTAGGTATGCGAACGTCAATTTACGCAGGAAGTATATTAATATGTGAAGTTGAGAGATCGTCATTGTAATTGAGCCTGACAATAAGATACCAAAATCAATTATTGAGCAATAAAAATTATGATTCTACTAGGAAAACGCTTAAGTCCCGCCGCGTTGTTGGATGAGCGTAATTGGTGCATTGAGCTGCCATGTGTTATGCGGATTTTCTGTTGTTCTGTGAAAAAATCATTACTAAGTTGAAGATTTTTTTAAAATTAAATTAAATTAAATGAAAAATTAACTTAAATTTTAAATTTTTTAATTAATTGTAATTTAAAAAAAGAAAAAAATCGTAATATTGAAATTTTCATAAGAAATAATTATTCGATTGCGCACAAATTTTACACAAATATATGAATTTATAAAATTAAGGTTCTGTGAAAAAATTATTGCAATAGGATAAAGCATATAGGTGTTATAAGTCAAAGAATTGTTTTAAAAAAGAAAAAAAACGTAAAATTTCGATTTTCATGAGAAATAATTTTTCGATTACGCTCAAATTTCGCACGAATATCTTAATTCATGAAATTAAGGTTCTGTGAAAAAATCTTTACAATCGGTTAAAGCATGTAGGTGTTATAAGTCGAAGAAAGTTTTTAAAAATCGAAAAAAATCGTAAAATTGCGTTTTTTATGAGAAAAAATTTCCCGATTGCGCCCAAAAACGTGGCAGTTCTAAGTTCAGAGATTTCGAAGGCCTCCATGAAATTTCATCGCAATCGGAGTATCGGTTTAGCCGGAATCGTGTTAACAGACAACACAAAAAGACAGAAGAAAGAAAAAAAAAACATTCCGGATTTTTTTCTCCAGTGTAGTGAAATGGAATCTTCGCTTCGCTCGCTACGCTCATCCAATCATTTGTATAGTAGGACTAGGAAATATCTTCTTATGCATATCATGAATTAAACAACTGAATATTGTTAGTAAATATAGGAAAGATATAATGAAAATAAATAAAAGCCTTAAACAACACGGGTACGTGGAGGGTGGAGTACCAAAAAGAGGGAGCAAAACTCAACATCGTCCACTAGAAGAAGAATAAGACAATTCGTCGTGCGTTGTTCATTTTGGTGGCGGCGCCGGGTAGGCTTAGCACTATAAAGGCTCGTTGGGTATGTGATGATGTAGGTTCCGGATCACGATTTTTCAAACTTTCTCCCCAGAAAGATAATGAAACAACATTCTGTATCATCCTTGTTGAAGGGCAATGCTAAAAAAACGCATGTCAATCGGGCTCGGGCGTCATGTTCGTTTGTTATCGTGAGAAGAGACACGGACGGACAGAAAGTGATGCTTCGCTCCCTAATAATCGTACCTGTTATTATGATTTTTATGCAACTAATATTATCAATATACTCAGCGAGTAAGTGAAACCAGCGCTAGCGTGTTCATTATGAAAGTGTAAATATAATATTTTTCCAGGTTAACTAAAACGTGGTTTCCACTTAGCCGTTACTCCCTTGCCGTTTCGGTTCGGGTAGAGCTCGAGTCAAGACGAGCGAATGATGATAAATTACATTTCAATTATTAAAAGTCATAATGAAGGGGTAGTCAGGAGTGAGGACCCGACTAAATACAATTAGCCACGGGTGACAATCATCAAAGTATAACGATAATATCATATTCAGATCCCTGGACAGAACTTAGCTGTAAAGAGACAACCAGCAGAAGTATGGTAAGAAACGCGTTAAACCTGTGGTCCGCGGAAAGTCACGGGTTCGAATCCCTTCACCAGCAATCCTGTCTGAAAGATTTTTCTGAGATTTTCTTCAGTCATTAAGCCGAATGCTGGGATTGAGTCCTCTGAAAGGGGTATCACCCCCTAAACTAATTTTTTCAGGCTAACTAGTTATAAATTTACACGTTAGCAAAAAAATTATTGAGTCTACCATGAACCGTAAAAAATTGAAAAACTTGGTAATTTTCGAGCTGTCCCATCAGCAAAAATCTCACATCAGAAATAACATGGGTAGGCCCTACGATCTTTATGATCAGTCACCTTGGAGGATTTTGGCCCAGAAAATATTAGCAATTTTGTTTTTGTAAGCTAATTTGGGCAAGTGGTTCGGTCAAAAGATTATGCCGATTACCAAGAAGGGGTGTGATTTCGGAATGCATATTTTTGCGTGTAAGTTTACTATATTTGTGCAGGTTCAAGGCACGATGTTATAAAGAGCCATTTTAGATTGCTACAATGCTTTAGTCAATATGTGTGAAACAAAAAAAAGCAGGTAAAAGAAAACTTGAAAAAATCCCAAAAATTCAAATTTTAACAAATTTCACATAGTATTGTTTAGTACGTGCAGTGCAGCTATAAATGCAGTATTGTGTGTTCCTGCCTTGAAGTCAGCGGTCATCAGCTTGAAGATGACATTATTAGAACATAACAGTCTCCACCAACTCCACTTGTTTCCGGCCTCGGCCGTCTTAACACCAACAACTATCAATCAAAATCCAGTAACGCTGTGTCATTAACCCCTAACGTGTTGTTGTTGTCGTCGTCGTCGTCGTCCCCCCCCCCCCCCGTGCACAATTTGCTTCCTAAGTGTCCTCTTCCGGCGGATTGATTTCATAACGCCCAACGCCACCATCTTAAGCCGACCTGCACCTGAATTGATAATCACTCGAGATCGCAATAAACAGGCTTATACACGATCTATTGAAATGCAATCATAGCACTTAACATTGAAGATTGCTCAAGCAGTGCACGTAACAGTCCTATTGTGGAAGAAAACGTTAGTAAACATACCCTTACAAGGCTAGTAGATACATGCTTACGTTCTGTAAAGCAATTAGGCCTATTCTGGGTTGAGCCACCACGTAATCGACACGTGTGTCTACTTCTACTTGACCATTCAGATGTTGACCACTAAAACTGAAAGTGTGGCGTACCTACTGGTATTTGCGTTGTTTGTTTGGTACAGGAAGGGGGGGGGGGGCAGTACATAAGTTAAAAATTGATTGTTACAATTTTCTTTACAAATTTCATGATAAACTACATTGTTGAATTGAGGTTATGCACAAATAAGTAACATGTACAACATTAATGTTTATATCGCATCGGCATGCTACAAACAAAATTTATTCCAACAAGTCTTGTACAAGCAAGAAAATCAGCAAAAAATAGTTGTTTGATTATTCCATTCTTTACCTGTTGCTTGGTCATAACCAAATTATGATTGTTTTGCCCGTTTTTCCCCCCCAAAATTCTTTGTACAACTTTCAGCCATAGGCGTGCACAGCCACCAATATTAGACCCGGCACAAGGGCAAAACTAGGTGGTGTAGTTCAGCTGGGGTATTTTAGCTTTTATGGCCTAAAACACGATTTTAGGAAGGTGCCGTGGAATTTTGTGGCCCCTATAGAAATATGCGTCTCATTTAAATAAAACATAGATATCAAATTATTTGGGGGATCGCATTCCGGCATTTCTTGCTAGTCCGCTCCTGCTATCTCCCTTGGCCCCGCAGAGAATGTTTTGATAAATAAAACGCATTTCAAGCGTTTTAAAAATGCATTTTTGACAATGTATCGTATAGAAAAGAAGTACAGGTTTCAATCATAAATATATGAGACCATGAAAAATGTTTTATTTTGAAACATGTTATTTATACGCATACAATTATTTATAATGCCTACTGCTCTCGGCCCAGGCCGGCACAGCCGGGCCGGCGCATGGCGGTTGATGCATTAGGTCCGGCCTGGGCCGTACGCACGCCTATGCTTTCAGCTAACTTTCATAAATGGAAATATTAGGGATCTAAATACTACAAATTATGTGTTTACGAATTCAGATAAGGCCCTTAATGTTGTTGAAGGATCAAATAAGTCATGCATATTCCCCAGCCCTTTACTAGCCACTACAAATGTTTACCGGTCTTTTTTCTGTATCCCTTTCACACCAAATTCTTACCAGCAAGCTAGAAAAACTCGATTTGCATCTTCAAACTTTAATTTCTTTACTCGTTTTAACTTAACACAAGACATAATATAATACATAAATAATAACTCGAATCAACAACTAGCTGTTGTAATATTGACTCTTAATTTCTTGGAAGTAAAATGTTTTTGGCAAAATGCTACGTACTTCCTAAGGAAACTCATGAAAGACTAATCAGCACATTTACAAAATAGTGCTTATATAGGCTAGTATTTTTAAAAGTGACTCGTCAAAAGGCAGATTTTTTGTAGTTGTTTTCAAAGCTCTTTTAGGCAACAATCATTTGAATCTCAAAGTTTAAAAAATCAGAAGTCATAAAGTGATCCAGAATGTTTGTTGACAAAGCAATTTTTTCAAGTCTTTTATCAGTTTTTATGAAGTACGGTACTTTCTTAACCTGCATTTCAGACTCCAGACGGCTGGGGATCTGCCTTCAGACCTCGATTCTTCCACACTTTACAATGACAGTGGATAGTAAGTATGTAGTTTATTCATTGGACAAATACATGGTATCAGTATATAACACAATTCTCTATAAAGAGTAGGGATGTTCGAACCCACTATTTTTACTTCAAACTCAAACTTTCCCAGTTTAAAAAAAACGAACTTTGAACTTTACAAAAATTTTGAACGGTATCGAACTCGAACCCAACTTAAAGGTATATTAAACCGTCATAATAGGTAAAATAGTGATAAGTCTGGACCGGCACCTCCACCAAGAAAGTATGTAACTTCTGGACCGGCACCTCCACCATCCATTTCTTTGTTTTTAAATTTGTACCTGTAAACTGAGAATCATTTTTTGACTTGTCAAATAATATGTGACCGCACACCACTACAAATTAGTAAAAAAATTACAAAATTCGAACTTCAAACTTTTTTTCGAACTCGAACATAAAAAAGTTCGAGTTCGAATTTCGAACGTTCGCGTGATCCCTTGAAAAGAGGAATAGTGCAATGAATTAATTTAATTTTTATTCTAATAACTAATAATATTAATATCTAGGATGAATGTACAAAAATTGAAATATAACTGAGCTAGCTGACTAATATAATAATTGATTGATGAAAATAGATAGGTAGGTATTTCTATTTACGTTACATTACATTTCATGCAGAGATATTCATTGAGTGAGTAGAAACTTTTGGATTTTAAAAATGATTTCATACTGGACTTAAAAGTTGAAATGGAGGGAGAGGTTCTTGTATTGTTTGGTAGCTTGTTATATAAAGTTAAAGCTAGATATTGTTGACCTTTTGAGAATAGGGTTAGTTTAAGGTTGGGAATGTGAATTTGTAGATTTGCTCATGTAAAATGGGAGTGGACAGAGGTGTTTAGAGGGAAAAGATAACTCGTGGATTAGTGTAGGATTAGGCAAAGGACCTAATTATTTAGTATGATTTAATTTAAAATTATAAATGAAAACAATTCTTTCTTTTCAATATTTTGATAAGTTTATTAACTAGTAGTATTCCTCAAAGGCTCAATAACTCCAGGTTGACACATATAATACAATTTGATCTTTTCAAGACCCTGGAATTTGAATGCAGCTCAAGATTCAGACAAATAAAAAAAGAAAGAGAGAATCATCTGATTCCTGCACGATCGCTGCACTCACTCGGGCTATGCAGAAATGGACAAACATAAATAGTAAAATCAAAAACATACAAATGTTTACAAAATACTGCTTGCCACCTCACATAGCACAAACATTACTTCATTCAAGCAAAATCCATTTCTCAGTACACAATAATATTATTTCAATAAATATAACCTAGTCTAGCATCAGCAATTATTATTGAGAAATGAAACAGTGGATGGCAATGAATACAATCATACAAACTACATCAAAATTATCAATTTGGTGAAAATTGCTCTTAAGGACTGAAGATGTTCCATGCAAAGGGACTGCTCATATATGAACACCACCATATAAAAACAAGTTAAGTTTCTCAGTCGACACCAACAAAATCAGTGAATCACTATGGTACATTCTACATATTGCTCTAGTTTTCCCAGAAAACATACATGCAAGACATTTGGGGTGTAGGCAGTTTTATTTTCACGTCTATAATGTATGTCTCGATTTCTTAGTACAACAATAAAAAAAGTTTGGACTAATACTTATATTATAACCAAATGCTTTACTTTCCAAATCCTTGCTAAAGGTAATGCAAAATAACTTGCCATTTGGAAGCACCATTGTGCTAATATCAGCAAAGCACAAGCTCAATGCTTCTACTTATTCCTACCGATAGGATTAGAATGTACTCTGGAACACTTATCGGGTATCAATAGTCAATACATCCATGCACAAAAAAATGTGAGCGATATCAATTACTATTTCAGCAGCACAACTCTGATGACCTGTACACACAATCCATTAATATTCAGTTTTGAACTGACAAGCATAATTTGCTATAAAAACCGAAAATAACAGGCAGACTTAATTTTACATTTTATGTACTACGTATGATATTGCCCTTTTATACAAAACCTGAACCCTTTACTATCATCCACTGATTCGCTTTTATCACTATATCTTTAATTCATTGCTAGTACCATACAAGAAAACGTCAGACAAATATTAATCTTCTTAGCTGCAACCGATGGCTGAAGACTTTTTCTTCAGCACAATATCCTTGATGTTGAGATGAACCTTTTCCTTCTGTTTGCGTGGAACGGAATCAAAACAGAATCGCTTGAATGCTTCCAGTTCACGTTCGTCATCATCAATATCAACATTCTCCAGGTCAATGTCTTTTGGAGCAAAAACGTTATCTGGAAGGAAAATGCATTATTGGATTATTCAACTTGGCAACATTTTATAACTTACCTTGGATGTGAAAATCAACAAACAATGGCATACTAATGATACATGGATGTAGATACAAATAGAAAATTCGTACATTATAATATGTGAGTGGGATTGTCTGTCATACGCTTCAGACAATACGAGACACAGTGGACAGACGTCAACTTATTCCGGGTTGATTCTTTTGACCAGAGACACATTTGTGTGTCTCCATCTGTACATAGTCCGTGGAACAAGCGTAAAAACATTTCAAATCTGGAAACCAGCACCAAAATTTAGGAGCAGGTAAAATACATATTTTAGAATGTTATTTTCACGGGGGACACACATGGTAGCAAATAAGTACCTGTCATTGCGTCCACAAGATGGCCGCCAAAATAATTCTTAAAATTGCTGTAACTCAAGAAGTAATCATCAGATTTGGATAAACTAGATTTTGTTTTATTCGGTTTTTAATGCTCTACAAAAAATGTCATTAGAAATTTTACCGTAAATACAATAGTTTTAATTATATTTATATATTTTTACGATGTATTGCAATTATAGCACTTTTTAGTGTGTATATAATTATTTATACGTAGAATTCGCTAGATTGTAGGGGTGTGCGAGTACTCGAAATGTCGAGTTTTTTCGAGTTTTTTTTGTACTCGACATAGAGTCGAGTTTGGTTTTAGGCTCGAAGTTTTCGAGTCGAGTTTTAAACATATGAAATCCTATGGAAACTGAAAAGAACCATCATCACAGTAGGGCTAGGCCTCCGTACAGAGACCTGGGCCTAGGCTTATTACAACCTAGGCCTACTACGTGTGTACTGTGACGGCAAAAAGTAGGCCTTGGCCCTAGAGACTGCGTGCTTTCAAAATTATTACGATAAACAACAACGGAGACTTGGATGCGGGAACCGGGAATAGGCCTAGGCTTAACCTAGGCCTACACGGCGTCGAAAACAAATATCCTTTATTGGTTTCGTTGCTTCTTTATCACTAATATTTCAGATCAACTATCGAGAAGAAAGAATGCCAGTGAACATTTCATTAATGCACTTTTTACGTATTTTAAAATCGTAGTTGGCGTAGTTTGACATGTTTTATGTCTCTTCCTTCAATCTTCCATCTTTGCTTTGATGCCAGTGTTTGATGACGCGAGCGACGCGTGGCGCGCTCCGTCGGCCATCGCTAGAACTAGAGTCGATAAAGAAGGTTAGGTAACTTCTTTATCGACTCTGCTGGAACCATTCAAGGGCGCGGAATATTCAAATATGCTGAAATAGCATTGGAGATGCCTAGACCGCGAATATTATAATGCGAGTGCGAATTTGGATGATTTTTTTTTCGGATTAAAACATCGCAGCAGTATTGTTATGGGGCCAGGAACTATATATAACATTCTGTATAATTATAATTTTATTGAAATTGACCAGCACAAAGGGCAGGAAGGCCTCAATAGCCTGATACAAGTACAATGATGTATGTTTTATATGTTTACAACAGAAAAATCGTTGTGTTCCAAGTGGACCGACTAAATAAAAAAATTAAATTTTGAAATGAATACTCTACTCGACTCGAATTCAAAATGTGCTACTCGCACACCCCTACTAGATTGTCATAAAATTTTCAGACTACACTAAAATAATGCCAATAAATCCAAAATTTAAAGTCCCGAAACAAAATTCCTGTAACTTTTTAATTAATTAATTAAATCTCAATTAAAAGTTATTTATTCACGTACCAAAGTCACGTAGTGTATCACACAAGAACAATATGACCACAATGAACCAAAAAAATATTAGTTCCAAAAATTAATTCCAATCACTTTCCTAAAAATTCAATTAATTAAAAATAATGACAATAATCTCAATTAATTTTGTAAAATTAACACAATGTGGTCGACCTTGGAATCATTTTAAAGCTAGTTTTAAGGCGAACAAATGTAATGAAAAAATAATTAACTTCTTAATTAATCACCAAATTAATTACATTTTAGTTAAATTATCCCACTTTTGACATATGTATTGTTATGTATACCTAAAACTCGATCGATCGTCATAAAAATATACTACTTTACTGACATAATGCCAATGAATCCGAATTGTCATGTCCCGAAACAAAATTTCTATAACTTACCGATTAATTAAGAAATTAAGTGAAGAATTACTTATATCTCAATAATTGTTGTTGTCACTCAATTAACACATACAAAATGCCAACAGAAGTATCAAATATAAACAATGCGAGTATAATTTAAAAAGTGTATAGTCCCAAAATTAAGTACATGCTACTTTCCCGTTAATTGAATTAATGAATGAATTTAATTGATATAATCACAATAGGTTTGTTCTTTTGTCCACCTCAAATTGTGGTTTTTACACCTAGGTGTAAAATACAGAATTAGAAGACAAAAGAACGATTTTGTTGTAATTTGACAGCAAATTTTGAGGTTATGTTGCCAGCTGTCATTCAATTCAAACACTTTCAGGAGATATCTCACTCAATAACACAGTTTTGTGCATTTTCTACAATTCTATTCCATATTATTTTATTATTACCAGTTTTTCTTCTATTTATAAAACAATCGCACATTATAACGGGGTTTCTTTTCAAATTGGTGCGAATTATCATAGCTACACCTTTCACACCTCCTCAAGAGGCATGTGCAAAAAGTGTAAAAGTTGTAATTATCCCTGGACAAAAGAACATGTCTTAGGAAGAAATACTGTAATTACAGCTGGACAAAAGAACGCTCATTTCTTGAAGGTGCAAAAGGTGTAAAAATTGGTGGACAAAAGAACAGACCTCATGTGTTGTGTAAAATTAACACAGCCACACTGGGAACTATTTGCATGCTTATTTTACAGTAAAAATAAAATTATACTTGCATTGTTTATATTTGATACTTCTGTTGGCATTTTGTATGTGTTAATTGAGTGACAACAACAATTGAGATATAAGTAATTCTTCACTTAATTTCTTAATTAATCGGTAAGTTATAGAAATTTTGTTTCGGGACATGACAATTCGGATTCATTGGCATTATGTCAGTAAAAAAGTAGTATATTTTTATGACGATCGATCGAGTTTTAGGTATACATAACAATACATATGTCAAAAGTGGGATAATTTAACTAAAATGTAATTAATTTGGTGATTATTAATTAAATTATTTATTTTTTCATTACATTTATTCGCCTTAAACTAGTTTTAAAAATGATTCCAAGGTTGACCACATTGTGTTAATTTTACAAAATTAATTGAGATTATTGTCATTATTTTTAATTAATTGAATTAATTGAATTAATAGGAAAGTGATTGGAATTAATTTTTGGAACTAATATTTTTTTGGTTTATTGTGGTCATATTGTTCTTGTGTGATACACTACGTGACTTTGGTACGTAAATAAGAAACTTTTAATTGGGATTTAATTAATGCTTAATTTAATGAATTAATTTATCAAAAGGTTACAGGAATTTTGTTTCGGGACTTTAAAATTAGGATTTATTGGCGTTATTTTAGTAGTCTGAAAATTTTATGACAATCTAGCGAATTCTACGTATAAATAATTACCGGTATATATATACCAAAAAGTGCCATAATTGCAACACATTGTAATAAAATACTAGGGAAACGCCAAAGTCGTTGTTAAACGAGTGAGTGAGTGAGCCTAGTGTTGAGTACCCGGGAACATCCCCTTTCCTCCCCTATACCTAAGGATCTAGCCCAGTATGAGGAATGATACCGGGTACTCAACACATGGCTCACTCACTCGTTTAACAACGACTTTGGCGTTTCCCTAGATATTTAAATTGAACATTTGAAATGCGAATCGTGTTCAAAACGTATTAGCGTGAAACATTAACAAATTTCCAAGATAAAACAAAATCACCTAAGTTTTATTTCCCATTTAACACCACTCAAAAATAATATGGGGGTGTAAAAATATAAAAAAAGCTCGAGCTAACGGGTATCGAACCTCAACCCTCCGTGTGGTAGGCTAAATGCTTACCAATAGGCCATGCAAGCCACGTAGATGTGGTCCCGATAGCTGCTTCTAAACAAATGCTATCGATATTTTAAAAATCACATTTTTATTTATTGTAGGATTAAATCGCAATGGATCTAGTTGATTTTGTTAGCAGTTCTCAATAATTTCGTACCGGATGTCTGTTTAAAATTTCAGCCCAATCTGTTCAGCGGTTCGGCGGATTTTCGACGTACAGACAGACAGACAGACAGATAGATAGACAGACAGACAGATAGACAGACATACAGACAGATAGATAGACAGACAGAATCACAGAATGAGAACCGTTCGAGTTGAATGGAGACACTCGGTCGCTCCGCTCCCTCGTTTAATAAATATAATCAAAACTATTGTATTTACGGTATAATTTCTAATGACATTTTTTGTAGAGCATTAAAAACCGAATAAAACAAAACCTAGTTTATCCAAATCTGATGATTACTTCTTGAGTTACAGCAATTTTAAGAATTATTTTGGCGGCCATCTTGTGGACGCCATGACAGGTGACTTATTTGCTACCATGCGTGTCCCCCGTGAAAATAACATTCTAAAATATGTATTTTACCTGCTCCTAAATTTTGGTGCTGGTTTCTGGATTTGAAATGTTCCTATAGTTTTAGCAGCTTTTTCCACGGACTAACAGGCAGCTACACAATTTTAGTGATAAAAAAAAATCCAAATCCTGCTGTAATAACTAATGAGTACAATATCTGGAAAAATGTGTTTAAGACAAACACACCAGTCATGAGATTGATGTCTATGAAAAGTGAAAACATGTAAAGAGCCACATTGCCTAGGAAAATTTGAATCAAGATCTTGTAATCAGTACCTAGTTTATTACACTAAAATACCAAATTAAAGAAAATACAGAGTCTAGAGGTAGGTATTAGACCCCCCAAATACAAAAATTTGTAAAAAAAAAAAACAGCAGCCAAGCTCTCCTTCAAAAGTCTTCGGCTATGAATGCTGTGAGATATAAGGTCTGTTCGTTTGTCGTACTCTGACTGATCTAGATCAGCCAGAGTAAGTTATCGGCGTTCTTTTGTAAAATCTTACTCTAGATCAAGTTGTGATGCGCGTTCTTTGTACCAAGTAACTTACTCTAGAGTAGCGAGAGAAATATGACTCTGGTTATGGTGGATCGTAGAGTAAGTAAAAAAATGGCGCAGCTTACGGCTACGAGTCTTAGTGATAAACAAATCAAATTGCTAAACTATGGTAGCATCGGAAATGTTTATCAAACACCAGTCATTAATTAAATGTTAATGTAAAAAAAACATTAAAGACACAATTAGAAATTTGAATTAAGTTGAACATAATTTGTATACTACTTCGAATACGAATAAAGAATACTCCGAGAAGTGGATCGTTATGACCGCTCTACTCGAACATTTTAAAAAAAAAAAACCACTAGCCAAGTTAAAAACGACTATGACCTTGAGATTAAGCAAGTTTAGCAAATTTTTTCCTTTTCCGCTAGTTCGCATTAAAGAAGTAAGATCATTTCGCCTGTTGACGAGCGCCAAGCCAACCACTTTCGTGGTAAAAAAAGTAAAAATTTTAAACTCAAAATCATTAAAAAAATTACTTGGCCATTGAATTTGGTTCATTACGAGAACTCTAAAAAGTCAATGGCCAAGTAATTTTTTTATGATTTTGAGTTTAAAATTTTTATGCTGCCGCTCGCTGCCGCTTTATGCCGAACTTGGCTGCCGTTTTTTTTTTACAAATTTTTGTATTTGGGGGGGATATCACATCTTTTTGTTGTTTGTTTCATATCAAGGCGTAAAATACGTGAAAAGGTGGATACAGTGCCTTTTAAACTTACAATCTGTAGTTAGCAATATACAATGTTTTTTATTAAATTTCCTATGGTTAATGTCGTCTTGGTTTTTTGTGTGAAAGATTTGCTGGCCGGACTATAACACATTGACGCATAATTTTAATCAGCAATAAAAATATTCAAATTGTATTAAATACGACCAAACGTTTTCCCAAAGTTAAGGGTGGTAGGGCACAGTGGGGGTGAAATATCGCTTGCCTCCCGGCGGATTATTATTTTTCATATTATTATGTACCATCATGCCAAATTTCATGCTGATAACTCATTCGGTGCCTTTATGATAAAAGCTGGAAATCAAGGTAAACTATTAGGGATGGGGGTTGAAAAAATGTGGTTTAGAAAATGAGAATAGGCTGATTGGGTTAAAACACAAAAAGACATAATTTTAATAAAAATTCAATTTTGGGTTAGAGCTAGGCCTATGAATTATTCTAATTTTAGGGGAAGATTTAGGGGTGGAATATCGCTTGTCTCTCGGCGGATTATTTTTCATATTATTATGTACCATCATGCCAAATTTCATACTAATAACTCATTAGGTGCCTTCATGGTGAATGCTGAAAATCAAGGTAAAAATAATATAAACTATAAGGGATGGGGGTTGAAAAAATGATGTTTAGGAAATGAGAATAAGCTGATTGGGTTAAAACACATTAAAAACATAATTTCATTATAATTGAAAAAATCAATTTTGAGGCTAGAGCTAGCCTATGAATTATTCCAATTACAGGGGATGATTTAGATTTTAGGATTGGAATATCACTTGCCTCTCGGCAGATTATTTTTCATATTATTATATACCATCATGCCAAATTTCATGATAACTCATTAGGTGCCTTCATGGCGAATGCTGGAAATCAAGGTAAAAATAATATAAACTATCAGGGATGGGGTTGAAAAAATGATGTTTAGGAAATGAGAATAAGCCAATTGGGTTAAAACACATTAAAACATAATTTTCATAACTAATTTGAATAAAAAATCAATTTTAGGCTAGAGCCATGAATTATTCCAATTACAGGGGATGATTTAGATTTTAGGATTGGAATATCACTTGCCTCTCGGCAGATTATTTTTCATATTATTATATACCATCATGCCAAATTTCATGATAACTCATTAGGTGCCTTCATGGCAAATGCTGGAAATCAAGGTAAAAATAATATAAACTATTAGGGATGGGGGTTGACAAAATGTGGTTTATATAATGAGAATAGGCCGATTGAGTTAAAACACATTGGAACATAGTAATTTTAATAACTAATTTGAAGAAAAATTTAAGTTTGGGTTAGAGCTATGAATTATTTCAATTTTAGGGGATGTTTAGGGAGTGTTGGGGGTGGAAGTATGAGTCTGAGGTACAACTAAGTGTGGTCCAAGTTTCAAAGTTCTAAGATGTACCGTTTTCTCTGTAGGCTCTTATTCCTCTGTCAGAATCCACCAGTTAGCTAGCTCTAGCTACCCACCCAGCCAGCCGGAAGGTTTTCGTCGATTTTTATGCACTTTTTTTAACACAGAACGGGTTATCGGATTGGGCTGATTTTTTTTTTTGGTATGTCATGGACCACATATCAGGTCATATACCGAGTTTCAAGATTGTAAATCTTTCGGGGCGGCGTGTGCAGATAGCTGAAAAAACCCCAACTCGGGTAGGAGTAAACAGGGTCGAGTTATCATCGCCTACTAGCAGTCGCGTGCGCTTGGCTGCGGGCAAACGACCGTCGCCCTAGATTATAGGTCTGGCATCTATTCAAAAGGTAACATGGTAAGCACAAGCACTGCATTACGGCATTTTCAGGTCTCGAGCCTACCAACGAACACCATTGTTAAATACTCTCAGGTTATTTGATTTTGAAATCTTTTTACTAGCGCACATCAACCGGTGCAAATTATGTCGTTTTTGGTAGATTGTGTGAAAAGAATGTAAATTTCCCGTCATCTTGCTTTCTGCTGAAATAGCAAAAACATGTTTTATGCTAGCAAGGTCTTTATGATATGAAACATGAACATTTGCTTTAAAAATGTGTTGCAAATAAATAATTATAGAATTGTGTTTTATTATTACTCAATGCAAAATTCCTGAATCCCCAATGCACCAAAAATTACTAATAAGACTTGCAAATTCAGTCATATATGGCTGTGAACGGGTACTTCTGTGTTGATAACTAGGAAAACGCTTAAGTCCCGCCGCGTTGTTGGATGAGCGTAATTGGTGCATTGAGCTGCATTGTGTTACGCGGATTTTCTGTTGTTCTGTGAAAAAATCATTACTTAGTCGAAGATTTTTTTTAAATTAAATTAAATTAAATTAAATTAAAAATTAACTTAATTTTTTTAATAAATCGTAATTTTTACGTAATTTTAAAAAAAGAAAAAAATCGTAAAATTGCAATTTTCATAAGAAATAATTATTCGATTGCGCTCAAATTTTACACGAGTATATTAATTCATAAAATTAAGGTTCTATAAAAAAATCATTACAATAGGATAAAGCATGTAGGTGTTATATGTCAAAGAATTGTTTTAAAAAAGAAAAAACCCGTAAAATTTCGATTTTCATGAGAAATAATTTTTCGATTACGCTCAAATTTCACACGAATATTTTAATTCATAAAATTAAGGTTCTGTTAAAAAATCATTACAATCGGATAAAGCATGTAAGTGTTATAAGTCGAATTTTTTTTTTAAAAATCGAAAAAAATCGTAATTTTGCGTTTTTTATAAGAAAAATTTTCCCGATTGCGCTCAAAAACGTGGCAGTTCTAAGTTCAGAGATTTCGAAGGCCTCCATAAAATTTCATCGCAATCGGAGTATCGGTTTAGCCGGAATCGTGTTAACAAACACACAAAAATACAAAAAAAAAAAAGAAAAAAAAAAACATTCCGGATTTTTTTCTCCAGTGTAGTGAAATGGAATCTTCGCTTCGCTCGCTACGCTCATCCAAAAACCCGGGTAATAAAATGAGTCGTCTGGTAGACTTGTTTAATTGTTTATCGTGTCAAATTATATCGCTACCTTACTACCGCCGCCGCCAGTCAGTCTTTCACTTGTCTGCACGCAGTGGCGGCAGTTATTTAGTTATTTTGTGCTGCGATTGTGAAAATGATACAATAATTACGTACATACTTGAGTAACAACAAAAAGATGATCATTCTATACTGTAAAAATTATACAAATTGTATTAAATATTTATTTCTTCCATTCTTTACAGTACCTACCAGCAAGATGCCACTCATCAGGTTTCTTCCCTTGAATGCCTGTTCCTTTCTTTTTCTTTTTCTTCTTCTTGGCATCATTGGCAGCAGCCAACGCCTCTTGCATTGCCGCCTGCGCTCGTGACATCTCTGCCGCTTCATGCTGCGACATCCTTCCCATGGACTGCTGCTGTCGTGTACGCGCCGGGAGAGAGGAAGGTACCTTGGTGATCTGAATGCCGCCCGCACTGCTCAGTCCGTTGCATTCCAACCTGCTACGCAACGCTGCCTCGGCGTTAGCAAACCGCGGCGGGGTAACGTAATTCTCCTTACCCTTGACGATACCATTGACCGGGACTGCCGAGGAACCTTTTTGCCCCTTGCCGGATTTCTTCCCTCCATCTCCATTAATGACAACCTCTGCCCTGTCTTCTGTAACCTGGTAGGATGGCTGTTGGTAATGGTTCCCTTCGGACATGGCCGGATAGAATGCCGGGTTCCTGATGGTTACCATTGAACCATTCACTTTAATGATGGCAGACTGTGGAGAAGAGTTGAGCGGGTGATGAAACCTAGATAAACTTGACAGATTTCTATACCCATTACTATTCGGAGAGTTTGCTTGACCATTATTGTTGCTTATTCCATTCTGGCTATTAACACCAAGTTCCTGATTTCCATTTTTGTTCTTCTTCTTGCCCTTTTTCTTTCCATTACTACCATTGCTTTGATTGTCTTCTTCATTTTTCCTTGTAATTGCTCCAATCTCAAGTTCTTCCTTCATGCGTGCCGTGTCCACCAAGATGTAGTTACCTCCACCTCCCTGCACCATGCCACCCATGTCGGACATACGGTGGGAGCTTGGATCTGCGATAACCGTCGTCGAATACTTGTTTTGGACAATTGTTGGCTTAGGCTGTTCAACTGGTTTCGGCTGTGGTCTTCGCACCGGAGTAGGCCCCTCAACTTTGGTTATAGTGATTCCAGGTGGAAGCTTAAAGTTATCAAGACTAAATGAACTCGCAACAGCCACGTTTGAAGGGCCAACAGAAGGCTTCACTTGGGGCGGTAAGGGTGTTCGGTTCTTTCCAACTTTCTCTGTGGGTGGGGGATTGTTGTTTTTCTTGATTGTAATGGCAGGTGGCTGGTTAGCTGATTGATGATTAATGGGGGAGGAGACAGATTTGGGAGCCGAGCGATTGTTTGGCATGGAATTCACTTTCTGCGATTGTTGTTTTGTATTTACACTGGTTGATTTAGTAGGCATTGTATTGGATTTTGCAGGTGCATTATTATTAACCTTAGTCATGGAATGTTGAGATTTGTTGATTGTATTGTTATGTGGTAGCTGTTCTAAGTCTTTGCCTCCTTTACCCTTTTTCTTTTTACCATTGGTTGAAGCCTTTGTATTATTTAGGTTCTCCTGGTTATTGGTCATTTTCAATTTTTGGCTGGATGTTTGCTTTTCAGGTCGCGATTCCCCAGGTGGTGGACAAACTGTATGCAGAAAGAAAAACAAGTGGTAAGTAATACGGATTTTCATCCATGTAAAACTTATGGAAATAGTAGTATTGATTGATTGAATATTGCTTAACGTCTCATAGTTATGCAACTTGGCTTAAGATTACGGTTATGCAAACGCATCTGAAAGTCGAACTTAAACTTAGGTACCGGTAGTTTGAACCTAAAGTCCTTTGCAAGTAAAGAAAGATCCCAGGTATCAAGAAATTTCCCCTCCTCGTTACCACCTCCACTCGGCACGGGTGACAGTACTCGCGAGACGTTGGAATGCGGTAGGCCGCATGACCCATTCATCCAGGTGTCATTGTTAAGAAATCAATTTTTTGATGTAGTTAAAATGTTATAATTTCTCATTTATTTTCAAATATATGGAATAATCATGTAAAATTAATATAAAATAAACTTTGTATTTTAAAAATAGCATGAAAACTGCCGTAATTAGAGTTAGTTGTAACTTCATGGTTACGATCAGAATAATTACGACAGGCAATAATTACGGCAGTTTTCAAGCTATTTTAAAAATACAAAGTTTATTTTATATTAATTTTACATAATTATTCCATATATTTGAAAATAAATGAGAAATTATAACATTTTAACTACATCAAAAAATTGATTTCTTAACAATGACAACTGGATGAATGGGTCATGCGGCCTACCGCATTCCAACCTCGCGAGCACTGTCACCCGTGCCGAGTGGAGGTGGTAACGAGGAGGGGAAATTTCTTGATACCTGGGATCTTTCTTTACTTGCAAAGGACTCTAGTTTAAAATTAAGAGTTATCAGATGTACCGAAGCAGGTCTGGCTAACCGGCAGGCAGTAACTAAGAAAGGCAAAAATGCCCAGGTCACATGAGCTCTAGTTCTAACTAACCTGAATGTTAAGTAAATGAGGAAAGATAATAAAAAGAACATGTAAAACAATATTAACAAAATAATCGTTAATTGACTATAAAATCCCTTCATCCGTTCAATTGACGCACTAATCGTACTGAAGACGTAAATAAATAACAATTTAATGAAATATGAATGTATTTTGAGATATTGTAGGCTTTCACGACCCGTAGATGACTTATATATAGGGCTGTGCGAGTACTCGAATATTCGAGTACGAGTCGAGTTCACGGCGAGTTCGAACAAATTCGAGTTTCATTTATTTTGAACTCGAATATTCGAACGTCGGTAAAAACAGCATTTTCATTTACCGACCCGTCAAAAGTTACGTGTTTCTTCCGTTAGATAGCAGCATACGCGGCAAAGTTCGTGATACACGATAGTCGAACTCCTTCTGACGTGAAACTCGTTATGATTGGCCGGCTGAACTTTGCGAGATCCAATTGGAGCTAGTCATACGTCACATGCGAGCGTTGATTGGCTGTTTTTGTGAAATAATTCACGTCTACCGTGTATCACCACTTTTGTGTTCGAGATGTATGTTGACAACAAAAATGGCCACGATTCACGAGGCGAGAGCAGAGCAACCAGATGATTCGTAAAAATTTGCGGCGGACTAGGCTAGGCTTAGGCGTAATTTCTTCTCTAAAGCATAGGCCTAGCATAAAATACAATTTTGAAATATTCATGAGATGGAACACTTGTCACAATGCAGGTAAACATTCAAACAACACTGCGTGACAGTACCATTGACAACAGGTAGGGCCTAGTAGCACAGTACAATTGCTAGTAGGCCTAGCCTAGCCTAGTTGCCAGGATTTCTTCTGGCCAAGATTAGGCCTAGTATATTTTACCGATCTTAGGCCCTAGCTAGGCTTACAAACTCACATTGCCATACCAAAATGCACCCAGCACTAGACCTAGCCTATGGCACCCTTCAAACCAAGGTTAGTTGTAGGCCTAGGCCCTAGCTAGGCCCTAGGTCTCCATAACCAAAAATATTTAACCCAGAAGGTAGGCCTAGGCCTAGGCTTTAAAACTGAAGAATTTGTTTGATAGGCCTAGTAGAAAGTCTGAAATAAAGAATACATTTTCTCAATTTGGAAATAAACTCGATTTAAATATAAATAAAATAAATATCTATAAAATAAAATAAAAAAATAATTAGGCCCAACATCATTATAAATTAATTTTTAAATGAACTCGAATTGAACTCGAATTGAACTCGAATTGAACTCGAAAACCGAACATTTGACTGAACTCGAACTCGTACTCGACTCGAATTGAAATCTCCCGTTCGCACAGCCCTACTTATATATGATCACTGGGCTGTTTGTGTGTGTTTATCGACACGACGAAACAGCCCAGTGATCATACATAAGTCATGAATGTATTTTATTTGAAATAGTTACGAACAGTTTTTAAATTATGTGCTACTATTTTAAAAGTAATGCCATATTTTTTGTTGCATTTTTAACTTGAATTTAGTAATTTAAGTGTGCGTATTAATTAATCGATTCCTGTCTGTATCGATTCCAAATTGGAGGAATCGATTTCTCACTAGACAGTTTAAGAGGGTATGCTGGTAACGGAGACGAGTTTAGGCGCTCAGCTTTCTGGTTTTTTCGGGTAAACGGTTTAAAACACCATTATCAAATTTCACACTAACGTTAATAAAGAATAAATCTATGTTATCCATTATGCGTATTCCTAAATTAATTCATTGATTTTGAATTAAAAATTAGTGAAATCACCAAAATTTACTCAATTTTGGTCAACTTCCGGAATTTATTCCAAGTGTACAGATTTTTTAACTCAAATTTGCATACTGGATATCAACGTTTAAATCAATGTGAACGCGCAGGTTAATTTGGTTTTATCGTAAGATAAACGGTTTGGTGGGAATTTCCAGAATTGTAATCCATGTTTCGGATTTCCCATTTTTACACGTTTTGGACTTATGTCTTGCAATGGATCTTTAAGACTTCTTTTGTGCAACCAATTACAGATATCAATATAAACTTTATTAACATCCATGCAAAATTTGGTAATAGGACATTACCAACCGTTCAGCAGAAATCATCAACACCTGTTTTGCGCGCATTTGAGTTGGGCCAAGCTCAGCGTACCCTCTTAAACGTTCCGCGTGGTATTTTAGGGCATGGCAGAGCGATGAACCACGTGTCTACTGTCCCTCCCTCTCCCGCCAGACGCTGATCGTACACAAAAGGCAGGTAGTACGGTCAACAGGCAACGACGCAACGTATGCGAAATATGGCGGGCGAGACACGCCTTCACGGGCTCTGCGGAAAATGACCGCGGAAATATCGCCGTGTATCATGGGTTCCGCAAAAAATTACCACCAAAATAACTGTGCATATAATTAAAGTTTTTTCTTTGGAATCGATTCCGAATCAATTCTTAGGTCACAATGATCAATTCCAAGAGGAGTGACTTTCACCCTTTCTTTTGTTTATTATTATTAAGAAGGCAGTGCAACTGATTACTCGAAAGTACATTAACAGTCATGCAATATTAGCCAATAGTAGGGCCTATATTGAAAACTTCCAACAATTTTGGTGTACATTTTTTTTTTTTAATTGTTGGGGTGAAGTAGTGTGCAGAAAAACTCACGTCGACTGACAGCAGACATAATATGAGGAGTGGATAGGGTTAAAGAAAAGTGACAAGAGGTACAATTAATTCCCTACATTCTCAATAGTGCAAGTACTGTACCCGTACCTAATAGGTAGGGTAGTAGGCCTACGAGCAGGATTTTGAAAATATTCTTGAATTTCGAGCAAGATTCGAGCGTGCAGACCAACACTGAAGTGATAAATAATTAATTTTATAGGCACAAATGTTGCAATAGGTTTTGATAACGATGTTATTAACACAGTTTTTAAAGACTATTAAGGTGGGACAGGACATCGGTATATTGGCCTATGTTGGTGGAAGGAGAAGCTTGAGAGAGGCCCTGGAGGTGGGACTTTACAAGTGTCGCTCAAAGTATTCGAAAATGAGCCGTCCAATCAGGCGCGTAGGAACTCCTTTTCGAGTGGGAGGGGAACAACAAATCTGCTGCCAAGTACGGGGGGTTTGGGAGGCTCTGCCCCCCAACTACAGCGCCGCAGACGAAAATTTTGAAAATTAGGTTTTTAGAGTGTGTTTGATGCGTTCTAGAAAAAAAATCGTGGGCTGAATGCAATACCAAATTAATGTATTTTTTGTACAGTTAAAACTATAAAATTCTAAATAAAATTGGAATAGTTAAGAGATAGACCATGCATGCTACAACCATTGAATATGCATAGGCTTATCATTGATCACGTCGAACAATAATAGGATTGTCGAAATTTTTGATCATTACTATAAGGAGATATAAGGTAAGGGAAAGGGAAGTGGAGAATACACTGCAGACGTGCCAAAACAAGTCATTATCAGTAAGTATAATGGATTAAAAAAATCACTTTTATTGAAAATTCGTTATTCAGAATTTGTTTCCGTGCGTATTTACGGCGAGACTGAATTTCTAAGATTCTGAAGTGGGGGGGTTACGTTAAAAAGTGGGGGGGGGAAACTCCCCCCATTCCCCCCCCCTTCCTACGCGCCTGCGTCCAATACACGGTCGCACTTGCCTCGTGCGGCTGTGACTACACTATGAACTGCAGAAGCTCCGAAAGCGCGCGTCTCAGTCAGCGTAGCACCAGATCATTCACACATGCAGCTACTCGGCTAGGGCTCACTCGTCGAACGAGTTAGAATAAAAGATGATGTTAGCTGTTCTAGGAGGGTAGGGTGGCTGAGTCAATTACATTAAACCATATTTTGTTCAGACTCATATATTATATTAAAGGTAAAAACTAATCATGTACCGTACATTATTAGGAATTACAAAAATGGCAATTGTATGCTGTGAATGAAGAAAGATTCATAAAACTTCCTGACAAAAAACTAAGTGGGTTGAAACCCACGCCCGTAATAGGTACCCGGTACCAGCACCGCCATACCGGCATATAATGTAAAATACGTTGCCGAAAGACCTCATGAGATACATGGCAACTGCATTTGAACAAAGCATTGTAAAATTGCTTTGTAAGTATTCATTTTATCATTCAATTGTGGCGTTTATTGTGTTAGTTACGAAGTACCATTTTATGTATTATGTATCCATTTAATTTAGGCGATCATTTATTGGATAAATGTGCAAATCCACCTCCTGGTGTAAAGCCCAGTGTAAATATTATATTCTGCATATCATCTATTCATTTTTTTGGTGCATAGCAAAGCTTCTTAACTTCTTCTAAAACGTATAAAAATCTTCAAAAATACGCATTTTCAAAACAAAAAATAAACTTGAGTTAAATTTTAATCCCACATTTCCGTAGTAAATACGCACATTACACTTATACATTTTGACAATCACCTTAGTAAAACTAATATGTTTGCCTGCATGCTTCGTCATTTCATAAAAAAATTTGGTTGAAATTTACTAAAATGGGCCACTTCACGTTCATTTTTTTAGTTTTTAGATCGCAGATAGTTGCTGTAAAAGATTGTTTACAGAGTCCGAGTGCAGTTAAAACATGACGATATAACTGTAGTATTTATGGTGATTTTTTTTCGCCTTTGGCGGAAGGGCCTCTGACGGCTGGGGTTCATTTTGCCCCGGACCCCAGCTGCCACCCACAAATTCTGCTAATAAATTCCCCCCCCACCCCCCAACTTTCAAAACGTTCCTACGCGCATGATCAAGAGATTGATAAATAATTAAGCAATCATCGACCTTTAAAATTTGTTAGCATTTTATTTATCTTCCTCTCCCCATGATGTCATGATGTCCAGGGGCGACGACTTAGTGGGTGATCAGGGGCTGAAGCACCACTCGTATTGTTTGGAGAGGTGCGCATCTTTAAAATAAAACTTGAAGCACCAACAGATTTATAAATAATTAACTAATCATTCACCCTTCAAAAAAGCTAGAATTTTATTTTTTGTTCTCTACCCACAAATCGTTTAGGCATGGATAATTGCATTGGTCAAACAGAGGGCTATTTTAACTACAAGAGACGTGGCGAGACAGACCTCGTTGTAGACACCACAGTCCCGTTTCCCTTCGCCACCACCACCACCGGACCAATATGGTATAACTCAAACCTTTGATATTATTGTACACATTCGTGGGCGTGCGTAGCGAAAACAAATAAATCTTAGTGCATTTAATTTGTGGTTAATAACATGAACAGTAGTAGTATCAATTCAAAATGGTCTACTGCAGTTTTTTACCCGGGTATTTACCCGGGTTACCAACCCCTGGCTACGGCGGTGCAGTCGTTGATTAAATTAAACACAAAATGATTCCAACACGGAACCATATTTTCATTTTTAACTTTCCATGCGCATAACAAACCGAGTATACTAAAATTGTGACGTGGATCCTCCATCTCGCGCAAGAAGAAACGCGCGTATAGAATAATCATACGGGTTCGAATCCAAAACAAGGCAATTTCAATTTGAATCTTTGAATAATTATAATTTTTCAAGTATCATACTCACAAAGTTTGGGTTAAATTTATAAAAGTAAATCTGGTTTCACATCATCCGTGAGGCGTGATCCATAATATGAACAGTCAGAAGAGATCGATAACCGTTGCAAATCATACTATAATTTAGCATTGCATTCATCGAACTTATAGGCTCGTTTAAGACTATGCCATGTACGTTTCTCATTAGGCTAGTTGTTACAAAAATATAAATCTGTTGATTCAAGCCAAACCTTACGTAGGTACCACAATTTGTCTTACAGTTGCCGTGTTCTATAGCAAACATGTATTAGGCCTATGCATTGTGGTGTTCTGCATTAGTTAAACATTTTCACTCATGGTCAATCATTTTTTTTTCGAACATAAATAACCCCCCTGTCACTCATAAAGTCGTATCGCCAGAGTGCGCCACTTGCTGGGGCTGAAAAGGCCTAAAATAGCGGCAAAACATGCATTCGTAGTTCAGTAGTTTAGCTGTAACTACACACACGGTTTTGATAATTTTTTTTTTTATTTTGAAGATAAATGTTGAAATTAGGACTTGTGTGATGTACATTTTCCATAAAAAGTTTTGTAATTTTTTTATAAAGCTCTAAAGTGAAGGTAAATTTTCAAAATAATGTCAAAGTTCGCAATTTTTTACAAGACCATATTACATGCAAATTCGAAAATCAACATCACACAAGTTCTAATAAATTTTATCATGAATAGAGTAAAAAAAAAATAATGCCGATATGATAATTGTGGACCGAGTTCCAACTGAACTGCGGGGACACTGCATCGCGCCGATATTATAGCTACTCCTGTGCAACCTTAAGGTTGGCCTAGGCCAATTGATGAAACATGAAATTGAAATTATTTTCTATCATTGTAGGTACTAGGTAGAGGGTTGTAGATGTAGGCCTAATGTTTAGGCTAGGCTCGACCTATTTCAAAATAGCCACCACTATTTACAAATTGTGTTATTAGTTCAAAGTACAATATTGCTCAATAGGGAATTTGCATAACATTATTTTATGGTTTTACTAGGTTAAGTCCACCTTCCTATACACAAAAATATCTTATTTTCTTGATTTTGAGAATATTTTCATTTTTAAAATGAGAGTGAAAATTTCCTACATATTTTGGCGGGAAAAACAGGTCATACGTCACCAGCCTTCATGATACCAATCAACCAATCACGTAAAGATATATCAATTTACTTGCTTTCGGAGATTATCTTGGCTGTGGAAGCATATTTTGACATCTAGTTTGTTCTAATATGCTTAATATTTAATTTTATACATATCACAACGTAAGCTTTAACCGCATTTTAATTGATAATAAGTAAAAACACAATTTTGATAATAAAACTTGGAAAAGGACATCAACTGTTGTTTATTGTTGGCCATTGTTGTGTGAACCAAAGACTTTGGTAAAAGGAGGGAATTTCGCCGTTTATCTAGGCGGCCGTGTTCGTCATGAGGGCCGGTGACGTAGGCAGCCGTTTCAAAATAAATGTGCGGGAAATTTAAAAGGTCAAACTTTGACCCTCAATAGATATTGGACGATTAACTTTGAAAACCTTAAATTATCGTTTACATCATTTTTAGACGATTATCTACATATTGCACATACTTTTACCGATATCTGGAACTTATGCAAATTCCCTATTGTCCCTGAGGGCGGAGGCCTTATAGGTAAGTTGTAGTTTAACACCTCCATACACTACACCTTACCTTAGCCTCTAGTCTAGGCAGAGGCCAGCAGCAGTTCAGCTCACATCATTGTGCAATGCATTAATCACTCATTTTTAAGGTGTCTCAAGGGTTCCAGGATTTTTGGAAATTAATACATTATTTTCATACAGCCTAAAAAGCAATCAACAGTGGGTAATAAAAACATCAGTAGCATCGGGTAATAGTAATAATAAACCCAGTGAGTAAAGACACGATGGCAAATACTAAAACGTTAATACCGGTACAAATATTCAAAGAATATTCAGATTCTTAGTTCTATGCTTGCATGTAAATTGTAATGTTGGTTAAATTCCCAAAAATCAATCTGGCATATAACATGTTATAGAAGCCTGAAAATTTTGATAATTCCTTCACGTAATAATATGCAAAATATTAATAACCATTTTCAAGGATTTCTTAGGATTTTCAAAGTATCTTTCAAGGATAAAAATACATAGTTACTTGGTGGCAACTTTGCTCTAAGTTGCTGTGGACCATTAATTATTAAGCAAGAGCATTGAGTCTGAGTGCGCCTGCACCTTACCAGTTAACTGTTCGCTGTCGGCGTGAACACTGTGAAAGAGCAGGTCATATGAAATATTATGACTGCCGCGACCCACTACTAGGGGTGTGCGAATCCAATTTTTAACTTTAAATCCGAATCTCCAATCCCAAACAAAAAGATTCGCAAAACCGAATCCGAATCCTGAATTGGTTTAAATCACACGGAAGGAGTAACATAAAGATATGCCATAATTTCATGGTCCCGTGCTGTTTTTCATTGTTTTTACCACGTTTTCGAGACTCCATGACGTCTGCAGCCAATCAACAACACTTCATCCATATAGCCTTTTCTGAACGCTAAGTATTTATCTCGCGCGGTAGGCCTATTTTATCTTTTGGCATTGTTTTACTTTTCAAGATAACAGGGGGGGGGGGGGGGATCTTCTTGATGTCATTTAAGAGCACATTAGCAGGTCCAAACATAACATTTATTATATTCGCTGGCCTTTTCATAGACCCGCACTTATTACGTACGAGTTTGGAGATGGGCATCGTTCGCAAAATAAATACACCTTGCCATGTGAAGCGAGACTGGCGTAAACAAGGCGCCCACCTGTCTTCCAAACCAGCAGCTGGCTAGGGTTCGCGTGAGTGACAGACAGAGAACGCTGCGCCGTATGGTTGCACAACGCCTGCAGCCTGCCAGCATCATCCCAGAGAGAGAGAGAGAGAGAGAGAGAGAGAGAGAGAAAGAGAGAGAAAGAGAGAGAGAGAGAGAGAGAAGAGAGAGAGAGAGAGAGAGAGAGAGAGAGAGATGGCAGTGTTATTTTTCAAATGCTACGTGCAGGAAAAACATTGCGTTTTCTTGAACAACAAGACGCGAAAGGAAATTCTTCACTTACGTACACGGTGGCCTTGATGTCACGTCATCGATTCTAATTGCATGCTATAAATCAACCTATCGATATTTAACCCTATTTGCGAGTTTCTCGGGTGTTTGGCGCCAGATTCGAATTCTTTTGAATACTTTGAATTTTACCGATTTCGGATTCGAACGACGAATCGAATTCGAATACTAAAAGATTCAATTCGCATTCGATAATTTCGAAGCTTCGCACACCCCTACTCATAACATCTCGAGTCACATCGAGAACCAATTTTTCTAACAGATGTTTTTCAAATTCAAGATACTCTAGCCGGATTTTGTTCTCAAAATCATCTCGAGACGTGTACAGCCCGACTAATAGGCCTACTTACTATTGTTACAAAAAATAAAAAAGATAAAAATCCTGCAACTTTTTATAGAAAGAGTAAGATGAAAAGTTCTAAAAGTGTTCGTTATTAGTAGGGTTATCGATAATCGCGCATGTGCAATCAATTATCGATCGATTAATATCAATATTAATAATATCGATCGATATTCGATTATTTAATAATTAGGCCTGTACTTTCTCGCATACCGACGCGGACAATAGTACCCATGCTAGCGGCGTCTTTCACGAGAGCCTCCCCGCCAGCCGGTCCGATGACTGCGCGCTACATAGTGTAAACAGACGCTACCAGGCTCGTGTGTTCTTTGTGAAGGTCGTGCTTCTCGGAAATCGTAGTTCTGTGAAGCTCATTTCATCTTTTGTTGTGATTGTTGTTCATTTAATCATTCATTTACGAGATATTATCAGTAACTACATATTCAATGCTCCGATATTTATTACGTGACGAGATGAATAATATTCATTTCTTTGGAAAACATGTAATTGGTCCAAGACAACTGATAAGATATTATCGTAGCACTACGGAAAAAAAGCGCTACCGAGTTGGCGCGGAGTGGGGAGGAATGCATCTCGATAAAATACTTGTTGACCTTGAGCGATGTACTACAATATCGGCTGTGCTGTGAGGATGAGCAATGCGCATATAGCCAGGCGGCTGCACTCCCACGCCATGCAAGTTGCCTACACTACAGCAGGGCAGGGGCGATGCATTGCGCTTCGGACTTCGCGCCTTACGCGTGTTGTAGACCTCGCAGTGGGCGAATTTTTCACGGAATAAAGCGATTACCTATAAAGTCTTGACTGGAAATATTTTATAAAGTTCTGCAAAGCGAGCGGTTAGTTACAAAAAATTTGACGGGTGAGCTTGTTGAAAAATGATTAAGCGAGCGTTTCCATTTGACTCTGCCGGAAAAAATAGTCACTGTTTTTTTTTTTGTATGTCTCGTCATAACGTTCGAACGGAGGCTCGGATCGAGTTGAAATTTTGACCATCCACAAGCTTTGTTCCCGATTGAATGCCATTAGTTTTGTGGCAAAATCGTTCAAAAAGTTTAAAAGTTACATTAAAGTTAATCGAAAGTTTTTTTTTCCAACTTAACGGCGACAAAATCTGAGATGGCCAAATCATTTAGAATGTCCGTCCGGTCACGAATATGTTAATTTTATTTTGACCGGATAAGTAGTGTAGATGGAAATTACATTTTAACAAAAGTAACGTTACCATGGCAACGAAAACTCGCACGAGGTTCGCACTATGCACTGCCACCTAGAAGTAATCAAAATACTTTCGAGGAAGCAGTGTATTATTTGTTACGTTTTCCCAAAGAAATGATGTCAAGGTCCTCTAGCTCTAGATGGCGGTGGATTTTATCCACAAATTAAAGGTTTACCCAAATAGGCCTACCTTGGCAATAATAAATAATATTGGAAACATGGCCCCGTGGACAGCGAACGTCACAAATTTTACAATTATAATAAATTGCAATGTGGGTCTAGCTATAGCACGTGCTCGCTTATCAACGCGTCCAACAGAGCGTTTCCTAGTATATATGAATGATGAATGATGATACATAAACAAAATGATAAATGATTAGGCGAGCGAAGCGAGCGTTTCCATTTGACTCTGCCGGAAAAAAATAGTCACTGGTTTTGTTTTCTTTTGTATGTCTCGCCATAACGTTCGAACGGAGGCTCGGATCGAGTTGAAATTTCGAGAACGAAGCTGATCCGCAAGCTTCGTTCTCGATTGAATGCCATTAGTTTTGTGGCAAAATCGTTCAAAAAGTTAAAAAGTTACATTAAAGTTAATCGATAGTTTTTTTTTCAAACTAAACGGCGACAAAATCTGAGGTGGCCAAATCATTTAGAATGTCCGTCCGGTCACAAATATGTTAATTTTATTTTGATCCAATAAGTAGTGTAGATGGAAATTACATTTTAATAAAAATAACGTAACATGGCAACGAGTTTGTATGTGTCGCCATAACGTTCGAACGGAGGCTCGGATAGAGTTGAAATTTGGACCATCCGCAAGCTTCGATCTGGATTGAATGCCATTAGTTTTGTGGCAAAATCGTTCAAAAAGTTACAAAGTTACATTAAAGTTAATCGAAAGTTTTTGTTTCAAACTAAACACCGACAAAATCTGAAGTGGCCAAATCATTTAGAATGTCCGTCCGGTCACGAATATGTTAATTTTATTTTGATCCGATAAGTAGTGTAGATGGAAATTACATTTTAACAAAAGTAACGTTACCATGGCAACGAAAAGTTGCACGAGAATTCTGGTCACTATGCACTGCCACCTAGAAATAATCAAAATAGTACTATCAAGGAAGCAGTGTATTATTTGTTACTTTCCCAAAGAAATGATGTCAAGGTCCTCTAGATGGCGGTGGATTTTATCCACAAAGTAAAGGTTTACCCACAGGTTTACCCAAAAACCTTGCCAATAATAAATAAAATTGGAACCCCCCCCCCCCCCCCCCGGACAGCGAACGTCGCAAATTTTTAAATTTAAAAAAATGTGCAATGTGGGTCTAGCTATAGCACGTGCTCGCTTATCAACGCGTCCAACTGAGCGTTTCCTAGTATATACTATATCGATTATCAAATGGCAACCCTAGTAATTAGAATTATTTTCCCTCTCTCAAGTAATGTGAAGAATTTAAAGTAGACTTACAGGGCCCTATATTCCCCTAGGCCTAATTGGGTTACTATATTATAAAAAGAAGAAATTACAAACCAGAGCAAGAGTGCATGTAGGTTGGATCAAAAGTTAAAGTTTTTTTTTTTTTAAACACAATCAAATAAATTACGAAAAACAGCTTACCGAAATCTCCTTGTCCATTGACTAAAGTAAAAAGGACTTTATCTTTATCGGGTGTCGCACCTTTCAATGTGATGGTGACAGTTGGCTCACTGTTTGGTTCGATCACTCTCTTAATAGTCACCATTTGTGACCCAGCAGAAGTATTCTTGTTGTTGGCAGTTGACTTTTTAGAGATCGACACGTCACTGGATAAGGGAACCAGCTCGGCCTTCTTAACATTTTTGCCAGACTTCCCAGCTTTTGTTAGAAGAGTTGGTGCTTCTGGGGGAGGGTTGACAACAGTAATCGTTACTTCTGGATTTTTAGTTCGTATTTCTTCCAGTCTCTGTTTCTCGGCATCTTCTTCTTCCTTCTTCTCCTTTTCCTCTAGCTGAAAACAAAAGAGAAACATACAGTTCAGATATTGATTAGAAAGTCACTGTCCGGCAAACATACTGTGACATTCACCTTCACTGAGCATAATCATTAATCAACTAGAACTAGAGGCATGCACATACTCAGTTTCTCTAGGTTCTTTGTAAATGGGGCATTCAGCAAAGCTCGATTTATTCAAGCTGAGCCTTATCCATCTGCTCTGCTATTGTAAGTTGTAACTGGAGACACCACCCACCATCTGACTATCCATGTGTATTGTGTAGGAGATGCCCGGGGCATGTAAAAAAAGTGGTCAGGCAAGTAAATTATTTTCCCACGGGAAAATCTTTCACTATCGCCCGTGCTTAGCTCTCTCTCGTTGCAAGATAAGCCTGGGAAAAAAGATAATTCAAATTGTCCAGTAATAACAATCCTATGCATTGTGATAACAGATATCGTAAATATGTTGAAACATACAACGTGTATACATCCGAAATTATTTCTCACACGTACTCGCCAGTCATCTGTGAGTTGGATCGAACGCGCATCTTTTTCGCGCATGATAATGTTCTTAGTTTAAGATCGCCGCATCATCTCTCTCGCACTCGTAGACTCGCTGTGCGGGTGGACACGTAAGGGAAGGCTGATACAAACGCGACTGGCAAAACCGTATCTTACGTAGGGAAAGTACACTGCAAGAGCGTGGATGGAAGAAAATAGGTTGCGTCATATCGAATATCGATCGATATCGATATCAGTAATATATATGATAATCGATTCAAGTATTTTGATATGATATGATATGATTATCGATTAAATAGTGACATCGATTTTTGCGGTTTACCATGCTTAAAAATGCCGCGCTGTCTATCAAAGCGCATTGTGTGGTAGCCAATCGCTGCTCAAGATAATGCACGCCAACCGCCGCAGTGCGCTGCGCTCGACGGATACAGGCATACGAAAACATCGCCGGCCCGATTGCGATTTGGATTATTCAGTACGCTGACGTGTTGTGGCGTGAACTTCTAGCTCAGTCTAATTATATTGTTCGTGATGTTTCTTCCGTCCAACCAAAGAAGATATTTGCCATTACTCTGACGCTGCTAAACCAAGATGAGTCAAGTGTCAGTTTTTATTATTCAAGAACGACGACGAGGAGGTTGGGAGGAGATATAGGCTGTGAGCTCGAATGTCGATGAGATCTCGCCACTATCTCTCGCTCGCTAGATGCGCGTACTGTTGGAACACGTAAACAGTGACACCCGATGCAAGTCAAGACGTATTAAAATATAGGCTGTGTAATTGAAATTCAGCCCTCAATTTTATTTTAAACATTCTAATCCTTAATGATCTCTTGTATTAGTGTTACAATTTTGCGTTTTTTCTGCTTCCTAGGCTCAATTTGGAATTTGATATGATAATCGATTTGGGTCTATGATATCGATATATTTCGATATGATAATCGATTCGATGCCTCCGATTATCGATCACGATTTTCACATCGAACGGCAACCCTAAAGAAATGTATCTCATGGGAAGGAACTAGGAAGTACACTTTTTAACTGATTTTTGTACGCAATAGGATGGGAAAACATAGATAGGATCATTTTAGACAGGAAGTTTTATAGGCCCTACCAGTACTGGTTAACATACAAATAAACTAGGGAAACGCCAAAGTCGTTGTTAAACGAGTGAGTGAGCCATGTATCACCTGTGACCTAACAATGTTAGTGTTTTGTTTTTATATTGCGATTGATGCTAATTTTTTTCATATTTTATTTTGCAACTGTAAAATGTGCATATACCGGTAAATAGGGCTGTGCAAATTAGTAAAAATGCCTACTTTTAAGATTTTTTTACGATTACGAAGAAAGTGGAAAAGTTTTTGTAAAGTTAGTCAATTATTTACTTTATTTTGACAGGTAGTCACTTTTAACACCACGTTCGCTGTTCTCATGTCGACAGTCTCAGGCACCAGAGATGCTAGTTTCTAATGTTGAGCTGTTGAAAATGCACTTACAGAAGGAACTGATATTGCCGATGTGATGCAAAAGCTTTTCAAACATCAAACAAGAAGGTGGAAAATGGCTACCATAACTAAACACTATTACTGAAAAGTGGTTACACACCTTTTTTTGTTTTTGTCTAGCTCTCTTTGCAGACTTTTTCGAGTCCAGACATTTTTTCGATTGATTTCCTTCGATGAAATCGAGTAAAGCCTCCAAGTCCCTTGGATCCTTGGTCGGCTGTTTCAGCAATGACTCGAGTGAGTCGTGCTTGGCCAGAGTGGCTGGGGCAGGCGTCGGAGCCTTCTGTCCCACAACAGATGCACAGCCAGGTTTAGGAACTGTTTCTTGAGCACTTGGTTTGGAGCCCGGTGGCCCCGGCTGAGGGGGGGCCCCGGCCTTTGCGGTCGTAGAGGTCGGAACTGCTCCCTGGCCAACTTTACACTTAGCTTTTTTCTTTGTCAGGAGTAGCCTGAGGCGTTCCCTCATCTCTTGGTAGTTACGACTTACAGGAGCTACCGACGGCTGAAATCAACAAAATTAGGTGAATTATTTTCAAGATTTAAGGTGTGTTACATAAGTACTTAGCCTAAGTGTTGCTTAAGGTGACTTAAGGTTTATGAATACCTTAACTTGTTGATGTTATTTGTACACGTATATATGTATAATATCTAATTATTTACAAGAATAACCACTGTATCATTTATTAACGTTTTTTAATTAGTATATTTATTTATTTTGAAAAGCCTTCTACATTGGTTACTCATGTGCACATCTCAAGGATATGCGAGCATATGAAGTCGTCAAATTGGCGCTAAACTACAGCCCATGTACAAATTGTCAAATTTACATTTCGATAACATAATATGGGTCTTGATAAAACAAAAAACAGCATACGGTACATAAACCATAAAATCAAAACATTTCAACATCAACATCAAAACAATTGTCTACACTATTGTTGCAATTTTAAATGAAGTGTCATATGAATTAGGGATGAGACGTGTACATAATTTTTTTTTAAATTACACGGCGACTTTCAATCGACATTGTTCAGTCGTCGAGATTTCAGATTTCAATATTCTATTTTGAAATACGACCTCTTTCAGTCAGCCGCCGCCGCTGCCTTCCCGCAAAACTGTAAGTTGATAGCGTTCACTTGCCACGGTAGCCTTCCCCCCCACCCAGCCCGACCAACACGTTCCAGATGGTTCCAGCCAGACCGCTGCTTCGTTGTTTACGAGGGTTGAGATTTGAATCAGTGACGCATGACTGTTAATTGTTAAGAAAGAATGTCTCTTGTGTGGAAGTTCTTTGATAAGATAGACGCGCGGAAGAAGGTTAAATGCTAACTGTGTGCTAAGGAGTTGCTGCACAATTTGAGTACCTACCACGGGAACTATGGCACCGCCCCCCCCCCCCCCTTCCTCACGCAAACCGCAACCATACCATCACCCTTCCAACTTTCCAAGGTCAATGAAACATCAGCCATGTCATTTACTGACTGATAAACTGAACTGAACGCCGTCGCCGTGTTTACTGTTCAGAATGCAATAAAAATACACAGTTATAATTTATAAATAAACATGTAAAACGTTTTTTCAGATATCTTAAAATATACATAGTACACGCGTGTATACGTGTACACAAACAGCCAGCAAGTACACTAGGGCTGTACCCGCCCGTTGATAATAGCCCGGGTAATAAAATGAGTCGTCGGGTACTCGTTTGACCGTTTTTCGTCTCAAATTCCGCTCAATTAACGCCGCCGCCAGTCAGGCTTGCACTCGTCGGCGCGCAGCGGCGGCAGTCCCAGCAAACACAGTGGTTACGGGCACGTTCTGGGCACGCGCTGTTCGTGCTGGCGGAGTGCCGGCTAACGGGCACATAACTTTGTCTCCCTTCTGGGCGCGTACTGGCGAGGTACTGCTGTCAATGTACACCCTTTCATATTTATCGGTGTCTGCACCGTGTCGGGCAGGTACACTGAATTGGCTAATGGATGCATGCTTCATACTGATGGGCATTTACTGGGCATACATATTTAACGGTGTCTTCCTTGTGTCAAGCAGGTACATATAATTTGCAGATTAATGCCTGCTTTATAGTGCTGGGCATTTACTGGGCAGGAATATTTAGGGAATCAATAATTAGAAGCGTTACTTGCACTTAAGTGTACGTGCCATGTAGTTATTACTAGGAAACGCTCAGTTGGACGCGTTGATAAGCGAGCACGTGCTATAGCTAGACCCACATTGCACATTTTTTTAAATTTAAAAATTTACGACGTTCGCGTTCCCAGTATTATTTATTATTGCCAAGGTATTTGGGTAAACCCGTGTTTAAATCTTTACTTTAAAATCCACCGCCATCTAGAGGATCTTGACTCCTTGGGAAAACTATTTAAACTCTTTGTTGACAAATAATAGACTACTTCCTCGAAAGTATTTTGATTACTTCTAGGTGGCAGTGCATTAGAAACTTCGCGCGTCTTTTCGTTGCCATGGCAACGTTACTTTTGTTATAATGTAATTTCCATCTACACTACTTATCGGATCAAACTAAAATTAACATATTTGTGACCGGACGGACATTCTAAATGATTTGGCTATCTCAGATTTTGTCGCCGGTTAGTTTGAAAAAAAAACTTTCGATTAACTTTAATGTAACTTTTTAACTTTTTGAACGATTTTGCCACAAAACTAATGGCATTCAATCGAGAACAAAGCTTGCGGATGGTGAAAATTTCAACTCGATCCGAGCCTCCGTTCGAACGTTATCGCGAGACATACAAACAAAAAAAAAAAAAAAACAAAAAACAAAACCAAAAACAAAAAACAAAACCAGTGACTAATTTTTCCGGCAGAGTCAAATGGAAACGCTCGCTTCGCTCGCTTAATAAATAACCTGCTGAGATTTATCCAGATAATATTATTATGTTACACATATATATATATATATATATAGGTGAGCATGAGTTATACATAAGAGGCTACAAACTACAGCAAGCAACATCAGAGTCCAGGCATACAGGAGGGGTTGCAATCTATATTAGGGAGGACATTAAATATTGTAAAACTTTGGATAAAGTACTGCTGAAGAATTTTGGGCAACCGGTATTAATATTGTAACTAAAAAAGAAAAAATTGTATTGGCGGTGCTGTATCACTCTCCAAATGCTTCTCACAAAGAATTTTTAGGAAAGTTCGAAGAGATTATGGTGGAATTGGAATTAGAAAATGCTAAAGTGTTAGTAGTAGGAGATTTTAACATTGATATGGCTACAGTAACATCTTATAGCAAGAAGTTACAAGACATTGTTAATACTATGGGATATGACAAGTAGTAAAACATCCTACAAGAGTTAACAAAAACTCCAAAACAATCATGACCTGGTAATTACTAATGATGAGGAAATAAGTGTGCATACTATTGAGGATGTTATAACAGACCATGAAACACTTATAATAAATAAAAATCTTAAAATGCACGAAAGTAAAAAGATTAGAGGTGTTAAATATGTTAGCAAGAGGCGAAAACTGACTAGTGATGATTTTAGTAAGATAATGGATATAGTTGTAGAAGATAAGTGGAAGTAGGGAAGATGTAAATACAAGAGCTAATAGATGGGTTGGTAATATGAAAGGGGCAATAAATAAGGTAAATCCAGTTAGAGAAATAAAATGGAAGAATATAGCTATAGCAAATCCATGGTTTGATACTAGTCTTAGAGAGAAACAAAAGCAAAGAAATATTAGTTATAAACTTGCTAAAACAACTATGAGTGATGATGATTGGAGGTTATATAGTTTAAATAGAAATGAATATACAAAATCATTAAGGGAACAAAAGCTGTATATTATAGCCAGAAAATTGATGAATGTGAGCACGACTCTAAGAAATTATGGAAAGTAATAAATAATATCATGGGTAAGGGAAAAGTCCATAACTCAGTAAAATCACTAAGTCTAAATGGTATTGGAATAGAGAGAGAAGAGTGTGCAAATGAGCTTAACAACTATTTTCTTAGGAGTATAGAAGAAATAGTAGATAATATAGAGGAGCCTACTATGAAAGATAGTTCTATTCCGACACTCGTATCAGAACAAGAAATTGACGGTTTTTCTGAATTTAAAAATATCTCATTTGCTGAGCTGAAGGACATTATTTGCAAACTGCCAAATAAGAAGGGGATGGAAGGCATCTCAACTGAAGTATTAAAAAATACATTTGGGGCATATGGGCAGGAGTTGCTAGAGGTTATAAATATGTCACTGACACAGGGGATATTCCCTGAGAAATGGAAAATTTCTACTGTTATACCTGTGCCTAAAGTTAAAAACACTTGTAAGGGGGAAGAACATAGACCAATTAATATTACCTATATATGAGAAAGTGTTAGAGAAAGTGGTACATAAACAACTAATGGAATATTGCGAGCAGAGAGAATTATTAAGTAGTAATCAATCAGGATTCCGTAAGAATCACTCTTGTGAAACTGCTCTGCAGAAAACATTACTTGAATGGAAAGAAGATATGGATGTTGGAAAAAAAAACAGTGGCAATTTTTCTAGATTTCAAACGAGCCTTTGAGACAATAGACAAAGATATACTGTTAAGTAAACTTAGGTGCAAATATAAGATGTCTGGTAGTGTATATAAATGGTTCGAAGTTATTTGTTAGATAGATCTCAGGAAACTAAATATGATGGGGAGTTATCAAGCAAACAAAAGTGTAGATATGGAGTACCTCAAGGCTCGGTCCTTGGGCCGTTGTTGTTTATAATGTACATTAATGATATCAATGAATGTGTTAGTAGAGTCATATTGAACTTGTTTGCAGACGATACTCTAGTATCCTTATCTGGTTATGATATAAAAATATTGTGTGAAATTTTAAATGAGGAATTAAAAATCATCCTGGACTGGCTTAGAAGAAATAAGCTTAAACTAATGAAGTAAAAACAAAATGTATGCTAATCACATCATCGGGCGTTATAGATAAGAAAATTACTGAGAGAAAAGACTGGGGAAATAGTAATGAATGATGGTATACTTAGTTTTGTAGATGAATTTAAGTACTTAGGAGTAATAATAGATAAACATCTCAAATTTACCAGCAATATTGAATATATAAGTAAGCAAATAAGTGGGAAAACAAATATACTATTCAGACTTAGGAGATTTGTATCTGCTAAAACACGGATAGTAATATATAATGCACTTATAAAACCTCATCTCAATTATTGTGGAACACTATTATGGGGAGTAGATAAATGAGTATGTCAAAGCTACAAAAACTCCAAAACAGGGCTATGAGAGCAATATTGAAAGGAAACATGTACTCAAAGATTCAAGATATGCTCGATACCTTAAACTGGCTGTCAATAGAACAAATGGTCTCCCTTAATACCCTTACATTTATACATAAAATAGTAAGAGGTGAACTACCAGGGTACCTACAAAAACACATCTCGTTTGGTACTGAAGTCCATAAATATAACACTAGGAGAGCTCACAATGTGTATGTAGAATGTAGAAATAAGTCCATGTCTCAAAGGTCTATTCTCTACAGTGGTATGAGATTATATAATAAGATAGATAATAGGATAAAACTGATGCATGGAAGTAGCTTTAGACAGGAATGTGTGAATTTTGTAAGAAAGAATATAGTCTTGCAGAGGTGATGAACATGTTTGCATTGTTCATTTTTTCATTTTTCTTGTAATAAAAAAGCTATTTGCTTTGAGTATCTATTAGTAAGGTTGTGTTGTGTACCATGAAATAATATGTTAACATGTAATAATAGCTGAAAATGCTAAATAAAGTGAAATCATTTCCGTACTTTATGACCACCAATTAATGAAACGTGAGCAAAACCAACAAAGTGACTGAACTACGTAACCGAAATGTTAAAGCAAAAATGTATGATCAAATTTTGCAATTTATTTTATTGTTCATCCTTGTTGTCATTACATTTTTTAACAACAAAAAAAGGCGTCGACGCTAGCATATATTTTGCTAAAACACTTGATATCTTTGTAGAAATCTCGTGCCGCGAAGAGCCTTCCTAAAGCACGTGAAACTAACACGGCACTTGTAGTTGGTTCTCCCATAAGTACTCCTTACACATGGAAGGGAAATATTATTATACTTTTAACAAGTCTGTTTCTTTCTTATTATTCAATGATGTTGTATTCAAATTTTAATGTGCCACATTGCGTTAATATCGTATGAATACGGTTCAACCGTTTTTGCTCTTACCTTGAAATATCAATATTGTTGTACTAAAAATAACCAAAATAGATTTAATACACTCAAAATCGTAATGATTATTATTATTATTATTGTTTATTCATAAGAATAATTTATAATTTATTATTATTAATTAATATTTATTGGTAGAGCTGGAGCTGGAGGTTCTGGGTTCGAACCCCAGTCGGGGCAAACTTTTACGACGATTGCTACGAATCAATAATAATAATTATTATTGTTATTGTTATTATTATTTTTATTTATTGATTCATATCAATTGTCGTTCAAGTTTGCTCCGACTAATTAGAATTATAAAAGCTGAAACTGGACTTCCCGTATATCTTGAATACTAATTTAGTATTTAGAACGACGACTGACAGGAATAAATGATTGCTAGTTGAACCTCTAGAACACTGTTAATAACTATTTCCACAAATCATTTGTTTATTAAAATTATATTTTCATATAACAGCTACATATAATTTAAAAAAAACTATTTTCCAATGTCTACTTATCAAATTACCCTGCAGCCAAGAAAGAAACTTAGAAGTCATATTTAAATTAACTAGCAAAACGCTAAAGTCCCGTCGCGTTGATGGATGAACTTTTTGTAAGTTTTTAGTGCGTGGTATCTATTTACTTATCAAGTGCCTTTTGAACGCATTGATGGTGATTGTTGTCAGGTTTCTATTGTTACTTGTAAATTGTTATTATAAACCTAAAGAAATTCAAATTAAAACCTTTATTCTATGGATTCTAGGTAACTTTTTCAACTTTTTCTTTCAAAAAGCAATACAACACCATTACCTTAATGTACCTGTGAAATATGAACGTTGTAGCCCCACCCGTTTGGTCAGAATCGGCCCAAATGTCACGAAAATATCGCACTAAAAATCGAAAAAAATCGTAAAAGTATGAAATTCATGAGAAATATTTCTTCGATTGTACCCAAAAACAATACACCTCTAAGTTCAGAGATTTTGAAGGTCCCCTCCAATTTAAATCAAGATCGGATTTGCCGTTTGCCTGGTAGAGAGTTAACAAACAGACAAAAAAAAAAAAAAAAAAAACGAGCTAAATTTTTTGGGGGGTCGATGAAATTGAAGTCTTCGCTCCGGTCATCCAACTTTGATCAATTATTTTAATAGTAAAAAACAATAACACATAATATTATTAAAAATCATTGAATTATTATTATTATTATTATGTGTGCAATAACTAGGAAAACGCTAAAGTCCCGCCGCGTTGATGGATGAGCGTTTTTGTAAGTTTTTAGTTTGCGTGGGACCACTTTTCCTTTGCAAGTGCTTTGTGAATGCATTGTAGGTGACTGTTGTCAAGTTTCAATTGTTTATTGTTAGTTGTTATTATAAACCTCAAAAAACACATTTTAAAACCTTTATTTCTATGCATTCTGGCTAACTTTGTCAACTTTTGCAACTTTTTCTTACAAAAGGTACTACATCACCATAACCGTAAAGTCCATGTGAAATATGAACGTTGTTGCCCCACCCGTTTGGTCAAAATCGGCCTAAATGTGACGAAAATATCGCACTTAAAGTAAAAAAACTCATATTAAAACCTTTATTTCTATAGATTCTAGCTAACTTTTTCAACTTTTTCTTTCAAAAGGTACTACATCACCATAACCTTAATGTCCATGTGAAATATGAACGTTGTAGCCCCACCCGTTTGGTCAGAATCGGCCCAAATGTGACGAAAATATCGAACTAAAAATCGAAAAACTCATATTAAAACCTTTATTTATATGGGTTCTAGCTAACTTTTTCAGCTTTTTGTTTCAAAAGGTACTACATCACCATAATCCTAAAGTTCATGTGAAATATGAACGTTGTAGCCCCACCTGTTTGGTCAGAATCGACCCAAATGTGACGAAAATATCGCACTAAAAATCGAAAAAAATCGTAAAAGTACGATATTCATGAGAAATATTTCTTCGATTGTACCCAAAAACGTAGCAAGTCTAAGTTCAGAGAAAACGAAGGTCCCCTCAAATTTTCATCAAGATCGCATATGCCGTTTGCCCGGTAGAGAGCGAACAAACACAGACAGAAAAAAAAAAAAAAAAAAAAAAAAAAACAAACAAAAAAACATTGGAGCTAAATTTTTTGGGGGTCAGTGAAATTGAAGTCTTCGCTTCGCTCGCTACGCTCGCTACGCTCATCCAATAAGGCACATTCACAAAAGGTATATTATACTAATACAAGTCTTTTGTGGCACTTCCATTGTGTATGCCCCACATTATGTACAATTAAAAAAGTGATTAAAATAACTAGGAAAACGCTAAAGTCCCGCCGCGTTGATGGATGAGCTTTTTAAAGTTTTTAGTTTGCGTGGGATATCTTTACTTTTGCAAGTGCTTTGTTTTTCTGCCTACGCATTGTAGGTGATTGTTGTCAAGTTTCTATTGTTTCTTGTTAATTGATATTATTTACCGTAAAAAACTTATATTAAAAGCTTTATTTCTATGGATTCTGGCTAACTTTTTCAACTTTTTCTTTCAAAAGGTACTACATCACCATAACCTTAATGTCCATGTATAATATGAACGTTGTAGCACCACCCGTTTGGTCAGAATTGGCCCAAATGGCACGAAAATATAGCACAAAAAATCAAAAAACTTACATTAAAAGCTTTATTTCTATAGATTCTGGCTAACTTTTTCAACTTTTTCTTTCAAAAGGTACTACATCACCATAAAGGCTCATTCATAACCAACTTAGGCCTCTAACTTAGCAGCTAACTTAGCCTCTAACTTTAGGTTGCTGTTCATGATATATATTTAGGCCGCTAACTTAACAGCCACTGCCTCCTAGATGTTGCTCGTGGCAGAGTGCTTTACAGCCATACCGTCGCCTCTAACTTAAGGTGGCTGTGCATGATAGATGTTTTTAAACCAATCACAACACAGATTTGCAGTGTTTACTTTTATCGCGCCAATGCTTGACATACAATAACATTCAGCATTCAGTAAGTAGGCCTAGCCTAGCTCTACTTAGGTAGCATTATAGAATTGATTGACTATAGACTGTACAGTTTATTAAACAATAATTGATGGTAAAAATAATAAACGTATTTATTTAAGACAACGTGACGTAAGCCTTACATAACCTAACATGGCCTAGCCCTAGCTGGGGGCTAGGCCTAGTACCGCAATAAACGTTAATAATACTGACGGTCAGTTGACATTTCTGCCCCAATCGATAGCCAAATGTTTTTTCTTTTATATTCTTATCTTTGTATAAAGACGAAGATTTTTCATATAGCAGTGGCCTTTTCATGAATTCGTTCAATAGCTTTTCATCGAACAATAGCTGATGTTCCTTGGGATCCATTTTTGCTGTTTGTTTACGTTTTCAATCGGATATGACCGGAAATTGTCTGCTCGAGTCTCTCTCTGATTGGTTAAAAGCTTAATGTTAAGTTAGCTGCTAAGTAAAACCTTGGAGTTTGCAAACATTCGGTTGCTGATAAGTGCAAGTTAAAGGCTAAGTTTGGTCATGAACAGACGTGTTGTTTTCCGTAAGACAAACCTTTAAGTTAGAGGCTAAGTTAGCTACTAAGTTGGTTGTGAATGGCCCTTAACCTTAATGTCCATGTATAATATGAAAGTTGTAGCCCCACCCGTTTGGTCAGAATTGGCCCAAATGTCATGAAAGTATCGCACTAAAAATCGGAAAAAAATCGTGAAAGTACGATATTCATGAGAAATATTTCTTCGATTGTACCCAAAAACAATACACCTCTAAGTTCAGAGATTTCGAAGGTCCCCTCAAAGTTTCATCATGATCGGATATGCCGTTTGCCTGGTAGAGAGTTAACAAACAGACAGAAAAAAAACAAAAAAAAACAAACAAACAAAAAAAAAAAAAAAAAACACCCGAGCTAAATTTTTTGGGGGTCAGTGAAATTGAAGTCTTCGCTTCGCTCGCTACGCTCATCCAATTATTTCCTTACATTACGCTTTTAGATTCAGGCCTGCACATTATTTATTTTGGTTTTACATCAAGTATATAGTCTGACTGCAACACAAAATTACTTATGGATAATGCTTCTTTTTTGTGTAATCCAAGTATAGACCTTTATTATTTGGATTTTCTTGTTCAGTATTCATGTAGACATAGCCATTTAGATAAAACTAGGAAAACGCTAAAGTCCCGCCGCGTTGATGGATGAGCTTTTTAAAAATTTTAGTTTGTGTGGGATATCTTTACTTTAGCAAGTGCTTTGTTTTGCTGCCTACGCATTGTAGGTGATTATTGTCAAGTTTCTATTGTTACCTGTCAATTGGTATTATTTACCGTAAAAAACTTATATAAAAAGCTTTATTTCTATGGATTCTGGCTAATTTTTTCAACTTTTTTTTTCAAAAGGTACTACATCACCATAACCTTAATGTCCATGTATAATATGAACGTTGTAGCCCCACCCGTTTGGTCAGAGTTGGCCCAAACGGCACGAAAATATCACACAAAAAATCAAAAAACTTATATTAAAAGCTTTATTTTTATGGATTGTGGCTAGTTTTTTCAACTTTTTCTTTCAAAAGGTACTACATCACCATAACCTTAATGTCCATGTATAATATGAACGTTGTAGCCCCACCCGTTTGGTCAGAATTGACCCAAATGTCACGAAAATATCGCACTAAAACTCGAAAAAAATCGTAAAAGTACGATATTCATGAGAAATATTTCTTCGATTGTGCCCAAAAACAATACACCTCTAAGTTCAGAGATTTCGAAGGTCCTGTCAAATTTTCATCAAGATCGGATATGCCGTTTGCCTGGTAGAGAGTTAACAAACAGACAGAAAAAAAAAAAAAAAAAAAAAAAAAAAAAAAACACCCGAGCTAAATTTTTTGGGGGTCAGTGAAATTGAAGTCTTCGCTTCGCTCATCCAAAAAGTCTGCTAGAGTAGGATTCACACAACTTTGAATGACCTTTTGACACTGTTCTGCGGCCATTTTTCATGTGAACCACTAGAACAAAATTAGAGGTCTAATTGAAAATGTACTTTTAAAAAAATTAATGAATTATACACGGTGCATTATTAAATAAAAATACTAAATTATTGTTTACAAGATTAATTTAATGTAATCTGGACGATCAAATTCATTGAAAGTAATAAATAACAAACAAATGTCGAGTCATTATTCGTTTTCACAGTTGACAACAATGGTTTTATTTTATTGACCAATGAGCGATCTTCCCAATACCACTTTCATACAATCAGCTAAAATATTACTAAAGGCCTGTCGTCTGTTCAGCACAGATAGGCCCTAGCCTACGTCGTCTGCTTTAATCTTGTTTCTGACTAATTTCTTTACTTGGTTGCTCTTCTGAGTTCTGGGCTTGACTAATTATTAATAATTAATATTTTAATGTTATGTAGGCCTAGCCTAAGTATTGATTAAATAAGTAGGTCTATCAATTGTCTTATGTTGAAGTAAAGTATGTCTTTGCCACTAAGTCATGCACTAATAGGGCATGGGGGAAAAAAACAGTCTAGTAAGCCAACCAATTAGGTAGGGCCTAGGTACCTAAACAGTAAATACGTACAAGACAACGGTTATAGTTTAGAAAAAATACTTTTAATATTCCTTTTGGAGGTAGGGCTATAAATACTAGGCCTAGGCCTAGGCTACACTATACCTGGGTTGGGCCGATGCTAGGCTACGCGTAGCCCTAGGCTAGGCCTAATTTCCCCAAATTGAACACATATCACAAGAATTTCCCGGTTTTATCAATGTAGGACTAGATCAAGCTAGCCTAGGCTGCATCATAGATAGGCTGCATCATAGAGGGCTGCATGTTGAAGCTAGGCCTTTGCTAGGCCTAGGCTTTTGCCCCCCCCCCCCCCCCCCCCCCCCACCAACCGCCAAGAGAAATTGCATAGACTAGGCCTAGCCAACGTAAATATATTAGTATCCTTGGGCCTGCCCTAGGCTAGGCTAGAACGAAGTGTATAATAGTATCCTTGCCCTAGGGCCTAGTTCAATTTTTATGCAAATAGAATTGTGATGATTAATATAAAATAACAATAATATAAGACAAAGAATTTTAATATCCAAAAGAACTCAGTGACAAAACATAACACGCAATGACAGTATCCTAATGAAACATAACCTCCAACGTTTGGAATGGTCTGTTGACATACACCTAGTTCGTCACCTCGCCACACGCACGCAGCGCACGGAGTAGAAAAATGATGCTAGCAATTTTATTTTTTCCTGTGTTGGTTATGCCGATTTAAACAAATGCAACTTTGAAGGTCGTTCAATCTAGGCTGAATCCTACTCTAAGTGCAAATTTTAAATATAATATTTAAAACAAACAAGGTTATTGTATAGGCCTACGTTATAATTACAATATTGACTTTTTTTAAATCCAATATACTTTCCCAGTGTATTTGTGGAAGCATTTCTATGAAATTAATAATTGGATGAGCGAAGCGAAGACTTCAATTTCACTGACCCCCAAAAAATTAAGTTCGGGTGTTTTTTTTCCCGTTTGTTTTTCTGTCTGTTTGTTAACTCTCTACCAGACAAACGGCATATCCGATCTTGATGAAAATTTGACAGGACCTTCGAAATCTCTGAACTTAGAGGTGTATTGTTTTTGGGTACAATCGAAGAAATATTTCTCATGAATATCGTACTTTTACGATTTTTTTTCGATTTTTAGTGCGATATTTTCGTGACATTTGGGCCAATTCTGACCAAACGGGTGGGGCTACAACGTTCATATTATACATGGACATTAAGATTATGGTGATGTAGTACCTTTTGAAAGAAAAAGTTGAAAAAGTTAGCCAGAATCCATAGAAATAAAGCTTTTAATGTAAGTTTTTTTATTTTTTTTGCGATATTTTCGTGCCATTTGGGCCAATTCTGACCAAACGGTGGGCTACAAACGTTCATATTATACATGGACATTAAGGTTATGGTGATGTAGTACCTTTTAAAAGAAAAAGTTTAAATAGTTAGCCAGAATCCATAGAAATAAAGCTTTGAATATAAGTTTTTTACAGTAAATAATACCAATTGACAGGTAACAAAAGAAACTTGACAACTACAATGCGTAGGCAGCAAAACAAAGAACTTGCAAAAGTAAAGATATCCCATGCAAACTAAAAATTTTAAAAAGCTCATCCATCAACGCGGCGGGACTTTAGCGTTTTCCTAGTAAGATAATTTAAGTTTGCACCATGACCATATTAGTTACAGAAATAAAATAATAATGAACAAAACATATTATTACTTTGAGTCGTAATCGCATGTTACGTTTCGAACAACCCGCCCATGGGCTAGACGCTTATATAAGCCAGCTAACGCGCCCAGTATTTCATAGGTGCGGTGTCCGAGTGGTGAAGGCGTGCGGCAGTGGAGCAAGGTATCTCGTGTTCGAATCCAGCTCATGGCGATAAAATTTATCTCGTGTATATTCCGTCTACTAACTTGTACTTGTAATTCCTCAGATGGTCTAAAATATGAAATAAGTAGCTCCTCTTAATTAAAAGTTATTAATTTTTTAATTCGTTCACTTATTGTATTAGATAGCGCCAGCGTTTCTTCAAACATGGTTCTGGGCGAGTGCCTTTTTAATGATGGGCGCGCGCCCGTCAAAGCCGTAGTGGCTATAAAAGTGAATGCATGTATGATGCTGGGCACGCGACCGCCCGAGACGCCGGGCGAGTGACTTTCTAATGCTGGGCATTCATACTATGTACACCGTGAAGTTGCGACAAAAGATGCTGGCCCTTATAAGCACAAAGGGACATATTAATACTGGGCAGGTAACAACCAAAAAGAAAACAAGATACATGCCCGGCACTGCTAGCGCCCGAACAACAGTGTCATTACGGTACTGGGCACAGTTTTTGTGTTGGCTGGGAAGTGATTCGTCATTAATACGCGCTCGTATTTCGTCCGTCGAGCTCCAGTGAGTGACGTCACCAACACGCTGCGCGCGCACCCCTATTCATCGTAATCGCCGATAAGTGACTGGCGGAGATATTTATGCATTCCGGCAACATCAGTTCCTAATGAATATGCATTTTCAACAGCTGGACATTAGAAACGAGCATCTCTGGCGCCCGAGACCGTCGACATGTTCACGTTTATGAGAACGTGCATGTTAAAGTGATGACCTGTCAATTTAAAGTAGATAAATGATTGAATTCACTTTTTTTTTTTGGTAATCGTAAAAAAAATCTTAAAATTTCGTAATTTCGGGTACCCGCCCGTAAGATCGACGGGTACCCGGGGAGGCATTTTTACCAATTTGCACAGCCCTAGTGTACACGTGAAGTGAGATACACGCTTTTGCCCATCCCTAATATGAATTTTAAATTAACTTGTTATTTTTTTTTTGTGTTTTTGATATCATTTTTATTTTTTGTGCTTTAGTATTAGTTTATTTTATGTAGGCCTAATGCCTATATCACACTTGTGGAGGTAGCTCTGTTGTTGGTGGCAATAAAAAATAAAAATAAAAATAAATAATAATAATAATAATAATAATAATAATAATAATAATAATAATAATAATAATAATAATAATAAAGACGTATAATAATTTTAAAAAAACAGTACAACTTACACATTCTTTTAAACCTACAATATTTTCTGGTAATAAAACCCACAAAACAATGGATTATAAAATGAGATGGGTTAGGTGTGCATTTGAGAGTCCTTTGTAAGGTATTTGTATAATAAAAACTATTTGAACATCCAGTTATACAATTAAATACGTGATAAGAACAAACAAAACTTGGAATGTCTACCTTCATTTAAAGTACGTATGCAAATATGCATTCCATCGCCGTCAGTGTCTGGAAGTAAAAGTTACAAATAAATTGCTTGTCATGGGTCTGATTTTCCCAAGTTAAATACCTAATTGATAGGGCCCCGTAAATATTGTTTTAACTATAAAAGCGAAATGATGCAAAAAGGTGCTGTAGCGATACCGAATTTGCCACATTAATTTTCAAAATAAAAACACAAGTCTAATGTAATAATAATAATAATAATAATAATAATAATAATAATAATAATAATAATAATGTGTAGAATGGAACAGGATCACTGCGGTGAATGGGCCACAATAGGCCTGCTTTCCTGTTTCATTCTGTAATTTTTGTATAATGTGTACAAATTACAGAGACAAATAATAAATAAATAAAAACCTAGCCTTGAAAGTACCTAACTTCATATCACTTCTCAAGGGCCCAGACCTCAAATTGATGCAATTTCACTAATAATAATGAACTTAATTAACCCGATACCCCTCAGAACTATAGATGGGAATCTGACTGTAACTAACAAACAATAGTCCAACTAGACAGTCTGTCCAAGCCGAGGTTATGTTGCATAATACTCACAGCTTTGTCTCTGTCAGAGACAAGGTTTGGAAACTTAACATTTAACCATTTGTGTTCCATATTTTGCTATTATCAAAAACTTAATTATAAGCATTGTGCTCTAGATTTAATCAATTTATGGGCATGCATCATCACAACTGATTGATAGAAACATTGAAGGTTATGAGTGGCGTTTGTATCCCACATAACGGCGCTGTGCATGATGGGAAGAACATTGCTATGCCAGTCCCAGAAACAATACAGAGGTAGCAGCACTGTGTTAATTTGCATAAGTGTGTAGTGGGTGGTGAGAATCCCAGAGCAACCGGAAAAGAAGGGAATTGTGGGTAATGTGGACTTCCTGAAAAAAAGGCGTTCTCTTCAACCTATCACCGATCAAGCAACTGGACGTAAATAAAAGTTTGTCCCTAATTGTGGGCATTTTGTGCTGCTGTTTGTGTGTTTTGTGTTTGGGGCTGGGGCCTAGGTAGGGTTGCCAACCGGCCGGTTTATGACCGGCACGCCGGTTTTTGCCACACTTGGCCGGTTGCCGGTCAGTCCCTTCGACCGGCAATAGTGTTGCCGTTTTTTTTTACATAAATAACCCATTATAGTACTAAAAATATTACTAAATATACACAAAAAACTAAAATAAATATTTAAAAACCATCCTAATCATCGTTTCCCAAATCACAAATCCCACTTAATTAGTAAACATTGCTCTTCTCCACTTCCCCTTGACCTAACCCGCCAACCCCCTCACCAGACAGCGAACAAGGCAGTAGGCTGGCCAAAGACTGCCACACTGCACTGCAGTCCACTGTCAATGCCGTTCATACGGGAACTTTGTGCACGAATCCGACGATGAAATTGACTCTCCGCGAAAAAATAAAGTCCAACAAGACTCTCCTTCAAGCAGCAAGATCAACTGCTAAATACTCATTCACGATTAAGAAGTAAACTTGTTAATTGATCATAATTCCTTTAAATCTGTTAATGCTGTTTACGACTTACTTAATACTAGGAAAACGCTAAAGTCCCGCCGCGTTGATGGATGAGCCTTTTAAAGTTTTTAGTTTGCGTGGGATATCTTTACTTTTGCAAGTGCTTTGTTTTGCTGCCTACGCATTGTAGGTGAATGATGTCAAGTTTCTTTTGTTTCTTGTCAATTAGTATTATTTACCGTAAAAAACTTACATTAAAAGCTTTATTTCTATGGATTCTGGCTAATTTTTTCAACTTTTTCTTTCAAAAGGTACATCACCAAAACCTTAATGTCCATGTATAATATGAACGTTGAAGCCCCACCCGTTTGGTCAGAAATGGCCCAAATGGCACGAAAATATCGTACAAAAACAAAAAATCTTATATTAAAAGCTTTATTTCTATAGATTCTGGCTAACTTTTTCAACTTTTTCTTTCAAAATGTACTCAATCACCATAACCTTAATGTCCATGTATAATATGAAAGTTGTAGCTCCACCCGTTTGGTCAGAATTGGCCCAAATGGCACGAAAATATCGCACTAAAAATCGAAAAAAAATCGTAAAAGTACGATATTCATGAGAAATATTTCTTCGATTGTACCCAAAAACAATACACCTCTAAGTTCAGAGATTTCGAAGGTCCTGTCAAATTTTCATCAAGATCGGATATGCCGTTTGCCTGGTAGAGAGTTAACAAACAGACAAAAAAACAAACAAAAAAAAAACAAAAAAAAAAAACACCCGAGCTAAATTTTTTGGGGGTCAGTGAAATTGAAGTCTTCGCTTCACTCGCTTCGCTCGCTACGCTCATCCAATTAATTTACTGCTTTGAGAATCGTGATATGACAAATTGAAATTAAAACAAAAAAAATTATTCGTGGTTTATTTGGAATTTATTATCCTTAGGCCTAAATTACTTATGAATAAAAATATGCCCATTGGCTACTCGAATTATGAATACTCGGCATATCAGCGAATGTAATATTATAATCTAGGCCTATTATCTCAGTGACTTTTTTTATTTTTAGTGGTTTTCCAGTTTTGACTGCACAAAAACTACATTGTTTTGGTATATCATCCAGCTTACCACTTTATTCTAAAACGCACCAAATGCAATCTAAAAAGCTGAGTTTCAAAATTTTCGCCTGCCCCCCAAACCCCCCGTGATTGGTCCCTTTCCCACGAATTTACATGGAAGGCCGGTTTTTCCCGTGGCCAGAGTTGGCAACCCTAGGTCTAGGCCATGCTTACGATGTAGGCCTAGCCTGGGCAGCTGTAAATTGTAGGGCTCCTTTTTTAAAAAAAAATGGGGACCTAGACATAGGGCCTAGGCTTACATCTGGAATGGGACTAGACAAGAATTAGAATGCACATTAACACTATAGGCACTATAGGTAGGCCCTAGGCCTACTTTAAACAAAGCAAAGAGCTCTAGAAGGTAGGCCTAGACAAGCGCCTAGTCTTTTTAATTTATTTTGTAAATGAAAGCTAGGTCTAGACTTTCGAAATCCAGAAGTTTGCACCAAGGTATTATTATCAATGTAAAATTACCTATCAGTAGGCTAACATGAGGATTGAGGAATGATTGTTTCGAAGCATTGGGTGATGTATTTATTTCTTATTTTACAGTTCGGTCAATTTTGAAACTATGCCAAAAGGGGTGTCCCATTAGAGAATAAAAAATCAGCGGGTATCGGAATCGGTGGAAATTGGTACCGGTATCAGTATCGGCAAAAGTGGTATCGGTACAGCTCTAGTTAGGAGCATTTTCAAATCAATATTTTAGCATTTTGATTTTCAAATATAGGCTAGCATTTTGGAGCGTTTTTAAATTTAAAAATTAGCGTTTTGTATCAAATTATTAAACCGTTGCTTATATGTCCAAAGAACATCGGAATTGGGATAATTCAAGATTCAAATGTAGGCCTAAGAGACAAATGTTTACATTTTATTCAACCAAGTGTAATATAGCCCTATGCATATTACAATGGTGTAGCCTACTTAAGTATTTTGTAGTTATAAATGTGCATGCACACATAAGCATAGGCCTATGTTTATTGTTAAGGTAACCTAGGCCTAGCTAGGGCCTAGGCTCTAGGCTTATGGTTTTGAATTGAGATGTGAAATATTAGTCCTAGGCCTGTAAGTAGGCCTAGGCCTAGTAGGCCCTATGCTTACTTACTTCTTGAGGTAGGCTAGGCCCTAGGCTAGCTTTGAGCAACCTTGGCATAGGTCCTAGGCCTAGTCCTGAAGGGAGCCCTAGGACTAATATTTCAAAACAATTCCATATATTAGCTTAGGGTCTATGCCCTAATGTAGTTCAATTTGCATAAGTGTAGGCCTAGGCTCCAATAAACATTGGCCTACCCGCCTGCTCATTTCAACCATGTTCTAAGGAGTGTTTTTCTCTTGCTTAGCCCTCTCCGACATAGAATTTATGCTTCATGTACACCTTAGCACGGTCGTGAATAGCTAATTTTACGCGAGGCATTTCAAATGAATTTCAACGCCATACAAGAAACAAATAACTAGGCAAGGACTGGACTAGGCGGTTAGGCCTACGATGACATTTGCGAACGAAAACAAAGCGAACTACACAGCCTGCAGCACACTTGGAGATGCCACCTTTTAAGAGTATGCCACACACTCAGTCTGCTGCTCGGCTCGGTTCGTACAACTTCGTAACACTTCGTGCGCGTCATGTAGTCGGGCTTCGCGTGACGTCACGATTGTATAGGTTGGCAAGCTAGTCAAGTGTCATTTACGCGCGATCGCATAGCTTTCCCGTGCGGCAAGGCAAGCGTGGTCTATATTGCAAGTTAGCATTCTATACATTATAAAAACTAGGAAAACGCTTAAGTCCCGCCGCGTTGTTGGATGAGCGTAATTGCTGAATTGAGCTGCCATGTGTATACGCGATTTTCTGTTGTTCTGTGAAAAAATTATTACTTAGTCGAAGTTTTTTTAATTAAATTAATAAAATAAAAAAATTAACTTAATTTTTTAATAAATCGTAATTTTTTTTAAAATCATAAAATTGCAATTTTCATAAGAATAATTATTCGATTGCGCTCAAATTTAACACGAGTATATTAATTCATAAAATTAAGGTTCTGTGAAAAAATCATTACAAAGGATAAAGCATGTAGGTGTTACAAGTCAAAGAATTGTTTTAAAAAAGAAAAAACCCGTAAAATTTTGATTTTTATGAGAAATAATTTTTCGATTACGCTCAAATTTCACACGAATATCTTAATTCATAACATTAAGGTTCTATGAAAAAATCTTTACAACGATAAAGCGTGTAGGTGTTATAAGTCGAAGAAATGTTTAAAAAATCGAAAAAATCGTAAAATTGCGATTTTTATAAGAAAAAATTTTCCGATTGCGCTCAAAAACGTGGCAGTTCTAAGTTCAGAGATTTCGAAGGCCTCCATAAAATTTCATCGCAATCGGAGTATCGGTTTAGCCGGAATCGTGCTGACAAACACACAAAAATACAGAAAAAAAAAAAGAAAGAAGGAAGGAAAGAAAAAAAAAAAAACATTCCGGATTTTTTTCTCCAGTGTAGTGAAATGGAATCTTCGCTTCGCTCGCTACGCTCGCTACGCTCATCCAATTAGCGAGGCTGGATTTTGGAAGTGCATCTCGCACTCGCACAAACTTACGTCCGCTGGCCGAGGAAACAGTTGGTTATTTCGCATATTACCAATGAAAAATAGCCTAAATCGCGCTTTCATCGCAAATATTCGCATTTATCGCATCTATTCACGCTCATCGCACCTTATCGCAAATTCAAAAACACTTTTACGCCGCACCCATAACCCCAAAACGTCGACAAAATGTAAAAAACTGCAGTTTTAGCGTCATTTCGCATCTATCGCATATATGCGAAAAACATCCATCTCTACTGATGAGTACTAGTATGAACATAGCCTTATATCTGCCTGCCATTGTGTTCGATCGGCGCCTGGCGGGTGATGGTGAGACAGTAGACACGACGCGCGAATGTTTAAACTGTCAAATGAGGGATCGATTCGTGAAGCGATGCAGACCGGAATCGATCCGGCTAGTAGAAACACGGAGCACGACACTTCGTCGGCGATGGTCAGAAAAGTAGAAAACTATTAAAAAAAACATCGCAAATATTTGCTGAAAAATAGAAAAACGGTAAATTTTCGTTATTTATATCTGAAATTTGTCAATACAAGCAGAGTTTCTAGGGCTGTGCGAATATTCGACTTTCCAATAATATTCGCGAATAATTTTTTCCCTATTTTTTATTTTTTTTTCCCTAGCCAAAATAGTTCGAATTGGTAATCGTTTACGTAAGTTATGGCAATTGTTTCGAAGTCCACTTTTTCCAATGCATGTTGTTTGAGGCGTCTTCAAACGTAATGTAAAAAAATAACAAAAACCCAACCTCGCTAAATGGATGTTTCTTCTTTCTTATAACCTCTTTGTACTCAAAATCAAGCCCCGCCTCTAAGACTCCGCCGCGCCCGTTCTGCAGCTAATCGACATCAAGTTGTCTCTTGATTGGTGCACAGCGCACAGCCATAACGATTTCGAAATTGAATCTTTTTTGGGCGCGAAATTTAAAGGAATCGGTAACGAAAAATTGAATGAAGTATCGGTATAGGCGGAATCGGCCGATATCGCCAAGAATCGCCGATTCTTAGGTATCGGTATCGGTACAGCTCTACTCCTAACATCCATCTCTACTCATCAGTCATCACTAGGGACACTGAAAAATGGTAAATAAAAACAGTTCATTTCGGTATATAAAATAGGCAAAAACGGTTCTAAAACTTGACAATATGGTAAATAACGGTAAATAAAAATCCACTTTTTTTCAATTGCAAACAAATAATAATGTACTTTATTTAAAGTAGGTTGAAGGCTACATTATAAAATGAAATTTTTCTGACAAGGCCATCCATGGTTGTATGAAATTTAGGAGGCCTAGGGCCTAGCTAGGCCTAAAGGTGCTTACTATAGCTAGCTACACTAGGGCCTAGGCCTAGGCCTAAAGGAAATTTTAAGCACGCATCTTTAAAAGGTTAGCAACAAGGAATTATTTGGGGTCTAGGCCAAGCCTAGGCCCACAATGGATTTTAAGCACGCCTAGGGCCTAGCTACACTAGGGTAGGGTTACCATACGTCCGGTTAAACCCGGACATGTCCTCTTTTTCGTATGCTGTCTATGCGTCCGGGCGGCTTTTTCATAAAAGCGTGAAATGTCCGGGTTTTGTGTAACTACGGGCGCAGCTACATTTATCACAACAATCAGACCATACGTACACTATTCGATGACGCTGCTGGCACGGCACGGCATGGTTAACCTAGTCAGGAGTCAGATACGTACGTGCAAGACATCTCCGACGCTCCGTTCGGGTGGCAGTACAGCCTTGGCCTTGCTCCCTCATTGCCGTGAGGCCGGTCGGCTGTCGCAGTGTCAAGTTTCGCGCTATGTCTAAGCGTAAATGTAAGTTTTCTGACAAGCTCGGTGAAAAGTATCCATCTTTTAAGAAAGGTAGATATGACTGGGAAGCTGAGTGTCTTATATGTAGTAATCAGTGTTCTCCCCAGGCCCGGACCGCCGGGCGGGCCGCCCGGCGATTTCCTGCACACCGGCAATAAAATTTTGAAAAAAAAAAACAAAATTTGAAAAAAATTGTAAAAAAATGTTTGATTTTTTTTTAATTTTTTTTACTAACGATTTGCAAATTCATAACTATCGTCCATGAACGTTAAAACGTCCATCCCTGAAACTGCAGCACAGATTGTAAACAACATCGTGGAGGCTAAGAACCAAAGGAATGCATTTGAACGAAACACATAAGTTGGCAAATGCATCATCGCTATGATTGTGAACATTAACTGCACACAAGGAGCACACACAAGTGAACAATTTTAGCAATTTTCCAAGTTTATTGATTGCTAGGACGAATTTTGAAGTAATAAAAATGAAGTCATCAAATATAACAATGTTTCAAGTTACAAATCCTACAAATCTTAGATTATAACCACTTAGAAAGAATAACATCATCACCTTTATACGGGCCTATTGTACTCATTGTAGCAATAGGACTACAGTAATTCACAAAGCCTACATTACAAAGGAGAAAATATACTCAATCAAATTTGAAATGTTTATAGGCCAACTTCATACCACTAAACCAACAAAAGTAAGCAACTTTAAAAGGTCTTCAAAAACCTCTAAAACTCACCAAATCGAATCTAGGATCTCAAATTTTTTCCGGGGGCAAGCCCCCGGACCCCCACTATTTTTGGCCCTACCCGCGAGTACCCGGCAATGTTTATGAAATACCCAGTGAACATTTTTTTCTGGGGAGAACACTGGTAGTAATGGTACTTTCATCTCTTTTGCAAACAAAGGAAGTCTAGATTTAGAAGCTCACATAAAAACAACAAAACATGTTAATTGTGTTCAGAGTCCATGCTGTGGCATATTTATTTGTAATGTCCTCCTTTTTGCACCAGCACTTATGGCAACCCTACACTAGGGCCTAGGCCTAAAGGAAATTTTAAGCACGCATCTTTAAAAGGTTAGCAACAAGGAATTATCTGGGGTCCAGGCCAAGCCTAGGACCACAATGGATTTTAAGCACATCTAGGCCTAGCCCTAGGCCTAGCCTAGGCCTAGGGCCTACGTGAACAACGAATTATATTGGGCCTAGGCCTAGGATGGAGGCGTAAAATAAAATCCATGTTCTTGAAACTCCGATTCACGGACAAAAATGGTTACAACTTTTGGCATTTTGACTTTAATGCAACGAAAATGCAAGAAAAACGAATTCTGTTACGAAGTGAAGCCAAATGTGGCCTATTCCGAAGTGCGTTGCGCGTATATCGACTAGTCGCGGACGTGCATTCGACCTTGGTCACGTGGTGCGAGTGCGACTAGTAGGTTCGACTAATCGATCTAAATTAGGCAACTCTCGAAGCTCGACACGACCGTTCTAGCTGTGGGCGTGATACGTGAGAAATTGACTGTTTTGATCGTCGAAAATACGCAAATTTGCTCCAAATTATTAAAACAAGTGAGAATTTCGCGCATAATTTCGTGAATAATCTTCTTTTTGGTCTATTTCGTGTGAAAACATAAAATAGCTAAAATTCGCGAAACTTCGTGAACGCAAAATGCCTCCTCTAACCTCAAAACATGTTCCTATGTTGTCAAAAATACTTAGAGTTGTGTTTTTTAAAATTTCGTGCAAAAACCATTCACGAAAATTCGGTGTCCCTAGTCATCACTCACCATGCCGTGGCCAAACACTTCGCAGTAGCAACAATCACAGTGCCTTGAGTCTCGCTGGGTAGATGTAGTCGTGGAGCTGGACCTCTCCGAGCACGTGTCCTCTTGGCTAGACGAGTCTTCCGCGTCAGCACCTTCCCCATCTAGGCGAGAAACAGAAGAGGCGCCTTTAATAACACAACCACAACAATTGAGTACCTACTGTTGTAGTTTAATAAAGAGATGGGCAAAAAATACAAGCCTCACAAGTCACAATACCGATCGAGTAGTAGTTTAATTGGGCCAAAAACATGAGCCATAGGCCCTACCAGACTTATAAAGAAGTATTGCTAGTTTACTAAAGGGGTGGGTGGGCCAAAAATAAGTCTCCCATACTGAGTGATCGAGTAGTGGCTCAAACCACAAAATTTTAAGGTGGAGGGGCCATCCCAGACTTAGCAATTATAGATGTGCTCAGTAACAAGATCGCATGACTGCTAAATTGGAGGGAGCGTCTCCAGCAAGAAAATATGGGTACACAAAAATTCTGGACATGTACCTAACCCTAAACCATTTTTATTCAAAAAAATTAATTTTTAAACAAGAATCAAGTTCCAGTATTTTTTTACTATCTGGTGAGCCCCAAATACTTGAACCGACAAGAAATTAGTTTTTAAAACAACCTCAAAGTATTTGTTTCGAAATTCTTTTTTTAAGTTTGAGTACGAGCTCCAATTTTTAACATTCGCACATCTCCAACAACTATAAACTAAGATACAAATCTTCATTTTCATTTTTTAGGGGTTATCATATGTTTTTCTAGATATTTTTCAGCAGCTAACTAATTATTCCACCCCTCACTGATAGTTAACAGAAACTCACATTCAGCACAAGCAACCCGCTTGATTGGTTCCATTCCCTTGTGACATGTGTGCGTTGGTTTGGTGCCCGGCAGCGGCCGATGAGCAGTAGACTTCACCACATCCGGCAGCGGTTGACAGGTATGTCCGTGCGTGTGACCAGCAGTCTGCGTGGTAGAGTTGCGTACGGACGAAGGCCGAGGGGGCGGGTGGTGGTGGTGCATACCAGCCACCGCCCTCTTGGCTGCTGGCACAGCTGGGGGCGGTTGCCGGGTGGGCGCAGGCGCGGTAGGGCTTGCAGTCTTCCCCTTCTTAGGGCTGGTCTGGGTTGACATGGAACTCTGCGGCTGGACCGCGCCAGTCACCTTCTCTCGACACGGGAGAGCACCCTTGGGCAAGGCCGAGGTTATGCTAGCGACAATTCCGTCAACAAGAGTCTTACAAGGTTGCTTCTGTTGGCAAGATGGAAGGGGCGGGGCAGGAAGGGGAGTGGTGAAAGCAGGAATAGGATTTGTGGGAGTGCAACGAGCCTGGCTCAAGTTAGCTTGAATCTGGCTAGCAATTAAGTGTGCTTTTGTCTGATCGTGCTGTAAACGATCGGGGAGATGTGCCCCTAGGCGAGAATGTTTCGACCCAAGTTGGGTGAGGAGGGAGGGATGGATGTTGTAAAGATGGGGGTATAAATTGCCCGGATCCCCTGCCCCCCCTGTTCCGTGGATGTGGGGGTAAAGATGGAAGCCTCCGGAGTGTAGGTTATGATTGTGACCCGGCGTGCCCTCGGGAATCGGAACCGGTTGGTGAACACAAGTGTGGCACTCATAATTATTCTCCACAAGCTCGATAGGCGTCATGGGAGGGCCCGTGCACACATGACACTCGCAGCTCTGTGGCTGGGCAACACTGGGAGAGGAGGGGGATGAAGTAGGCGGTTGCTCCCTCCCCTCGCCCTCCACACGCAGTTCTTCCGTCATCTTAGGCCCGAATGAGTGGGGAGAATCAGGAGGGGTTATGAGACCCCCACAAGTCAAGAGATGCGTGACAGCACACTCCTCGCAAGGGCACCCCACGCAGTAGTTAGTACCGTTTTCGTTTGGGACCTGTCCATGATTGGTGGCATTATCTCCTAAAATCTCGTGGCCAGTGGAAAAACAACTCATAGTCGAGTACGACATGAGCTGTTCATCATATTCAATCGCTGCCTTGCTGAACTTGGTTTGTTTATCAAGCCTTTGTTGTGCTCGAAACGACTCCCAGTCATCCTGGAGCATACGCTCTTTGGCCTTCCTTGTTGCTAGCTCATCACTGAAAGTAAGGCAATCGAAGATTATCAATTAAACTGATTGCATTCAAAGAAAGACATGGGTCATTATATTATAAGTGGAATATTCATGTCCCTTTAAGTTTTTCCATATCAAATTTTAAAATTAAAATCTGCCAATTTTTTCTAAAATTTATGTTATAATTCCACACGTTTTTAAATAAATTTCAATAATTTTCACTTCAATTTACCCTTTCAACTAGGGTATAATACTTTGGTAATACCTATCAAATGTCATTCCCATGGCTGTCCCTCATTACATTTCTATATACATATGTGTGTCTAAGACTGTACCCTCTATCACTAACAAACTGCATTTTGGCTCTATCTGTTAAGCAATATGATAACTATTATCGGAATTGTTGTTGTTGTAGCATATGAATTTACCCTAAGACACCACCCCTTCTAAAAGTCGTGTCCCTTAGTTTTTTGTCATTACCATGGTAACTACTGTTTGTGTTTTTTTCACCCCTTTGTTGCAGAACTTTCTTTTGGTAATGATAAATAAAATGTAAAGGATAAAAAGTTAATTAAAGTTATGTCTAAGGGTAGCTTTCATGTTCCATTATTACACTACAAAATATAATAAAATGGCAATTTGTAGGTAAGTCTCTTTATCTTTGTCATTCCCATGGCACAAGTAATTAGGCTTAATAATGAAAAAAAAAAAAAACAACAATTTCAGTAGTTTCAGGGTAGTTTTTTTAGTATAATTTGCTAGGGAGTGCAGTATTTTTTCATTTGTACCCTATGAATAGGGGTGAATAACCTTAATTTTGTCATTCCCATGGACAAACAATTATGTCATTCCCATGGATATGGAAAAAACATGGTAATGCTAATCTTACAGGGAAATGATAAAATACAGTAAGATCTCTCTTATCCGATCTCCTCTTATCCGATGTTCCGTGTTAACCGAGCCGCCAAAAAAAAAAAAAAAAAAAAAAAAAAAAAATTAAAGTTTTAAATACGTAAATAAAACATAAAAATAATTACAGACGCCGCGCCGCACTTTTTTAAATGTACTCGCATACATTTGTAGGCATGCCTTACGAGTGAGTGCAAAGAAGATAGATCGGCGATATATCTCGACTTTCGAGCAGTGTGCATCAGTCTACTGAGCATATAGAGTTCAGTGGTCAGTGTGCGTCGGGCGCATCGCCGGTAAGCGTCAGTGTCACCCACTGAGCATATAGAGTTCAGTGTGCGTCGCGCGCATGCGCGTGCGGCCGTGCGCATACGATCCAGCCATCTCACACACAGCTGTTCAAAGATGGTCGTTGTGGAACTAGATGCAATCATGTTTCAACCGATTCACGTAATTCGTAATCACGACGCATTGAATTGTTATTCCTGGGCTTATCTTATTTCTTTCCCAGACTTATCTTGCGTCGTGAGCTTCAGCGCGGGCATAGTAGTGAGAGGTTTTCCCACATGAGAAAGAGAGCTAGGCCTAGGCCTAGGCCTATGTTTGCATTGTAGGCCTAGGCCTACTGCGTCGAGTTTAGGCCTAGGCCTAGGCCTAGACATACGTTTTTATTACGACATGTAGGCCTAATTGTGTACGTGTGTTCGTGAGCTTGAATTACAAGCTATTACCGTATTGTTCCGAATATAGCGCGATGTTTTTTTCAAAAATACAATCTCAAAAACAGCACTCGCGTTATTTCCGCGCGCTTGCATTTGAAATAGCGCCTGAACATAGGCCACGCCTCTATACAACTCCCGCGCATAGTCTGCTGCGCTTCGCCCCGCCCACCCACTCGAAGCCACTGAACTCGGCCGAACCTTGGGCGAAACTGTCTGCTAGTCGTCAGAATCCTTAGCCGTGATCACATCGTGACCTAGCTTGACCTACATAGATTTTGTTTGTCGGGGTTGTCTATCTACGTTGCTAAGAGCTAAGAGTCTACGTAACGTAATAATGAGTGATGAAGGAGAAGATGAAATGGCTCAAGATGAACAAATGAAGACTGCTGATCGCGTGGAAAAGAAAGGTTCCTCTGCCTTACAAATCAGCAAGGGATTGCGAAGGAGCTAGGCCTAGGCCTACGACCATAGATACTAGGGCCTAGTATAACCCCCACCCCCCACCCCCCCCACGACGTAAACATTGAAAACCAGGAATCAGACTGGTGAACTGTGGTTGACATGTGAGCTTGTACTTGGCCCTACCCTGTAAAAAACCATAGGCCTAGGCCCTAACATTGTTCAAAATGTTTTGTTGTAAGTGTTTCATGTACATTTTAATTTTCTTTGACTTTTTTCTTTTTTCTTGAAATGATTCTGAAAAATTGGGGGTCGTGTTATATTCGAGGTCGTGCTTTATTCGGAACAATACGGTAAATCATTTAGTATACCCTGTATGAAGTGTATCGTGTGTATTTTATGTTCCTTTATCCATTACATGTGTCATATATCATTTTACCACATCAGGCTATGCTACGAGAGCAAATAAACAATTGATCCGCGCCATCCGAGTTTTTCGCAAATCCGAGGTGCCCCCGGTCTCATCCAACTCGGATTAGAGGGATCTTACTGTAATTATGCAAAACAAAATTTAAAAAAACGATCTCTGCTCGATTCATAAATATGTTCAGTATCCGTTCCTTATACACCCATTTTTTTTTTTTAATTTTGACAACATTTAATTTAAAAAATAACATAATGATAATATTCCATTTATAATATAATGACCCACATAGGCCTTCATGCAAAATATTGACAAGACTGTTAGGTAGAGAAAGTACAAGGGGGTAAGAAGCCAAGGGGAATAAGTGACATTTCGATATTTTTTATTAAGTCGAGTTAAGTACGTCATTTCGTACCCAACAATTATATAAACTTTGTGGGGATATAAGTGAATCAGCACTCGACAAGAATTCACTTATATCCCGTTACCACAAAGTTTTTATCATTGTTGGGTACGAAATGACGTACTTTACTCGACTTAATAAAAAATATCAAAATGTCACTTATTCCCCTTGGCTTCTTACCCCCTCAATTGGGGAAAACATAACACCCACAATTTTTTTAGGCACTACCAGCCCTCGCTTTTAACGTATCAGAAAAAAAATATTTCAACAAAAAAATTGTACCAACATATAGCGAGGCATGCAAGAAACAATAAATATTGAATTAAAAAATGGCAAATAGGTTCTAAGAAAACTGAGTGAGTTTTGAACCCAAAACCTTTAGCATAGAAATTCCTCTCGTCAACCACTACTCCAATGCGCAAAAATATTGCCAATTTTGACCTAGAACACTTTGTAGGTTACTCATAATATTTAATAAAAGTTTGTTATTTTTATCTAGAATACTCTTCAAGTGCTAGAATAATTTATTTTTGTAATTTGGGACTGGTTTTTGCTTGCATTTTGTTTCCATTATCTCCAAACATTATCGCCCGAGAGAATTCGGTCATCTTTGCGTCCACAAGTCTTTGTGCAAGAGGTGGTTATAATATGATATATAGGTATACCAGGCCCTAATTAATAATATATTAGTGGAAAATTACAAATTTTGCTAATCGGTAATTTTACGGTAGGCCTAGTTTACCGACTCACACCACTAATTAAATTATTAATATCGTAGTATAATTAAAATGTGTCAATTGTGGTCTGCATCCATCCATAGGTAGTTAGGCTAGTAATGTAGTACTCACTTGTACTTGAGGATGTTTGCTTGAGTTTCTTTCCACATTGCTCCTATGAGAGTCATCTCATCGTCAAAAGCTAAATAACGATGTACCAGCACGCAATAGACTTGGTTTTTCCCTGGCAACATGTTTCGAAGCTGAAATTATTACAATTATATTAGAAACAGATTTATCGAAGTTGGTTACAAAAAAAGGAGTGGTTGAGAGTTGAATGAAAGTAGGACTAGTCAAAAGTAGCCTGCATGACCTGAGGGTGAGATACGTCTTTTTTCCCTTACTTGGGCTACATGTAGTCAAGGGTTACAACTTAGCAACAACTAAATATTGCATATTTTTGTTAGTGAGTAGACTATAACATATCATTCAATTATTGATATCACACGAAAAATTTTGATATGATATCAATGTATCAAAATGTAAGTTTGTTAAAAAAAAATCAAAAAATTATTGAAACAGTGGGTCTATTTTTCATAATTTGTGTCCAAATAGGGTTGATAAGGTATCACCATAAACCTATTTAACGATTTTTACGATCTTACAATCGCGTTTTATGACCCGGCACCTCCACCATATGCACCAGCCAGGTTAATTTAATTTAGACTACCTACCCGGCACCTCCAGCAAAATACCGAAATTTGGCATTTTTTGTGTAAATTTCGATATTTCGATATCAAAAATATTTCCACTATCAATATCGTATCGAAATATCGATTTTTTCTCAGCCCTAATTTCTGTAATTTGCACCAATGCACTAAATTTGTAATTTGAAAATGCTCCAAAGTGCAAAATTTTGAAATTAGGAGGAGTCGCTGAGGCTGGCGCGGAGACGAGTTTAGGCGCTCGGCTTTCTGTTTTTTTTTTCGGGTTAACGGTTTATAACACTAGTATCAAATTTCATACTAACGAAAGAATAAATCTATGTTATCCAGTATGCGTATTTCTAAATTAATTCATTGATTTTGAATAAAAAATTAGTGAAATCACTGTAATTTACTCTATTTTGGTCAACTTCGGGAATTTATTCAAAGTGTACAGATTTTTCAACTCAAATTTGCATACTGGATATCAACGTTTAAATCAATGTGAACGCGCAGGATAATTGGGTTTTATCTTAAGATAAACGGTTTGGTGGGATTTTCCAGAATTGAAATCAATGCTTTGGATTTCCCATTTTTTTGCGTTTGGACTTTTGTCTCGCACTGGAACTTAAAGGCTTATTTTTTGCAATCAATTGTGAATGTCAATATAAAAGTACTTTATTAACATTATAGCTGAAGATTATCAAACGGCTAGCTCTTCAACTGTAGAAGTTTGTTTATTTTTTGCACAACAGGCTACAAATTTCAGAATATGTTCTCAACACTATAACACATTTTCAGTATAAAGTAGGCCAAAATTAGTTCACCGGAAATTGGTCAAAACAAAAGACTAACGCAAACTTGTGAAAAAAACCTAAAACACACTTAATTAAATACCTGTATCTTTGGCATTTTATGGGTAAGAGTCTTGAAATTTGTCATAAAAGTTGTGAATTAACAACATCTATTAGAATTTGCAAACAAAATATCAAAATATTGTATTTTAAGAGTCGCAAATTAATAAAAAGTGTAAAAAATTACAGTAAAATTTATTTACCGCACTTTAGTTCAATTTTAAATGCATTTATTGTTGATATACAAAAAAAATATTTGCATTGCTATTTAGCCTGATTCTTTGGCTAAAACATTGTCGCTGGTCGAACTCTGGAACGTGAACTTCATAGCATCGTTTTTATTATTCCCCGAGTTTCGGTGCAGCGCCCGCGGCGCTAACCAGGCATAAGGTAGTGTTATTTTTGGGGTACCGATATAGGTAAATAGTGCATTAAATCGGAAATGGTTTACTTTAAGTCATTCGGTTAGTGTAGAAATATTGAGGAAGGCTTACTATTGAAGTATATTATATTTTCATTTGAGAAAAACGGCACATATACCTTTATTATAGTATTACCGATAATTAATAAGAAAATGCGATCTTTCCAATGTTTAACAGAATGGTTCGTGAAACTTATCAAATCACTGAGACCAAGATATTATAGCTATCGAAATACTAAATACACCGTTATAAAGGTCTATGCATTACTCCATATTGCATCAAACCATATGCATCTAGCGTTATTGATTGTCATAATAGGCCAATATTAGTGAAGCACCGTAATTCATGGAATGTTCTATCATTTTATTTGCCGTAAATAATACGAAATATTTTTTTACAAGATGGCGGACGAAGATCAGTCTGAAATTTTTGTCGGTTTCTGGCATCAATGGTGGGGATATTGTGAAGAAAAATGATTTTTTTCGTGAAAAACTTTGAAGAATAAAAAATAAAAACACAAAATTTCAAGTTTTGGAATTTTGTATTTTGTTATTTTGGTGCAATTTTTGGTTCATGTTCTAATAATAATCCCCAACTACAATTGAAGATATTGTTAGCAGTTAGAAATAAAACACGTTGGACTATTGTTGACTATGAATTTAATTTATTTGTTATAGGGCCTAATATAAAGAACAGTGAATAGTCCAACATGTTTTATTTCTAACAATTTACCTGTTCAAAAAAGTCTCTTATTTAGCACATGGTTTGCATTGTTAAAATTTACCAATCTTTTTCCACCTATATATACTAAACCAGCCACTAGGAACTATCAACCAAATCAAAGCATGACTTATTTGTAAGGTCTTGCTTATGTCACCTAAATAAATGAAACGATTAAAATAAAATACAGACACATATTTAGTAAATCAAATCAATAAATCGTATTTATGAAGGTTTTAAATTGGCTAGTGGCAAAGCGTGACTAAAACGCTCCGTACATTGCGTGACGTGACGACAAGGTAATAGTTGACTAGATCTCCGCGCGCGCGCTGCACCACACGCTCGCCGGCTGGAATTAAATGTAGTCAAATCCATGTCAAGCAATTTAATATGTTCTAATAGTTTGTCTGAGGCATGGGCCACACCTAATAATGATAATGTATAATATGAAAATGTATACATAAATATAACATGCATTGACAACGAATAATACCTTACTTATCTGCAAATTTGTTTATTCAACATTGTACTTTGTTTGATCTATTACAGACTCTAATCCGGGGAACCTTCTTTATCGACTCTGGTTTCCATGGTAACCAAGACCTTGGGCCCACTGCCTTTGCTAGGAATTGACTAGGAACCAATGAATTTGACAGGCGGTGAAATCCCTACCGGCAGACTGACGAAACGATACTTCTATGTGACGTCACATGGATGTCACAGTCAGCTAGGCCTGTTTACGCCCAGAATTTAAACACGAATATTCACACCCTCATAAAACCAAGTAAAAAACATTTTTCAACGGACTTTTTTGGGGAATCATTTTTTTTAGTAACAACGTTACGAATATATTTTTAAAAAAATTTAGGAGCATTCCCTATTCCAAGCGAATTATGTTAAGTTTCAATAAAATACCAATTTCATTCACAAACATTCCTTAATTGGTGTTTCTATCTTAAAACAGTAGTCAAGTACATTCCAATAAAGTAAAATAATGTGAACCCTACATCTAAACACCATCACAACTCCAAAATACAGGTATTTTAACTATGGGGTTATATATACCCCACGCGAGTACTGGCGTTAAATAAAAACGCGCGAGTAATGCAGGGTTAAAGGGCACTTTTGACCTGCTGATTGTAAATTGTAACTTATAAAAAAATTAACAAATTAATAAATTATATAGTAAGCCTATAGGCCAATGTGTTAAACGCAAAAATGTGTGTATATCACCGCCTGCTCGAATGGGATGAACCCAAATAGACTGCCTGTTTTGTGAGCCAACATTTCGGTCCTAATCACAGTCGATGAAAGAAGATTTTTGCGCCGTAACTAGCACGCTCTGTTGAGTATATGAAGAAACATGACAGGTTCTGTTTACCGACACACAGTCACACACACACAAACAGTTACAACCAGAGATCTTAGATAAAGGTTTTAAGTTGGAGCTTCTTTGCAACTTCAAATTGTTTGACGCAAAAAGGCGCCGTAGCTGGCGCTTTCTTGCGGAATTCTTACAAAGCTCTGTCTTTTTCTTGGTCAATTATTTAACATGGGAAAATGACTCACAAAACAGGCAGTCTATTTGGGTCCATCCCATTCGAGCAGGCGGTGGTATATATATTAGGGATGTCAAAAAGCATGTATTTCACTAAACGTTTACACCCTACTCAAAAAAACGTGTTCACGTTTACGTCTACAGGCGCTATATCTGTGTTTACTTTTAGTTTTTGATAGACATATTATATTCTACGAAAATTACTTGTTTTCTGCATAATAATTGACCCCCACAAGCACCAAGTAATAAAGAGCCCTTCCGGAGTCCCTATTGATTCGAATTTTATTGAGTAGGCCTACAGAAGACAACACTACAAGTCTAGAAGACGTATAATTTGCGAGTTGACGGATGGTATGGGAAGGGGGGGGTGGGGAGAGTAGTCAGGCGGCTGACGTGGCGCTTGCTGCTCTGTGCACTGCCCGAGTGCAGCTTGCTGGCCAGTGGCCGGACGCACACTGCACAGAGCGATTGAAATGACGTGATCAACTACAGAGTAGGCGTAAGAATATTTATTGAAGATTAAGGAAACAAGTAATTGAAGATAAAGTAATTAGTAAGGTTTATTTTGACAAATGAGCGACCGTGCGTACGATCATTACAACACAGTAGATTGGCAACATTTTGTAGGCCTACATCTTGAGTACGTGCAAGAAAGAAGGAACGGCAAAGCCACTTGCTTTGTTCATTCATTGCCGACTACAATTTTCGATGACTCAACGCAATCGAGCCTCGAGGTGAATAGGAGAAGGGGTTGAAATAGGAGACTATTTCGCCGCTCGCGCTTAAATTGACTCAAGAGAAAACATCGTTCGGCGGGTCGCACACAGGATAAAAATAGTAATTACATAAAAACGTTTACCGATCACGAAAAAACGGTACACGTTTACACGTACCATTTTTAAGAACCGGTTCCGGAGTGCAGGAACTGGTATGAACTCGATGTCATCACTAGTTTTAGAATATTATTAAAAATGCTTACCTTTGCTATGTAATGTGGTAAATTGTTTTGAACTAGCGGTTGCAAATAGACACAACTCAAATACAAATGCTTGTTGAAGAGTTCCCATGTAAGATCAAATCTCTGCAAATGGTCCTTCTCTAGCTGCTCAAGGAAAGGTGCAAGGTGCTTTGCTGCTTGACAGAGTTTATCATAACTGTCCAAGAGACCTGCAATTAAAATATTCAACTGTAGGGCTCAACTCACATCTCGCCTTACGAAACAAATGAGTAAAAAACTTGTTTGATGTTAAAAAAGATTGACTTGGTCTGTACTACCAACGTATTAAAAACTAATATAGACAGTAGACACTGTCCTGTATGTAGACTAAAGTGGTACAGTGTACCGGGAAAGAAGACACATGGTGCGAGGGTTACTTCCTTGGATTTTTGTCCTAGATCAAACTACCGGTATATGTTTCTTAAGGCTGTGTGTTCACCAAAAAGAAAACCAAAATCCAAAATATACATAAAACCGTAGTTATAGACTTATAGTGTATGATCATTAATCACAGCCTTTTGAAAAGATCAAAATATATTTTTTGGATTTTTTTGGTCGATGCATTTTTCCTCTATTGCTACTTTTTTGAACGAGTTTTGGTGCTAAGTTTTTCCAAAAGTATACCATTTGGATGGCTGATATTATTATTGTAGCTTACATTCATCTTTGACTATAGAATGTGGTATTTTGAAATCTATAGCTTTCGTATCTTAAGAGCTTCCTTTTTTTTCTTTTGACAGTACAAATACCACAAAAGTACCGGAAAATATAATACACTGTAAAATGTAAGGTATTGAAGATACACATTTCCAAATAACACATTCTATAGTCAAAGATGAGTGTAAGCTGCAATAAAAATATCAGCCATCCAAATGGTATACTTTTGGAAAAACTTAGCATAAAAAATCGTTAAAAAAAGTAGCAATAGAGGAAAAATGCATCGACCAAAAAATCAAAAAAAAAAATTTTGATCTTTTCAAAAGACTGTGATTAATGATCACTCTATAACTACTGTTATATGCATATTTTGGATTTTGGTTTTTGGTAAACACACAGCCTTTAAGTAGGTAGGCCTCCTACCTATTTAAGAGGGTATGCTGAGGCTAGAACGGAGGCGAGTTTAAGCGCTCAGCTTTCTGGATTTTTTGGGTAAACGGTTGATAACACCATTATCAAATTTCACACTAACGTTTATAAAGAATAAATCTATGTTATCCATTACGCGTATTCCTAAATTAATTCATTGATTTTGAATTAAAATTTAGTGAAATCACCAAAATTTACTCAATTTTGGTCAACTTCGGGAATTTATTCCAAGTGAACCGATTTTTTTAACTCAAATTTGCATAATAGAACCCAACGTTTAAATCAATGTGAACGCGCAGGTTTATTTGGTTTTATCGTAAGATAAACGGTTTGGTGGGAATTTCCAGAATTGTAATCCATGTTTTGGATTTCCCATTTTTTCACGTTTTGAACTTATGTCTCGCAATGTATCTTTACCGCTTATTTTGTGCAACCAATTACGGATATCAATATAAAAGAACTTTATTAACATCTATTTAAAATTTGGTAATGATATTACCAACCGTTCAGCAGAAATCATCAACACCTGTTTGCGCGCATTTGAGTTGGGCCAAGCTCAGCGTACCCTCTTAAGGGCATGGGCAATATTACCATATTGGACCGAATATAGCATGATCTCGAATATAACACAACCCCCAATTTTTCGAAATCATTTTAAGAAAAAAGAAAAATCGAAGAAAATTAAAATGTACAAATTTTTTTTTTTATTTACAATACAATGAATGAATAGCCTAAAGATTCACTAACAAAACATTTTGAACAATGTTAGGGCCTAGTCCTATGTTTTTTAACATCCACACATTCGTCAACCACAGTTCACCAGACTGAAGAATCGATTCCCAAGAAAAACTTTTAATTGTATGCGCAATTAATTTGGTGGTCATTTTCCGCGGAGCCCGTGATGACGTCACACTTTACGGGTTTGGCTGGCGTCGAATGGGTGGACGGGGCGATGCGCAGCAGCCGATGAGCGGGAGTTGTATTGCGGGTGGCCCATGTTCAGGCGCTAATTCAAATACAAGAGCGCGGAAATAAAGTGAATGCTGTTTTAAAAAATTTTATTTTCGGGAAAAAACATGGCTTTATATTCGGTCCGATATGGTATAGACTTCAAAAGTAGGCAACATCAGAAAATCAAATACAAAATTAGATGGGGTTAGACAGGTTATGAATGATTGATTTGTTAATAAAAACACTAAGACTACTAACTTGTTATGAACATGCGAGCTAGTTCAGATGTCTGCTCTTGCTGGATTATCTTCACATGTCGAACTTTCTCTTCCATAACAAAGTCTCGCACAAGACGCTCTAGTTTTTTGAATAGCTGATGTGGATCCCGAGCACACAATCTAAACAGGAAAATTAAACAATGAAATACATTCGGGTACAATCAAACAACTGTAGGCAACACCATTAAATATTAGGTAGCAAGAGAAGTTTGTCAACGCACTTGTGAACCAGATCCTTGATGCTGGGATTATTGCCTTCTGTGATGTCGGTACCGGTGTCCTGCCCTTCCATGGACATGTGGTAAACCTGACGTATAAACTGTCGGAGATCCTCCCAGTACGACCTCAGTCGAAGCAGTTCCTCTTCGTGTTCCGCCTCCATTTGCCTGCAACCAAAATCAATGTGTAGGCCGGAGACATATCAACGTATTAAGTATGGATTGTCAAATGGGGGGGGGGGGGGGGGGGTGAAAATTGAGTGTATGAACAATATATAAATAAGAAGAATCAATGGTGTCATTAAAAAATAATTAATGAGTAGGCCTATATATGCTCTATCCTGGGAAAAGTAGTGGGACTATGGGGGTGTTTTGCATTAAGAGTTTTGAGAATGTTATGCACAAAGTGAACTACCGGTATTGGATGATTGCAAGCTGATACCAAATACAAGCCGACCTACCACCAATAAACCACCTACTTTACTGGGGTGCATCCCCCCATGCAATCCGAATATTCACCCTCCAAAAGAGAGCAATCCGCAATATGGCTGGCGTTTCCAGGAAGCATACTTGTAGAGAGCTTTTCAAGGAACTAGGCATTCCTACTCTGGCCTGCTCTCTTATTCAAGCTGCAGCGACATTTCTCCATTCCTACCCTAATCTTTTCCCTCTAAACACCTCTGTCCACTCCCATTTTACAAGATCAAATCTACAAATTCACATTCCCAATCATAAACTAACCTTATTCTCAAAAGGTCCACAATATCTAGCTTTAACTCTATTTAACAAGCTACCAAACAAAACAAGAACCTCTCACTCCATTTTAACTTTTAAGTCCAGCATGAAATCATTTTTGAAATCCAAAAGTTTCTACTCGCTCAATGAATATCTCTCTGCATGAAATGTAGTATAAGTATAACGTAAATAGAAATACCTACCTATCTATTCATCAATCAATTATTATTATTATTATATTACAGAGTTTAAGGCCTAGCTCAATTATATTTCATTTCTTGTACATTCATCCTAGATATTAATATTATTAGTTATTAGAATTAATAGGTGCCGAGCTTGGCAGGCCGGTGCTGATTCGGTGATGCTCAAGATTTAAATGGTGGAAACACCCCTTTACCCAACTAAATGATGTTGGAACAAAGTGTAGTGATATATATATATATATATATATATAAGAATTAAAATTAGGGACATGGGAAAAAGCGTTTAATTTTGTAAACGTTTAACCCCTTGAACTAATCACGTGTTAACGTTTTAAACCCTTTCTCGTCTGACGGAACTTACAAGTCCCTCAGTTTTAACATGGATAGGATAATAGCTCTATAAGCCTGACGGGACGTTTGAGTCCCACTGCTCCTGAGCACATAGAGCTACCGCACGTTCACATAGGATAATATTTACGCATTGTACATAATTTTTTAACTCTTTTTGTGTAAAAAATTGAAAATAGTGGATTTTTGTAAAAAAATATATAAAAATCTGAAAAAATTATAAATTTGCCATTTTTTATTGGATTTTCAATTTTTTTATTTTTATTAGAGTAATAAAGATGCTTGTTCTTCAACTAAAATCTTTGAAAAAAATAAAAAAAGTTGGAAATTGCGGTAGGCCCTACATATTCAAAATCCACAATTTTCCGAAAAAAATCTAAAAAAAAAAGTTTCAAGCAAAATGTCTTATTGGGCACGTTTGTTTGATGAATAAGGAAAAAAAAACAATCATTTTTTAATTTTTCTAGGATCAAGCAAGAAAGGGTTAACCCTATTTTCTAAAAAAAAAAATTTTTTATATAAATTTAGGTAGGCAGAGGCCTAGGTTTAACAACAAAAATCGTAATTTTGTACTTATGACCGGCCGACGAATAATTAACAACGGTTTTTTCTCACTCTTGAATTTAATGACCCGGCACTTCCACCATGTGTAACAGACAAGATGTCTACAGCCTGGGACCTGGCACCTCCATAAAAATTAATCACTTTTAGAAAATTTTCGGCCTAATTTGTTAGCCCGTGTTTTGTAGGCTCCAAAAGTGATAGCAAAATAACATTTTCATAAAATATATACAGTAAGAACTCCCTTATCCGAGTTGGATGAGACCGGGGGCACCTCGGATTTGCGAAAAACTCGGATGGCGCGGTTCATTTGTTTATTTGCTCTCGTAGCATAGCCTGATGTGGTAAAATGATATATGACACATGTAATGGATTTGGATTGGATATTGCTTTACGTCTCATATTTATGCAACTTGGCTAATCGAGACGAAGGGAGGAACGTAAGGGGCGACGCGGGGGGGACAGGCCTGTGCTGGTCAGAATCAGGATGAAGGAACATAAAATACACACGATACACTTCATGCAGGGTATACTAAATGATTTAATAGATTGTAAATCAAGCTCACAAACACACGTACACAATTAGGCCTACATGTCGTAATAAAAACGTATGTCTAGGCCTAAACTCCGACGCAGTAGGCCTAGGCCTACAATGCAAACATAGGCCTAGGCCTAGCTCTCTTTCTCATGTGAGAAAACCTCTCACTACTATGCCCGCGCTGAAGCTCTCGACGCAAGATAAGTCTGGGAAAGAAATAAGATAAGCCCAGGAATAACAATTCAATGCGTCGTGATTACGAATTTCGTGAATCGGTTGAAACATGATTGCATCTAGTTCCACAACGACCATCTTTGAACAGCTGTGTGTGAGATGGTTGGATCGTATGTGCACGCGCAGGCGCCCGACGCACACTGACCTCTATATGCTCAGTGACACTGACGCTTACCGGCGATGCGCCCGACGCACACTGACCACTGAACTCTATATGCTCAGTGACACTGATGCACACTGCTCGAAAGTCGCCGATCTATCTTCTTTGCACTCACTCGTAAGGCATGCCTACAAATGTATGCGAGTACGTACATTTAAAAAAGTGCGGCGCGGCGTCTGTAATTATTTTTATGTTTTATTTACGTATATAAAACTTTTTTTTAATTTTTTTTTTTTTTGGCGGCTCGGTTAACACGGTACATCGGATAAGCGGAGATTGGATAAGAGAGTTCTTACTGTATATATTTTTATTTTTTTACCGAACGTTTTGCGAATTTAATAACCTCTAACCGTCCACTAAACGTTTAAATGTCCCATCCCTAATTAAAATTACAATTATTCATTGCACTATCCCTCTTTACAGAGAATTGTGTTATACTGATACTATATATTTGTCCAATGAATAAACTACTTACTTACTTAAAAGGCGAGCCGATACTGTACGGCGAGTAAATTGGGTTTGTTAATTGTTACCTTAATCCATAACGCCTTTCCTCTTTTTGAGACACATCAGGCGGATGGTATGTGGCCACACATAACCAAACCTGCGGTAGGGCCACACAAAAAGTAAATTCTGCATGCATGTTGTTATCATCAGTAAGGTTACTTCTCACACCATTCATACTGGGGCACACCATCAGCACTCAAGGAAGGGATCTACAGGTTAATAAAAATGAAATGAAAAGAGAGGGCTGCCTTACTAATTGACAATGTGACTGGAATCCAAAAACGACACTAGTTGCAGCTTGCAACTTGTAGTGTGTGCACAGCATGCAATACCTTCAATACCTTCCTTGCCGCCATTTTAGTACATAGTAGGGCTACCTTTTCTAGAAGTTTTCTCAATTTTCTTGTGCTAGGGTTTCACAACCGAGAGGCATATTCCATGCAGGGATGGGAGATGACGATGAAGATGGGTTGCGACTTATGATTTTTTTAATGTGTAAATTTATAAGCTGGTCCAGGAGCAGAACCAATATAGGCTATTTACAGTTTGTCTCATTTTAACTAGAGCCCGGCGTTTTGTGTGTTCAAAGAGCGCAGACAGTGGTGGTCACGTTGAAAACGTATCATAGTTTGACAGACGAAGTGGACTCCGCAGAGCAGTAAAGTACAGTCCCGTCAAGTGCGACCTTGGCCCTATATTCTGTATGGGGATAATATTGATGGAGCGAGTGTAGCCCTAATTGAAACGTTGATCTTGTGCGGCATTATAGTAGTGTAGGCGCAGCAAGAAGAGTAAACCACTAAACCCAGGCCTACATATACGTGGTTTTCGATACTCAAGAGGATGGAACCAACTTGCATCGGATGTTAATATAATTAATTATACTTTGTTATTACGGGGAGGCCCATCCTTCCCGTCAAATTAGGACGGGTTTACAACCTTTCATAATAGAGCAGGCGACATCCTAGTTTCTTTGAACCCACAAAACGCCAGGCTATAGTTAAAATGAGACAAACTGTAGGCCTTGATGTCACTAATAAATAATAATCATTTAACAATCATCCAGGGCTCAAAAAATACCATGCCCGAGATGCCCGGGGCATGTAAAAAAAAGAGGTCGGGCACGTAAATTATTTCCCCATGTGCCCGTGCGGGCATGTGGGAAATTCTCTCACTATCGCCCGCGCTTAGCTCTCGTCGCAAGATAAGCCTGGGAAAACAGATAAGTCCACTTGTCCAGTAATGTCCATGCGTCGTGATTACAGTTGTAATCTATTGAAACATAATATATGTAGGCCTATACATCGCAAATTCTTATCTCACAATCATGTAGGCTACTTGCCGGGGATCGAGCGTGCACCTTGTTCGTGCATGATATTGCTCTCTCTCTCTCTCGCACTCGTAGGCGGGCGGACCTAAGGCTGATACAAACGCAAGAGCGCGGCTGGTAAATACATATCCACATCAAGAGCGCAGATGGAAGAAAATTAATCTCAAGGGTAGAGGTACACTTTTAAATCGATTTTTGTATGCTATGTAATCGGCGGGAATGACGTATTAGATAGGAAATTTTATAGGCCCTACTGGTTAACATAGTGTACAAATAAAAAAAACATTCAGACGTGTTGGGCAGGGACACGCCTATGAAGAGAACGTTTTAGCAGGATTTTACTTAGGGTATGTCCTGAAAGCCTATTTTACAACATAGGCCTAATTGTTAAAAAAAAATTGGCATTTAGCCTAAGTTTTCTGTCTGGGCATGTAAAATTATCTCCAGCATGTGCCATTTAATGAATTTTTTCAGCCCTGAATCATCCATGTGTTATCTATTAACGAATATCACCCTTGGGCCCTGACAGACCAGCAGACAGCCACTAGGCCCACAATGGCACCTGCACTGTGCACACATTTTTTATAATATTTCTGTAGTTGTTAGACCTTACCTATGGTACCAGAATATGCATACCTACTTTTAAAACGAAAATTTTTGTGTGAGAGTAGAGCCTACCGCCGACCGGTAAGTAAAAAGTTATAACTGTTGTTAACCTTGTTTCAAAATTCAAAGTTTTCTTTGCTTTGGAAGTGAACCCGTAAAACACATTTGGACCAAAATTGGCAGGCATTTTCAAATTAATGGAGATCTGTCCTATTCTGGGCCTAGTAAAGTTTGATCATTCGAACGGTTCCGAGGTAGGACTACAAGATCTAAGATTCATAGGAAGCGATAAGCAGCCTTGTGGAATAATTGCTACAAGTGTCTGGCGACAGCGATCGGCAGGTAAAAGTACACCACGTGGAGTCCAAGGGACAGCTATCTACCAATCACAGCACGATTATGTGAAATTCAACTAATAAGAAGCAAGAAATCAATGTTTAGCCTAATATACAAAGAGAATGCGTTGACCCCTCCTTCCACAGGGTGTCTACGCAACGAACACTAAGATTTGCTCTATTGCGCCTCTGAAAGTAGGCCTACAATGACCATTTGTAGGCTACCCCACATACTGCATCTGGGTTTTACCACCCTGTAGCTACCTGCAAGACTATGCCTGACTCAAGATGCTAGCCATCATACAATAAGAAACATAATTAGGGATTTCCTTAATCTTATCTCGTACGTCGAAACTGTTCGAATGAACAAACTTCAACATAGGCATAGGTCAAACATGGAACTCCATTAGTTAATAAAAAGTCAAAGTCAAGTCAACAATTTGCATGTCAACTTACCGCCTTCCTTTACAGGACAAACAAGTACATGGCTTCCCTTCTTCTATTAAGTTACTAAGAGGTCTGTCAATTTCCACAGGAGTTGCAGGCAAATTATCATCAACAGGTACCATAATATCTTCTTCTTCACTCTGAAAATATAGAATAAGAACATTTATGGCTAGATAGGCCTGTATGGAATTATACAACACTGGCTATTTAAACGTAACTACGGAAAAATTCTGTGATCAATTTTAACCATAGACTAGACTAGAGTAAATTTACTCATGCTATTTTAACCGTAAGCCAAGCTAGGGGAAAGGCAGTAAAGTTGCACTACGGGAAAACTCCGTAGGCTATTCTCTTTTAACCGAAGACTTTACATTCGACCGATTATTAAAATGTGCATTGACTACGATACAGGCTAATTTATGATTGACGTCGACGTGGGGGAATGTGAATGTGAAGGAAACGGAAAGCGAGGCGTTTACGATTGACGCAAATCAATGACACTTTGGCAGTCATCGGTATCTATCGGCTATTCTCGTAGGCCCATAGCTTTGAGTCAAGGGCATTCTGGATATTGCATTCACGTGTTCAAAGATTGTTTGTAGTTATTATAGCCCTGGGAACTAAAACATACCCCGATCATTACATAACTGTATTGAACATAGGTCTATTCGTGGTCACTGCTGTCGCCTACTTTAATTAGGTAGCTACACACGGCGATATGTAACCAACAAACAAACTGTAAAAGCAAACGTCATTGTAGATTATGTCTGTCTGTGGTTGTTTTGTGTCTGTGTATGTCAACGCAAGTACGGAGCATTCGCACATGCACGACATCTTCGGAAGCAAACTGGAGACGCAAAAGTTGAGACTTGACGAACTGACGGTCCTGTTTCCAGTTAACGACTTGGCAGTTAGCAATCATAAACACTAGGATTTTTTTTTTTTTTTTTCCATTCACGTTCACATTCATGTCCCCCACATTGCTGTCAATCGTAAACCGGCAGTGACAATAATCACAAGCACAAAACGTGATTGTAGGCAGGTTGTCAGAACAGGAATGGCCGATAACGCAGTGTGGGGTCCGCTGGCGTTTAGTTTTGGAAACTTCGCGTAGGTCTACCTTCAGTGATTTCCGACAATCTTTGTTTTTGCTACGGACAATTTGTTATTGATAATTTTTCTGTGGCCTAGGCCTGCGGTTAAATAGCCACTTTGATTTTGGATACAAATAGTAGGTAGGGCCTAGGTACATTGGGAAAAAAAAATCGTAATTTATTTCACGAAAATACTCCAAAATACACCATTTGACGTAAAAAAAACAAAAAACCTTTAACGTTTCTATTTTAAATAGGTCTTCACTTTCACTTTCAACCGAAAAGGAGTTGGTAAAAGTGATGGGTTACTCAGCGATGTTTTTGATTCATTTATTGTTGTATAAACACTAGAACAACCATAACAGAGTAGGCCTAATTTTAAATGATTTTTAAACAGGCGCACACTAGTGTTTACAAAAAAAAACACAAACCAACAGACACTAACAACACGTAACAAACAACCACCGTAACCTCCACACGCCGCCATCTTCGAACTCAAATCCAGCCTAAACCAGTGAATTGATTAAAGAAGGCTATCCTTCATTAATCAATGACCAGAGATATCAACTACTATGAATTCCAAAATGAAATTTGATGCACAACTGAATAGGGGGCTCTGCCCCTGGACCCAAACTCAAACCCAACAAAACCACAAACACACGAACGCACACCTAATTCCGATGAATCGCTAACTCAGGAAAACGGTAATTATGCCGTATAGCGCCTCACGCAAAAACACTATTTTCAGCCAAAAACAAACAATTTCCACTACGAATTACATAATAAAATGCACATATTATGTTACCTTAATCCATAAGTAACTGTTTTTGTCAAAAAAGGTGGGTATTTGCTTGTTTTTATGTCATCCTTACATGTTGGTCGAAGTGTGTACTGTACACAGTGTACAGATCAGCTGGCATCAGGCCATGCTGGAGCATGGTTGTCAACTGTCAATTTAGCGTACGATTTATGCCGTTTAGCACCTAATACTAAAAACACCATTAAAAACAATAATTTTGCCTAAAATCAAAACGTTACAGGTTTTTACTGATTTATTAACAACAACAAAAAAAACACAAAACCTTTAACGTTAATTGGATGAGCGTAGCGAGCGTAGCGAGCGAAGCGAAGATTCCATTTCACTACACTGGAGAAAAAAATCCGGAATGTTTTTTTTTTTTTTTTTCTTTCTTTTTTTTTTTGTATTTTTGTGTGTCTGTGAACACGATTCCGGCTAAACCAATACTCCAATTGCGATGAAATTTTATAGAGGTCTATGAAATCTCTGAACGAAGAACTGCACGGAGGGAAAAATCGATCGAAAAATTATTTCTCATGAAAATCGCAATTTTACGATTTTTTCGATTTTAAAAAAATTCTTCGACTTATAACATCTACATGCTTTATCCGATTGTAATGATTTTTTCACAGAACCTTAATTTTATGAATTAATATATTCGTGTGAAATTTGAGCGCAATCGAAAAATTATTTCTTATGAAAATCGCAATTTTACGATTTTTTCAATTTTAACATTTCTTCGACGAATAAAACCTACATGCTTTATCCGATGTAATGATTTTTCACAGAACCTTAATTTTATAAATAAATATATTCCTGTGAAATTTTAGCGTAATCAAAAAATTATCTATTAAAAAAATCGCAATTTACGCTTTTTCGTATAAAAAAAATTACGCTCATCCAGCAACGCGGCGGGGACTTAAGCGTTTTCCTAGTATTTTTAAATACAAAGGACTTTCAACCAAAAAGGAGTTATGTTGTTAAATTCATCTCTTTTTTTTTCATAAGTTGGTAGGCGTAAATGGTTTGTTAGTGCTTCTATGAAAATGGCTGCTCAGATAGGCCAGGCCTACAGCTTTTACTTGTGGCTTCATAGTCTTATTTAAGAGGTTGTAAATAGGTTTACTTTGGAAATAAATATTGTTTATAGTAAATCGTGATTTCATCATATACTAGGGAAACGCCAAAGTTGTTGTTAAACGAGTGAGTGAGTGAGCCAAGTGTTGAGTACCCGGGAACATCCCCTTTCCTCCCCTATACCTAAGGATCTAGCCCATGAGGAATGATACCGGGTACTCGACACATGGCTCACTCACTCGTTTAACAACGACTTTGGCGTTTCCCTAGATATTTAAATTGAACATTTGAAATGCGAATCGTATTCAAAACGTATTAGCGTGAAACATTAACAAATTTCCAAGATAAAACAAAATCACCTAAGTTTTATTTCCCATTTAACACCCCTCAAAAATAATATGTGGGTGTAAAAATATAAAAAAGTTCGAGCTAACGGGAATCGAACCTCAACCCTCCGTGTGGTAGGCTAAATGCTTACCAATAGGCCATGCAAGCCACATAGAAGTGGTCCCGATAGCTGCTACTAAACAAATGCTATCGATATTTTAAAAATCACATTTTTATTTATTGTAGGATTAAATCGCAATGGATCTACTTGATTTTGTTAGCAGTTCTCAATAATTTCGTACCGGATGTCTGTTTAAAATTTCAGCCCAATCTGTTCAGCGGTTCGGCTGATTTACGACGTACAGACAGACAGAATCACAGAATGAGAACCGTTCGAGTTGAATGGAGACACTCGGTCGCTCCGCTCCCTCGTTTAATTATGTGATTCGTACTTGACAATTGTGTTTTTAGGTGGAGATTGTGTTTTTTGTGTTTGTTTTAAGAGGCAGAACGGCCGTCCCAGCCTACGTCGGCTGGAAGTCCTTTATATTTAAAATAGTAGTAACGTTAAAGGTTTTGTAGGTTCTTTTTGTTAACAAAACAGTAAAAACCTTTTAACGTTTCAATTTTAGGCAATATTACGGCAAAATTATTGGTTTTAATGATGTTTTTTGCGTGAGGCGTTATACGGCATTTTTACCAGGAAAACTAGTCAATCCCCAAAAAATACAAAGGCTTTAGTTGCCAGCACTACAATAGTCATTCCCCAACCTCGAACATCAACATTATGTCAATCAACACAAACCTTTTGAATGACCAAAAAAAATTACTCAAATCAACGTGCGCCGACTTAAAACACTCCACAAACCATGTTATAACACCACCCAACCATTTAAATTAGGTAGGTACCTTCCAAAGTAATTCCGGTCCGCTGAGTGATTCTTCACAATTACCAAGGAGTTTTGCCAAAAGTAGAAAAAGCGGGGCGATTGACCGCGCTTACAAAGAAACGGTGTTCTGCCCTTTTTAAAGCCCCTACTGTTGGGCACCAAATATAAAGAAACGGTTACCATGGATTTTAAAATTAATATTATTTTGCAAGTTTTGAACTGTAAGACCAAAAATAAAAAAAAGAATCTAGCTTTCAAAAAAAATGAAAATACAAAAGTTCTATGACCGAACTTATGTTATTAAATGCCCACGGTCTAGTCTGCAGTCGGAGAACGGTGAAAAGTTTATCCTGGAATATTAATAAATTCAACACTTATTATAGGCCTAACTACTATTTAAATACACCTTTGGTTAATTGAAAATTGATTCAGATGATTTTAACATGTAGTCAAAAAACAGTGGCTATTGAAGATAGTCAATCTGAACAATCTCAAATTATTATTATTATTATTATTATTATTATTAAATAATAATAATAATAATATTGGGGTCACCTGTTGTGAATTTACTGAAAGAATATCTTGAAGAGCTTTTGTTTTTATTAAATTTATAGTTAAGATTTGACTACAAGGGAAAAGACAAAATATTTTTAATAGTGAACAGTAAATGATAGGGAGGTTCAGGTTTTGATAACTACTGTAAACAAGGCTAGTTATAAAGCGTTCATTATCAGTTATATTGCAAAATGAACAGGTAGTTAGTACAGATGAATATCCTATCTAGCTCTGATCAGGCCTAACTTTTTAAGTTAGTGGTATTTTTAACCACAGTGTGATAAAATAATGAGATACAACAATTTACATAATATAATAAAGATAATGGATGTCAATCAATGATCAACATTAATACTCAACGTTGGTAGAGGAACAGCAATGACCCAACTAACGCCAAGGTACGACCAGATTCACCAACGTCCGACAATGGAATTTGGGGTAGGGCGACATCTCTGTGATTCGTATGTCTGACTCAGTCCGTGCTGAAGATATTCCCTCGTTATACCAAACGTGTGGCCCTCTTAACACGAAGGTGTTACCAATTTCCAAACCAAAAGCGTTGCCTTCTCGTGAACAACCCGCCTGTCTTCTCCACGTTCGTCTCGTCGCCGGAAAGTTCAAAATAATACTCGTACAGTTCTCTAGTGTCCACTCGGGTTGCGCGCACGTTGACCTCGTTCCCGATATTGAGTAACACGGCTCGCCTAATCTCACAAGGAAGCTAATCTCTACTGCCCAAGAATCGTCGTCCTGCGTGTTGCCAAACTACTTCTCTCACTGTCTCGCACAGAAGCGTTCTCTATTGTCTCTCTGGATCCTCGGCTACGCGTGAGCCTTCATATATACGTCGCACCGACCTCGTGCAGTCACTCCTTACTGAAACGCGCGTCTCGCGCAAAACTAACAAGTCCTAAAACTCACCGAAATAGTCGTAGTGACCTAGCACTCTGCTCTCGTAGTCACTGTGCCTTTGCACCCTCGTCGAATACGTTCTAGTAACAAACCAGGGTGTGTGATTTTTTTGATTTTGATTTTTAAAAAAAATCAAAAATCAAAAATCATGATTTCTTTTATTTAAATTGGATTTTTTTTTCAAATCAACTTTCTGATTTAAATCAGTTTTTTCGATTTTATTTTTCGATTTAAATCAGATTTTTTTGTGATTTACCTAAATCAACAAAATGAGTGTTTAAAAAAATAGCCAATCAACTTTAAAATGGCAAAATATGGTAACAAAAATGTTATGGCACATGGAAGATATGAATGCACCTTGCTCCTTGCATATGCATGTCCCAGGTTCAATCACCAGTAGAGGCACTTTTTTAATTTCTGTGTAAACTGTGAATTATACATAAAAATTAATAAAATAATTAATAATAATAGCATCATAGTTGCCTACCTAGGGTAGGCCTACCCCATGGTACAAGGATATCTCTGTGTGGCTAGGTATGACACTGCGCATCTCCGCCGCGAGTGTGACGTCAGCCCGATCTCGTTCATGTGAATCAGATAGCGCCCGGCCGTATTCATTGATACTGTGCTAGTACTAGCGAGTATAGTGACAGCTTACGACATTTTTCCATTAACAATTAACTGGAATGGTTTTCATTAGAGCGATATCTCAACTTGCATATACATTCAACTTCCAAATCATAACAGATTCAAGTGCCCCATCTCATCAAGATATCTCGGAGCAGTGTGTAATCAGTAGTCTTGGTGGAACAGTGTCGTGACCCTGGTCCAGATATTATCTTGCTCGTGAAAAGTTCGCTCAATTTTGTGTCAAACATATATTTGCGTGAATGAAATTCTCTTCATGTCGCAGTTTAATAGCATTTTAGACAATTATTGTTAGTGGGTTTAGTACGGACGTATGGATGTTTAATGGATGTACAACGCCAGTCAGTGTATTTGATATTAGGCCTACTTTTTTGTTTTGCGTGTCGCAAATGATAATTTTATTGTGTATAAGTTATAGACCCTCGACGATACATTTGGGCCTGTTCCACAAGTTTTCTTATAAGGGGATAGGACTTACGTGTTAAATAACAAAAACATAATTCTTATGACGGACCAATCAGACGTTAATAAATAATTCCATTGATTATAATTCTTACGACGACCAATCAAACTAAAACAATTTCTAAATAATAAAACATGGTTGTAGGAACTGGGCCTTGCTTGCAAGTTGGCTAATAATTTTTTTAAAGTCAATCAAAAGCCTTACATTGACAGAAAAATATCAACATATTTTCACTCACGCGAATATGCATCCGAATAAAATAAAACAATTCATAGTGAAGATATAGTCTACCCAAAGAACATGCCGAAGGAAACGCACATTTGTAAGTGCTGAAATGTTTGATTTAATTATTTCGAAGTACGCGTATTTATTACATAATGTTTTAGCTGAGGGAGATGCAAAGTTGATTTAGAAATTAATTACAATCAAGGACCCTTTTATTCCCGCGTCTAATTACATTCTAATATAATTTTGGTGAAAACGGTTGTGCATTATTTGTCCATTTGATCTAGCTATTTCGATTACTATTTGATTATTATTTCGATTGTCTGTATTAGTCTACAATGTGTAATCTTTTACGCAATAAATAATTGCGTGGTAACAGGTTTTATTAGATTTGTAATCCTATATTTCAGTATCAGATAATTCGTCTGCACTACAACAATAATTAAAAACTTGTGTTAAATCTCGGGTTGGAAGGTTTAAAACATGAACAACGAAAAAATCACGTACGGATTTCTTTACTTGTTATAATTTATATTGATGGTGAAGAGCCAATACCTCCTATCTGCCATTTTCTGCAAAAATGAGATGTTGGTGTCTATGGATACAGAAAATTATTTCGAATTTTTTGGTGCTAATAGCTCCTATCTAACAATGCTTAAACATCTCCAAAAGAGACATATAGTACTACCTTACATCAATATCTCCTATCTGCCACCGCCAACTAGTTACTTTTATTAAATCAGTTTTAATGCTCTCCTGAACAATTTGCTTTTTGGCAGATAGAAGGTATTGGTTCTTCACCATTGAATACACTATAACTATCCCAAAAGTGTATCACAGTAACACTTGTGAGTAGGCCCTATGCATCATATTACGGCTAATATAAGTAATTAACTACAATAAGCCCATAAAACTATCTACCCACATAATTCCTGAACAGTATGTAGGCACTACCTACATAGTAACAAAAAGCAAGAAAGTTTTTAGTTCGGACAATGAATAGTTATTTGGAAATTAGTTTACGATTGCGGGATTTTATCACGCGCCGAGCGACAGCCGGCTCGGAGAGATGATCGGGATTACGTCATGCGCGGACTGGACGCAAACGCGTTCACCGGAATGCCAGACCTGGGTAAGGAAGAATATCATTGGATCATGGGCCTACCCTACTATAAAATCAAGGTTTTACATGGTGACAAACAGATAGATGGGACTAAAGGAAATTTAAGTTGGTAGGGCCTAGATAGAATTAAACTGGGTAACACTAAAGGTAGTTGATTAAGGGATGGTTAGTAGTGGGGGAAAGGGTGCTCTCAAGTTGTCAATTGTCATGCAATTCAAATACTTTGCATCTATCCACAAACATTTCAGACTGTTGGCTAAGCTCGAGAAAACTTGGCTTTGACGCAGAACGCAGAGGTAAAGTCTGGATCACTTGGAAGCTCCATCATTTGTTCTATCAGGTTCTGGTTTGCAATGTTAAGTAAGAATATGGAATAGATGGTATCAAGGCACATTTTCCAAATACTGCTCACCTTTCTTATTAACTGACTGTAAATATGCCTCCAAACAGGTAATTTATAACAATTTCCCAATTTTGTGTAAGAGACAATTATTTGAAATTTCCACATCGGCTTTGATTAGAGACACGCGTTCATCCTTTGTGAACAGCCTACCAAAAATGCAGATTTCTCGGACGAACATTTAAGGTCAAAAAGCGGTCCAGACTGTATGTGAAATTAGGTGGATTCGACGATCAAGCGTATTTTTAAATGGGCATTTAACATTGTCAAAAAAGTTGGCCCGAGCTTGATTTCCATCCATCCACAAGGCTACAAGCACTTAAGATCATGTTTTTCAGAATACCTGGTTACATTAAGTCACCTCTTGCCTCTTGGGCTTGTAGATTCAAATGAAGTAAGTACTCTTTAGGCAAAAAAGAAAAATAATCCTTATAAATGGGGAGCTTAATTTATTTTGATTTAAATCAAAAACACTCTGTAACAAACTGTCCTCGAATCTCACTCGGACACCCACGCTTACTTCGCGCCAAAACTAACAAGTCCCAAAAACTCACCAAAATCGTTGTAGTGCCCTAGCACTCTGCTCTCGTAGTCACTGTGCCTTTGCACCCTGCGCTCGTTGTGTGCCTTTGCACCCTCGTCGAATAAGTTCTCGTACGGCTGAACCGGCTAATCTCCATCGCTAAGTCCTATCTCCTCGTGGTCTCGGAATCACTCTAGATTCACTCTAATTCGCTCCAAATCGCTCGGACGCTCTTTACTACTCGTAGTCACGTAGACTCTCACTTCGTAACACTCGTAAATATCGCACGTAACTACGCTCTGGACTTGGCTGACTCCTCGTGGTTTCCAAATTACCTCTCTCCCTAGCTATTTCGAAACGCACTTTCAAAACGTATCCTAAATCGGCTGATTTCTACTAAATCCTTCCACGGATTTCTGATTATATATATACTTCGAAATACACACGTCACTCCGTCTATTCCGTGGCAGTACTCCTGCCTAGCTAAACCGTTCCAAACTGCACTTTAACGCGAAAATGTTGGAGACCACATTGGCCCAACCTTCGCCTCCTAGTTCTCGTCCGCTTATCCTGTCGAAGCTTGTTTCTAAAAGCTCAACTTCCGCTGCAGTCTTCCTGCAAAATCGCGGTAAAATGTTAGATGGCTCCGCCCTCGAGTGAGCTTACCCCTCCACCCCCGTTGACAATGTTATTCTAATGGGATGCAGTTCCTCTCATCCAGAAAGTGAAGAATTAGGCCTAGTTTCTACTTGACAATAAAATTTATCCACAGGCACAATGAATAAAGAGATCTAAGAGTATGATTAGACTAATTAAGCGAGCGAAGCGAGCGTTTCCATTTGACTCTGCCGGAAAAATTAGTCACTGGTTTTGTTTTTTTTTTGTATGTCTCGCCATAACGTTCGAACGGAGGCTCGGATCGAATTGAAATTTTGACCATCCGCAAGCTTCGTTCTCGATTGAATGCCATTAGTTTTGTGGCAAAATCGTTCAAAAAGTTAAAAAGTTACATTAAAGTTAATCGAAAGTTTTTTTTTCAAACTCAACGGCGACAAAATCTGAGATAGCCAAATCATTTAGAATGTCCGTCCGGTCACGAATATGTTAATTTTATTTTGATCCGATAAGTAGTGTAGATGGAAATTACATTATAACAAAAGTAACGTTGCCATGGCAACGAAAAGACGCGCGAAGTTTCTAATGCACTGCCACCTAGAAGTAATCAAAATACTTTCGAGGAAGCAGTCTATTATTTGTCAACAAAGAGTTTAAATAACTGTTTTCCCAAGGAGTCAATGTCCTCTAGATGGCGGTGGATTTTAAAGTAAAGATTTACACACGGGTTTACCCAAATACCTTGGCAATAATAAATAATACTGGAAACGCGAACGTCGTAAATTTTAAAATTTGAAAAAAAGGGGAAATGTGGGTCTAGCTATAGCACGTGCTCGCTTATCAACGCGTCCAACCGAGCGTTTCCTAGTTAAATTATTACAAAACTAATGGCATTAGCCCCTATACTTCTTTTTTTAGTCCTATTTGCTGTGAACCGAGTTCAAGGTTAATCCCGATAGGATTAGTTGCCTGATATTGTATGGTGCTGCCATCAAGCGGTCAACAAAGACAACTGATTGTCGCGCAATCTAATTAATTACTCAATTAGGCCTACTGACTATAGGGTGATTAATAAATATGTTTCTAGATATAAACTATTTATTAATTAAGACGAATTTAAACAAGCAAAGTTTACTGTTAGGCCCTACAGTAGGCCTACTTTCAAAAGAAATAAAGTTACGGTGGAATCCTGAAAAATCCAGTAGGCGGTGTATTTATGAGCTATTAAATTTGAAAAATTGGGCGGTGAAAAGGCAGTAAGGGCTGTCTCATCACACGCTTAACGTACGATTTACACAGCGAATATTTACGTCCAGGGGTCATTCCATTTAGATTCACCAGATTTTAAAAAAAGTTGTTGCATCATGATTTTTAATTTTTTTCAAATTTTGCATATTGGTAGGCCTACCTATATGTATTAAGATTTCAAATCCAAGTTTCTAGATTTTTGGGATGAACCGTTCACATATTTTAGGAATTTGAGTGTCGCCCAGCGTAGCGTTATTTGCTTTGGTAGCTAGTAGCGGTAAATGAAATAGGTTGAGAACTATTTGAGATATCAAAATGAAGTAAGACAATATTTCTTACTAAATGACAATCTTTCATCAACATCACTTCAATCTTGAACAACTTTAATTTTTCTTGCATTACGAGGCAGCCAAATATTGACAACGCTTTTGGCTTTTTGGCTACTTTCAATAAATAGTTTAATATGGAAGGAGTGACAACAACAAAATAATTTTTTTGTGAGTAAAAACTATGAGTACATACCTTTAAGGTTGTGGAAAAAAAAATGTGTTGTTTTAACCCCTTATGCCTGAAAAAAATTCTGAAAATGGAACAAAATCAAAAAGTACCCCTTTGAGGGTAGTTTTTCGACAAAAGGGGTAGGTCCTAAAAAAATTTCAAAAATAGCCATAAGTTGCTTGATCATATGAATTTTAATATAGGCTATCAAAAATTTGTCATGTTGTTTTGCTTGGTTTTAAAGTTACAGATTTTACAAACTGTTAAAAAAATCGACTATTCGGAAGGTCTTCATCCTCATCCTTTGTTAGCTTTGACTATGTTTAATTTCTTACTGAGCCACTAAAGATAGGGTGAAGGGGGAATCACTAGGGGAAGGGTTTTAACCAAGTTTGAACTTGTTGATGAGGAATTAACTATGATTGGGCAGAATGTGTTTGGGTAGGGGGGTGGGGGCGGGGAATAACCTGGACAGGATAAAACACAGCCAAGATACAAAACAGTTACAAAGAGATGTTAGGTTCACTTGTTTGTGATTTAGAAAATGAAACCTGCATGCTAAGTGAGTGCACAAACTGCCCTGGACCTGCAGAGCTTGAAGCACAATTAGATGCCGTAAAAGATGACGATGATAATTGGGACGAAAATATACAATACAAGCAATGGGTCACCACCGATCGTTGTGACTTAGTGGCGATAACAAACAATTACAATGACTTTGTGAGTAAGTTAACACTGATCTGAAGAAGCATCATTTTGTTGCCACTAAACAGGCAGAATATATGAGAACAAAGAAAGAAACTGTAAATCCAGCTGAATGCATAATAAGTGGAGATTTCTCTGAAAATTTTACTTTTGTGATGCTGGAAGAGATACAGAGTTTTTACTTGGTGAACAATCAAGCTACACTTCACCCATTTGTGATCTACTAGGCCTACATAGGTAGATGAGGCAAAAAATTAGCTAACTTCGAGAAGTGTGTGCATTATCAGTGACCACTTGCAGCATAGTACTACTGCAGTGTATGCATTTTTTCAGAAAGTAGTTCTAGAATTTTTTTAATCTTTTGCTCCCGACGTAAAAAAGTTATTTACTTTAGTGACGGTGCTGCAAGTCAGTATAAAAACAAACAAAAAATCACCAACTTGTGCCATCACTTTGAGGATTTTAATTATTATGCTGAATGGCATTTTTTTGCCATACCGCATGGCAAAGGTCCATGCGATGGGATTGGTGGAACAGTTAAATGTCTTGTTACAAAAACAAGCCTACAAAGAACATTAGATAATCATATCAAGACTCCTAAAGAGATGTTCGAATTTTGTGATGAAAATGTCAAAGGGATTAAGTTTTTCTATGTAGCCTAACTTCAGAAACTATCGTAAAGAAGAAAACCATCTAGCTGAACGTTATGACAATGCAGTTGGGGTGCCAAACACAAGATCTTACCATTGTTTCAAACCAATTGATTTGAACTCAATGCAAGTATTCAAAACATAAAGCTCCGGGATTATGTTGCCTGTATCTATGATCACAAGTGGTGGTTAGGAACAGTTGCTGAATCTTCGGTGGAAAATATGAACTTCAAAATTGACTTTTTTCACCCATCAGAACCTAGTAGGCCAACTGTTTTCAAAATGTCAGATAAAGATTCAGTATGGGTGAAAGTGAAACACGAAAACATTTTGCGCATTATATCACCTTTGGAGTTGTCGACGGCAACGAGACGATCTCATAATACTGTATTAGTAATGCTCTTTGCATGGAGATAAATAGCATGCTATCAGAACACCAAACTTAAGGTCAAGGCATTTCAAAAAGATTAATGATAATTAATGATTAATGATTAATGATACTATTTTGATATTTTCAGAATCATTAGAAAACTAAATCTACATTTTAACATATTCTACCGTTATTTTACGTTGTGTAAATCTAAGTGGTTTTTAGTACTTTTGTAAAATCTGTAACTTTTAAACCAAGCAAAACAACATGACAAATTTTTGATATATTAAAATTCATATGATCAAGCAACTTATGGCTATTTTGAAATTTTTTTAGGACCTACCCCTTTTGTCGAAAAACTACCCTCAAAGGGGTACTTTTTGATTTTGTTCCATTTTCAGAATTTTTTTTCAGGCATAAGGGGTTAAAACAACACATTTTTTTTCCACAACCTTAAAGGTATGTACGTACTCATAGTTTTTACTCACAAAAAATTATTTTGTTGTTGTCACCCCTTCCATATTAAACTATTTATTGAAAGTAGCCAAAAAGCCAAAAGCGTTGTCAATATTTGGCTGCCTCGTAATGCAAGAAAAATTAAAGTTGTTCAAGATTGAAGTGATGTTGATGAAAGATTGTCATTTTAGTAAGAAATATTGTCTTACTTCATTTTGATATCTCAAATGGTTCTCAACCTATTTCATTTACCGCTACTAGCTACGAAAGCAAATAACGCTACGCGGGGCGACACTCAAATGCCTAAAATATGTGAACGGTACATCCAAAAAATCTAGAAACTTGGATTTGAAATCTTAATACATATAGGTATCAACATGCAAAATTTGAAAAAATTAAAAATCATGATGCAACACTCATCTGGTGAATCTAAATGGAATGACCCCCAGTGCAAGTCCCCCTATGTAGGGCTACCCTAACATAACTGAGAATCCAATGTATGAATATACAGTACACTCCGTTGGTTTAGGCCTAATGTCCCCCACTGAAAATCAGTTATAGGCCTACGACTGAGGGTAGGCCTACTTCTTCGGTTGGTAGCTATGGGCCAGCTGCAATGTTAGGGGAAAAGGCGCAAAGTGCGTATGTTTTACAATATATCATTATTATTATTATCTCCTTTCCCCAACCATAAACACTAACCTAGCCAATAGGCTCTATCTAAACCAGCAATATATAATTATTATTAGTATTAAAACATACGCGCCCCCCCACCCCGAAACCTTCTTTCCCCTTGTTAAAAAGTTGGCCTAGGCCTATAGGCATACCAACCGAAGAAGTGCCCGACTGAGTGGGTACTGTACTCTAAATACGAATTTATTTATTTAAGTAGGCCCAAGGGGAAGTACGGCAAGAGCGTCGCGCAAATCTGCCTCAGATACCTGGTGAGTACACTAGGCCTACTTGTTTGTCTACGTACTACGCACCCCCGGGCACCAAGAATGTGTTCAAGGACGTGACCTTGAACCCTAGGCTAGGCCTACGTGGTTTAAGATTGAGTAATTTAGGCATAGGGTATATGGGGCGGAACTTCTTTGGTTCATGGGCCCCAAAAAATAACACCTTATTTTTTCATGCTTTAGCTTAAGTATTGCGTAAAAGGTATTATTATGCCTACAAAACCTTAAACGTTGCTATTTTTGGCGAAACTTCTTTTTAAGCTAGTTGAAAGTCTTTCATGTTTAAAATTAAAATGTTTTAAGGTTTTGTAGGTTTTGCTGTTTTTTCACATCAAAAACTAGTTGTATTTTGGGACCCATGAACCGAAGAAGTTCCTCTGGAGCTAGGAAGCTAGGCCTAGGGCCTACTAGGCCTAGCTTGGGGCTATCCAAGGGCCTGCCTAGGCCTAGGCCAATGCAGAATGAGAATGTCAAGGCCTCTCTGCCTAGAGCTAGGGCCTATGTTGGGCCAGGCCCCTCCAAACTAATAATAAACACAAGTGCACCTGGAGCTGGGATAGAGATAGGCCTAGGCCCTAGGCTCCAATTGTATGTAACCTAGGCCTAGCCTAGCCTACGCTAGTGGCTAGGTTAGGCCCCTAGCCAAGATATCTAGCTAGGCTAGCTAGCCTACTAGGCCTAGGCCCTAGCCAGGTCTCACCTTTACTTCATCAGTTTGTTTTGAATCATCACTTTCTGTGTCTCCACTTGATTGTGAAGATTGTTCGTCAACACTTGGGGCACCGTCCGCCTCTTCCCTTACATAATAATCCGAATTTTCTTGCGGCTTTTCATCTTTCTCACTGTCCCCGCACTCTTTTCCAAGAACTTCACCCATGTTTCCAGTTGTGTTGCTCTTTATTTTCTCAGAGTCCGAGCTAGGCCTACTCATTCTCCGTCACAAGTTGTTGAAGGTGTTTAACCAGTTCTATATTGGTTAGGTGGGTGAACAAGATAAAGAGAATCAACTCTAAATACCTTATATTCTGGCAGTTGAAGTTCTACAAATAATAATACACATACCTACAAAACCCAAGCTTTCCATAAAACAATTCACTTCCTATCGCTCAATATGGCGTGGGGAAAAGTTCTAATAACTACCAGTAGATGCGCTGTTGGAGTTCCAGCTTTTCCAACGGTAATCACCGCCTTCTGTAGATTCAAATCAATACAGCGCTAAAACCACGCGTGCATCATGCCATGCATCAATCATGAATCATGATCAATCATTGATGGTTCTATGGTTCTATCCCCCCAAAATACAAAATTTGTAAAAAAGACGGCAGCAAAGCTCTCCTTCAAAAGTCTTCGGCTGTGAACTGTAATATAAAAAGTAGCCAAGTTTTTTTATTTTTCTCCCTAGTTTCGCTTTGAAAATAGTAAGATCTTTCGCCTTTGACGGCGCCAAGCCAAAACGTTTTTTGTGGAAAAAAAAGAAAATTTTTTTAAAAACTCGAATAAAAAAAAAAAATTTTGGGCCATAAACCCAAAATTCAATGCCAAGTCTTTTTTACCAAAAAAAAAATCGTTGGCTTGGCGCTCGTCACAGGCGAAATGTCTTACATATTTAAAAAGCAAAAACTAGGGAGAAAGAATAAAAGCTTGGCTCAACTTATATCTCACAGCATTCACAGCCGAAAAAACTTTTGAAGGAGAGCTGGCTCCCGTTTTTTTTACAAATTTTGTATTTTGGGGGATATACATCTTTTTTGTTCGTTCGCTATAAAGGTGTGAAGATGGACTTTTGAATGATTAAATTTGTAATTTTTGAAGTTGTTTTTTACATTTTTGGGCCCACGGGCCCCCAAAAAAATACCCCTTAAATAAATAAATAAAACATTTTTTTTTAGAGTCTACCCACTCATTTATATAAACCCGATTTTCGTGGGGGACTTTAAAACAAAACGACCAAGCCAACCCTGCGGGCCCGACGCAATCGACGAGTGAGGATAAAACCCAAACCAAAAATCGATATTTTTAAAAGGAAATATACAATCAGTTATGGACTGCGAACACCGCGGGTCAAAGCCAGAATCAAAAGGCCCTCCAGAACAACTCTGAAATTTATTATGTGCTTCGTTGCTAGGACGGGTCCAAAATCACCGGGGGACAAAAAACCCCAAAAACAAGAACTGATAGACTTAAGTCCAAATCAAAGGTTAAAAAAACTTCTGACTTAAGCGGGGAAAGAAAACCCGGGCCTTCTGCATTGGAAGCAGATACGCTAAAAAAAAAACCCGCACTAGATAAGCACTAATTTTATAAAGGTTAAGACAGTTTTTTTTCAAGCTTGTTACAAATTTCTACGCCCGAGTAATTACGCGTTTTTGATTTGCTAGGACGGGTCAAAGTCACCGTTTACAAAACTCCTAAGACAAGAAAAAACTGATAGACTGAGTCCAAATCAGGAAGTTAAAAAACTTCTGACTTGAGCCGGGGAATCGAACCCTGGCCCGTCTGCATTTGGAAGCCAGATACGCTAAACAACAAGACCAACGCACTAGCATAAGGCTCTAATATATTTTATAATGGTTAAGAAGCATGTTTAATTTTCAACGCTTGTATCAAATTTACTACGCCTGAGTAATTACGCGTTGTGATTTGCTAGGGGACGCTCAAAAGTCACCCGTTACAAACTCCTAAGACAAGAACTGATAGACTTGAAAGTCCAAATCAGAAGTTAAAAAATTATGACCTTTAGGCGGGAATCGAAACCTGGGCCTTCTGCCATGGGAAAGCAGATCCGCTAACCAACTAAGACCCCCAACGCACGAGCATAAGCACTTGATATTTATAATGGTTACGAGCCATGTTAATTCAAGCTTGTACAATTACTACGCCTGAGTAATTTACGCGTTTTGACTTTTTGATTTTGATTTTATTTGGATTTTCCCCGGTCCCAATTGGCCCGGTTTTTGTTATGAGGTAAATACGAGTGTGGCCCAAGTTTCAAAGTTCTAACGATGAAAACCGGTTTTCTCGTATAGCTATATTCAAAGAGTACGGAATTACCTACTTTGATAATTTTGTTTTTTTTCCGGTACCCGTTAAACCCATTTTGCTTTCATATTCAAAAGTGATAAAGGAATGAGAGATAATCAAAATGTATTTCCAACGTTGAAAACATCTCAGTTGTAGCGTTTCTTTGAATTGATTCATTCTAAAAGTTCAGATATGGTTTTGCATTTTTGGGCCATGGTCATCCCAAATTTAGCCCCTTGTGGGTTTTGGACGCAAGATATTTATTATGGTTAATAGCATGTTAAATTTCAAGTTTGTACAAATTTACCACGCCTGGTAATTACGCGTTTTTGATTATCATCCAAATTTTGATTTCTCCGGTCCCTGTTACCCGATTTTGGTTTTGAAAGCAAAAAGGCACTGCGGTCTGCATAATACACCTAAGTGTGGTCCAAGTTTCTAGTTTCTAAGATGTACCGTTTTCTCGGAGGCTAAAGAAATCTCCGCGGGAGAAACTGCCACCCACACACCCACCACCACCCACCACCAGCCCCACCAGCCACCAGCCACCAGCACACCAGCCCAGCCTTAAGGAATTTGACGATGTTGAGAGCCTTTTTAACACAGGAACGAGTTGTCGGATGCGGGTGATTTTTTTTTGGTATTGTTCAGGGGACCACATACCAGGTCATATTACCGAGTTTCAAGATTGCCGAACTCTTCGGGCGGGCGTGTGCAGATAGCTGAAAAAAACCCCCCAACTCTTTGTAGGTGTATATAGGGGCCCGAGGGCCGGAGTGCGGTGGTTCGCCTAGCAGCGAATTCGCTTGTCTGCCGGGCGCGACCGTCGCCCCTAGATACTCAATGTATTCAATGTGAAAGCTTAGACCATATTACGGGTGGCAGAGCGCGCGCCTATACCTGCCGTTGCTGCGGTTGAAGCCGAGCTGGGAACAAAGAGAGTGAGAGAGAGGGAGAGATTCTCGGAAGTCGGTGGTGGCAAGAAGCGCGTAGTACCATTTAAACGTACAGTAATTTCGCGTATACTAGAAGTCGTGAATCTCTCGTTACTTTCGACAATGTGATGGTTTCTTAAAATGTATTATGCATATTTATTCCTTGGGACAACACATCGAAGAAGTTTTTTATTTCTTTTAACCATATTCCGATAGAAATTTATTTCTATGTGTTTGGCGGAAATATGCCAGATTTCAACATCTTCATCATCATCATCTTTACTATATATTATTTTTATTTACGGGAAGGAAATGTTTTTTCTTAAAGGGGTATTCACCCTTCACCCACCAAACTCAAAAAATATATTTCATTTTGACTAACTAGTTATGAATTTAAAACAGAACAAATGTTGGTCCACCGTTACCAGAAAAATTTCCAAACTTGTTAATTTTTTATCTAGACGTCCGGTAAATCTCACATATGAAATAACATGGGGACAATCTTTGAGCCCCGTGACCTTAGAGGATTTTGGTATAAAATTGGCCGTCATTGACGTAAGCAGGGGCGGCTCGTGTATAGGTGCACAGGTGCACGTGCACCCCCAAATATTTGCGCGAACTAAATTCCAAATTTAAGGTTCGAAGCCAATCTCGTAATATTCCCAATAAATCGTTAGATTGTTTGTATGGATATTTTGGCTGGCCCAGAGCAAGGCATATTCGGCAAAAGTCATTCTGCAGTAAGTGCTGCCGCTGAGGGATGACACTCTGAGTGTGCACACATTTTTACGTGGTTTTAACACAGAAAGGCCGGCAGAACAAGCCTCAGGTTGTCTTTTGTTATACAACGTCTGGTATAGCTGGGTTTTGTGCACGTGCACAAGGGTCAAAACTCAAAACCGTTACTTCCATTTAAACGCCTTGGTATTGTGCTCGCGCCATTCATTCACCCCCACTCTCCGGTCACTGTCAGTAGCCAGTGAAAGTTGTTCTCGACAGGGTTGGTGAAGTGAGATCAACAGCAGTTTTCAAGTGAGCGAAAAGTGTAAAAATTATTATCGTGCCGTGAAGTGAAAATTACTATAATATGACTTCGTTAATTAGCGATCTAAAAATAAACAGTTTTCTAAAACGATACGATGTGATGTTTGAGGCGCGTGTCGGAGGAGATGGAGATACATTATTTGGGTACGTAATATTTTAATCAAGCATATAATAATATTTTTTGGATGGTTTTCTATAATTAACAATTACATATAGGGGAGTTTTTTCCCGACCATAAATTCGAAAATATACTCTAAGTCGTTTTCCGGGTACTTCAGACCTTTAATGTCTGAAAAAATTTTTCGCCTCCGGCGGCTGGGGCTGCGCCCAGACCCCTTTGTTTCCCGCAAAATGACTTCGAAATTATGTGCACCCCCACAATAATAACTCACGAGCCGCCCCTGGACGTAAGTACCGGTATACTCTGCTACGTTTTCTGTAAATCATTACGTAATTTAGCATGTGGTTTGGTCAAAATATGCTTATTACCAAGAGAAGGTGTAATTTCGGAACGCATATTTTTGCGTGTTGAGACTTAAGAGTGTATATTATTCGTGCAAGTTTCTAAATGCACATTTTAGATTGGTAATGCTATAGTAATAGTAAAGTCTATGTGAAACAAAAAATAAGCAGGTTGAAGCGGAATTCACCAAAACGCAAATTTTCTCAAATTTCAGAATAAAAAGCTTTTAGAAAATCGTGTTTTCATGGTTAAATAAAAAATAAATAAATAAAATTAAAATTAAAATTAAACAATATTTGATAAAGGTGCCTAGGATGCAAGTAAGGTTGTTTGTTGAGGAAGAGGGTGGGGGGGGGGGGGTACACCAGATGTCACCATTATCAAAATCTCTTTGTATTGTTTTGGCTGTAGTGAGGCCTACAAAATAATAATAAGAACGAATATTGGCCTGCACTTTTTTTAAGGAATTAGGCCTATGTTTCCATCCAAATATAAAATTTGTTGTGAAAAACAGTTTCAAAACAATAATTATACATATGAAATACGAAATGATATTTTGCACTATAGTGAGCTATAAAAATGATAACACAACAATCACTTTACACATTATACTGTATTTTATTTATATAATAATACCAAATCGCCTTCAACAGCCAATACCAGAAGTATAAGGCATATTATGTTCATGACAGGCCATGTGCTTTCTCAGGTCTATGTTCACTTGAAATATGTATTTGGTAAAATAACCACAATAATAATCTAAAGTCAAATTGTGTCCTACATTACGAAAAATAAATTCAGTAAAATATTTACACGTGGAATGAAAATCCACGTTGTTTTACAGCTCTTTATCGTATATTTACGTACAGTCAAATGGAGCGCGCGCGATGTTTTGCCACCACCTCGTTCTTGGAACTGGCCGCAGGTCGGCTTCACGAATATTGCCGCGCTATCCGTCTACCCGAAGGGTAAAGATGGTCTAAGGGTTGAAGTTCCATGGTGATTCGTAATATCTGAGACCACGCCAGTTACTATTCTAAGTCCATGCTGAGACAATCTTTCCCTGCGATACGGTTGAGTTTAGAGGTAAATACCACCCCCAAAATACAAAAATTTGTAAAAAAAAAAAAAAACGGCAGCCAAGCTCTCCTTCCAAAGTCTTCGGCTGTGAATGCTGTGAGATATAGAAGTTGAGCCAAGCATTTCATTCTTTCTCCCTAGTTTCGCATTGAAAAGAAGTAAGATCATTTCGCCTGTTGACGAGCGCCAAGCCAACCATTTTCGTGGTAAAAAATTTAAATTTTAAACTTAAAATCATAAAAAAATTACTTGGCTATTGACTTTTTAGAGTCTTCGTACCAAAATCAATAGCCAAGTAATTTTTTTTTGTTTTTGGTTTTAAAAATTTTTAATTTTTTTTACCACAAAGGGTTGGTTGGGCGCTTCAACAGGCGAAATGATCTTATTTTCTTTTCATTGCGAAACTGGGGAGAAAGAATGAAATGTTGTCAACTTCTATATCCACACTTTTCCAGCCGAAGATTTTGGAAGGAAGCTTGGCTCCTTTTTTTTTTTTTTAAAAATTTTTGTATTTTGGGGGGTTCCATCTTTTTGTTGTTTTTTTCTATAAAGGCTTAAACTTGAAATACGTGTAAAGGGGGATAATCGTTTAAAACAGTTTGTCTAGAAACAAAAAGCTAGCTTTTTTTTTTTTACAATCTTGGGCCCTAGTTGGCATTATTAATTTTTTTTATTAATTTAATATGGTGTTTAATGTCATCTTGGGTTTTTGGTGAATGATTTTTTTGGCCCGGGACTATAACCTTTTGACGCATAATTTTAATCACAATTAAAATATTAAAAATTGAAATAAATACAACATAACTTTTTTTCCCCAAAGGGAAAAGAGGGTAGGGAACATGGGGGTTAAATATCGTTTGTCTCCTCGTGGTTTTATGTTTCATATTATTATGTCCCCCATCCCAAAATTTCTGCTGAAACCTTCGGTATTTTTAGGGTGAATGCTAAAACCCAAGTAAAAAAATAAAAAACTATTGGGGGATGGGGGTTAAAAAAGTGTTTTTTGGGAAATGGGAATGGCTTTTTGGGGTTAAACCTTAAAAACATAATTTACTAATTTGAAAAAAATACAATTTTGGTTAGAGCTATGAATTTTTTCCAATTTTAAGGATGATTTGGGGGGATGTTGGGGGTGGAATATCGCTTGCATGGGAAAAAAATTTTTTTCAAAAAGTATGTAACATCAGGCCAAAATTCCATGCTGAAAACTCATTAGGTCCTTCAGGGTAAATGCGGGAAAAATAAAGGTAAAAATAATAAAAACTATAAGGAGGGGGGTTAAAAAATGGGGTTTTTTAGCAAATGGAATAGGAAAACTGGGTTAAAACACTTTAAAACTTTTTTTAATAACCACCAAATTTTGAATAAAACATCAATTCTAGATTAAGTTATAATTTTGTTTTCCCCAATTTGGGGGGGTGTTGAGGTGGAATATCGCTTGCCTCTCGCGGATTATTTTTCATTTTTTTATGTCCAAAATGAAAAATTTTCATGATTTAACTCATTAGGTGCCTTCGTGGTAAATGCGGGAAAAAGATAAAAAAATTAAAAACTATTGGGAGGGGGGTTGACAAATGGGGTTTTATAATGAAAATATGCCGTTGGGTTAAACACATTAAAACATAATTTTAAATAACAATTTAAATAAAAATTCAATTTAGGTTAAGTTAAATTTTTCCCAAATTTTAGGGGATTATTTAGGGGTTTTGGGGGGTGGAATTCGCTTCCCTCTGGGAATGATTTTTCATATTAGTATGTAGCTCATGTAAAATTTCAGCTGAAAACTCTTTGGGGCCTTCTGGTAAATTTTTGGGAAATCAGGTAAAAAAATATATACTATTGGGGAGGGGGTTGAAAAAAATGTGACAAAAAAATGAAATGGGCCGTTTGGTTTAAAAGCACATTAAAAAACATAATTTAAAAAATGAATAAAAATTCAATTTTGGTTTAAGTTATCAATTTTTTCCAAATTTTAGGAGATGATTTAGGGGGTGTTGGGGGGGGAATATCGTTTGCCTCTCGGCGAATGATTTTTTATTTTAGTATGTCCCATCATCCCAAAATTTCATGCTGAAAACTCTTAGTGCCTTCATGGTAAATTTCGGGAAAATAAAGGTTTAAAATAATATAAACTAAAAGGGATGGGGGTTGAAAAAATGTGATTTAGGAAATGAAATAGGCCCGATTGGATTAAAACACTTTAAAAACATAATTTTAAAAACAATTTAAAAAAATCAATTTTGGTTGATTTGATTTTTTCCCGTTTTAGGGGGGTTGGGGGGGAAATATCGTTTAAATTTGCCTTTTGGGGGGATTATTTTTCATATTATTTGTACCATCATGTCAAATTTTAATGAAAAACTCATTAGGTGCCTTCGGGGTGAATGCGGGGAAATAAAGGGAAAAAAAATATAAACTATTAGGATGGGGTTGACAAAAAATGTGGTTTATTAAGAGAATAGACGTTTTGGGTTAAAATCTAGAAAAAATTTTTAAAATAACTAATTTGACAAAAAAAATTTTAAATTTTTGGGTTAAGCTATGAATTTTTTTAATTTTAGGGGATGATTTAGGGGTTTTGGGGGTGGAATATTTTTTCTCTCGGGGGAAGTTTGTATCTGAGGTACTCTAAGTGTTCAAGTTTCATTATTTCTAAGAGTACCTTTTTCTCTGTAGGCTCTTTTTTCCTTGGCAGAACCATACCCCCCCCCCCCCCCCCCCAAAACCCAAAACCAACCAACCAACCAATCAGCCACGATTATCGTGATATTTACCATTTTTTTAAAAACCAAAAAGGGGTATGGGATCGGGTGATTTTTTTTTTTGGTATGTCAGGGACCACATATCAGGTCATTACCGATTTTTAAGATTGTAATCTTTGGGGGAGGGCGGGGCAGATAACTAAAAACCCCCCAAACTCGGATAGCTGTAAACAGGGTCGAGTTAGTCACGCCTTCTAGCGTCGCGTGCGTTTGGCTGGGGCGAACGACCGTCGCGTCGTTTGGGCTGCGGGCGAACGACCGTCGCCCAGATACCAAAAATAGACCATTGGGTCCGGGGGAAGCGACCCTCCTCCCCCCCCCCCTGAATAATTTTCACTGCAGCGTTTTGTTCAGAAAAAAAATCACGATTAATAATCCCCCTGTTTGCCATTTTGGCAGTGGGGCTTTGACCTCCAGGGGTGCCAAAAGTCGAAAGTTGCAAATTTTTGACCTGTTAAACGGTAAATTTTTTTGATAAAATTAAAAAATTTTTTTTAATTATCATTAAACACATTTTTTTTGATTTTTTAAAACAAAAGGTTTCGTTTTTGAAAGGGGCCCCCAAAATTAATAATAATCGCATTTACTGTTTTATACACTTTTTTATTTTATTTTTATTTATTTATTTAACGTCTATCCTATTATTTAAAAACTGATTTAAAAAAGGTGGACAATAAATAAATCTAATTAAATAAATGCAAAAACAAAAATAAACTACATTTGCGTAAATATTGAAATAGAACTTAAAAAACAACAATGCTTTTAAAACACAAAAATTTTTGGTAACAAAAAAAAAATTATATTATATGCTTTTAAATGAATAATCAAATAAAAAAGGTGAAGATGAAAAGAAAAGAAAAAAAGCTTTAAAAAAAAGAAAAACGAAAAGAAAAAATATTAAACATGAAAGTTTGGACATATAACCCGCTTTAAAAGCTTTATTTTACCATAAATGAAAGACACTGTATTTAAAAAATAAACTAGCAAAAAAAAATTAAAGGGCTGCCCAAAAATGCTGGGTTTTATATTATTCTAATAACACTTTTTTTTTAAGTGCAAAAAATAAAATGTGTTCATTTCTAAAATCTAAACCTGTCAAAATACTATTGTTGTGCCCCTAGCAAAGAATTAAAATTTTTTTATCGGGTGCCAAAATTTTATTAAAAATTACGAAATTTGGAGAAAAAACTTAAAATAATAAAAATGGGGGCAAAATAATGTATTAGTTGGCCCAGTCATCACCAAATTTATTTCTAACCTTTCAATATAATGATGTCTGTTTTATACAGGGTTGTCCAAATAGTGTGTTGATTCTTGTAAAAAATTTTTGAAAAAGGTCAAACCGATCAAAATATACCTCAGGGAAAAGGGGGCGCCCTGGGGGCCCCCCCAAACTAATTTTCACATAGCATTTTGTTTAAAAAAAAAATCACGTTTAATAATCCACCTATTTGCCTTTGGCACTGGGGGTTTGACCTGCAGGTGTATTAAAAGTCGCTTAATTTTGTTTTTTTATTGCCGTATTCCTTTGCTCTTATAAATTTTAAAATATCTTTAAAAAATAAAATCACTAATATTATTCCCACATTTTCCCTGCCCCGAACCTGTATCTACAAAAATTTTTTTCTCATATGTGAGAAAACACCAGCCAAAAGTATAAAAGAATGGTGTATTGAATCTTTAGTATGGAATCAATGTGTATGTACTTCTGACACTAATAATAACTAATGGCCCTTCAGAATGTTTTTATACCGACTATATTGAATTACACATGTCAACTACCTCAGATTATTTACAGCTACCCGGGACTCACTGTTGAGTAATAATAATTATACACCCAATGTTCTATATTAAAACAAAATTTTTAATTTAGAACAGCTAATCTTTTCTCATTCATCAACATACTCAAACATAATACACCCTACAGACTTTGGCAAATATTATACACACTTTCCCGCTACTTGTGATGACCACAGATAAACCCCCGGAGTTTGTGAGAAATTGAAGCCATAAAAACTGATTAGAGGCCCCGAAGCCCAGTATATGCTATTTTTTTAATTTTACTGTTTGTATTTGTTGTACAAATTTGAAAGAAATAATTTTTGGTACAGAAAAGTTTTTCCATTGGCCCAGTTGTATACTAATCCTATAGGGCTTATGGGACTTAAGCAGTCTAACCAAACTGGTCATTATCTGGAACAAAAAAAAGAACTGTAGAACTGTATTTTTTTCTACTAGGAAAAAGCTCAGTTGACGCGTTGATAACGACACGTGCTATGCTATAGACCCCATTGCACATTTTTTAAAATTTAAAAATTTTGGACGGTTCGCTTCCAAAAGGGCCATGTTTTCCAATATTATTTATTTTCAAGGATTTGGGTAAACCCGTGTGTTTAATTTATTTGGAAAAAAATCCACCGCCATCAGAGGGCCTTGCTCCTTGGGAAAAATATTAAATTTTTAAAACCCTTTTTTGACAAATAATAGACGCTTCCCCGAAAAATATTTGATTACTTCTAGGGGGCAGTGCATTAGAAACTTCGCGCGTCTTTTTCGTTGCCATGGCAACGTTCTTTTGTTAAATGTAAATTTTATCTACACTAATTATTCCGATCAAAAAAAAATTAACATCTCGTGACCGGCGGCATTCAAAATTATTTTTGGGTATCTCAGATTTTGTCCCCGTTAAGTTTAGAAAAAAAAATTTCGATTAACTTTAATGTAAATTTTTAACTTTTTGAACGATTTTTTCCAAAAACAATGGCATTCAACGGAAGAACTTGCGGATGGTCAAATTTTAACTCGATCCCAGCCTTTCCCTTCGAACGTTATGGCGAACATACAAAAAACAAACAAAAAAAAAAAAAAAACAAAAAAAACTGATAATTTTTCCGGCAGAGTCAAATGGAAAAAGCCGCTTTGCTCGCTTAACAATTTTTTTTTTCACCGCTAGTGCGTTTTTGTATATCAAATTATGGCAATGAGGGGACTTCTTCCGGTGATTAATCAAGAGTTCAATCTTGTTCGTTATTACGAGAATTGTTTGGCATTTCCCAAAAGACAATGATGCATATAGCGCCATAAATAAAACAAGGGTCTTTGTATTGACTACACCCAAACCCCCACCCTTGATTTTCTTCTGTTCGGGTGTAGTGATCAGAGGAAAAACGGCATTACTTTTAAAAAAATCTTGCAACTCTCGAATTGGGTTTTTTGCCTTTTAGTAGGCCTACAGACTTTTTGCATCCCTCTATTTTGACTTTTTCCCCTGCCTACTTTAAACGGGTTGAATGTGAAATAAATGTATACTAGGGAAAGCTCAGTGGACGCGTTGTAAGCGAGCAGGGGTATGCTAGACCCCATTGCACATTTTTTTAAATTTTAAAAATTTACGACGTTTTTGCGTTTTCCGTATTTTTATTTTTGCCCAAGGGAAACCTTTGGGGAAACCCCTGTTTAAATCTTTTCTTTTTAAAACCACCCCCACTGGGGATCTTGACTCCTTGGGAAAACTTTTAAACTCTTTTTTGACAAATAAAAGACTACTTCCTCGAAAGTATTTGATTACTTTTAGGGGGCAGGCATTAGAAAATTGCGCGTCTTTTTTGTTGCCATGCAAAGTTCTTTTGTTATAATGTAATTTCCATCTACACTACTTATCGGATCAAAATAAAATTAACATATTCGTGACCCGGGCGGACATTTAAATGATTTGGCATCTCAGATTTTTTGTCGCCGGTTAGTTTGAAAAAAAAAAATTTCGATTAAAATTTAAGTAAATTTTTTTAATTTTTTAAAAGATTTTTCCACAAAACTAATGGGTTCAAACAAAACAAAGCTTTCGGATGGTGAAAATTTCAACTCATCCGACCCCCGTTCGAACTTATCGCGAGAAATACAACAAAAAAAAAAAAAAAAAACAAAAAAAAACAAAGCATAACAAAAAAAAAAAAACAAACAAAAACCCTGCTAATTTTTTCCCCGGGGAGTCAAAGGAAACCTCGCTTGCTCGCTTAACAAATTTTAAAACAATTTTGGTCCCTATTTACTTTAAAAGTATACTCAAAAAGTACATCTGGGAAAAAAACCAAAAACTGCTTTCTTACTGGAGATTTTGGACAACCTTGTGAAAAATTACAGAAAAAAGTAAAATACACAAGAAATTTTTAAAAAAAACTTTTCACCGTGCAACGGGGTGCATGCGGTTTGGAGTTCAAAAATTTCAATAAAATGAAAAATTTTGTTGATCAAATTGAACCATGAAATTTCAAACTTTGTATTGTAACTTCCTACACGTACTCCTAGAATATAACTCCCAGTTACCAAATACAAAATAAAAGCTTCGTGGAAAAAACATATAGTTTTTAGCTATAAGAGCATAGCCCCCTTTTTTTTGTTCGAGGGGGTATTTACATACGATTAAGAAGGCGCACATGTTGCATAACATCATATATATTTTTGGCAACCCTGTCTATACCATAAACAAATCGTAATTGTTTTTTAGGGTTGTCTCGGCACAATGTTAGGTTTTGCAACAAATTATGAAAAGCAAAAACTTTACATAGGAAAAAAAATATGAACTTGTTTGCATATGAAACATTGGACACCCCTATCGTCTAAAAGCCCCCAATTTAACTGACAAACATGCAGCATGGGAAAAACACGTTTTTAGCTGTGAGAAAACACACACTGTTATAATTCAGGGGGTTTTAAAACGTACAAGGAAAATGGCCGCCACAAGTTTCTACTATTTTTTTGACTCTTTGCAACCCTGAATACATATCAAATCAGTAATTTTATTATGGTTTTACATCATATTGATGTTATTCTTGCGAACAAATTATAAAATGAAGATTTAATTTGCATTAAAAAAAAATAAAAATATATTTGCATATGTGACTTTGGACACCCCTACCGTCTAAACCCCCAGCCGCCAAATTTGGGAAAAAAGGCAAAATGGAAAAAAACGTTATTTCTTTTAAAAAAATATATGGTACATTATTTTTGAGGGGGGGGGGGGGGGTTTAAAAGCCACCTAACGGTCTATAATACCCAGTGGCAGCGCATGCGAGTGAAAATTGACCCACGTACACCACAAAAAGTCTCGCCCCCCTGACTGCCCCCCTGTCGGAAGATCTCGGATCTCGGGCTTAAATCTCGTCGAGACCGGCAATCCTGCGTAACTCACGAATGTAAGGGATTCAAGAGATAGATGGGTAAGGGTACCTACCCCATAGGGTGATTAGACAAAACAGTGACGCCCCATACTACAACAGAGAGATTAAATTTAGAAAATTACAACTAAAATGGGGAGGGCAAAAATCTTTTAAAAAACCAAAAAAACCGGGGAAAACAAGGGAAGCGAGAAAAGGGGGAAAAAAAAGGAATTTTTTTTTTTTTTTTTTTTTTTTTTTTTTTTTTTTTTTTTTTTTTTTTTTTTTTTTTATTTTTTTTTTTTTTTTTTATTTATTCCATTAAAAAAAAAAAAAAAAAAAAAAAAAAAAAAAAAAAAAAAAAAAAAAAAAAAAAAAAAAAAATTAATTAAAAAAAAAAAGGAAACGAAAATTAACAAGGGAAGAGCTAAAAAAAGGGAAAATGCTAATGAAAAAAAAAAAAACAAAGGGGAAAAAATTTAATTTTAAAATGAAACCAGTTTTACACCCCTTTGACTTTTTTCACAAATTTATCACGTGCGAAAGGATAGCCTATAGTATGGTTAAGGATAAACCCGTAAATTTTTGGCTAAAACATCAGTATGTTTAAAAAAATGGCTCTTTTGTGCCCTAAAAAAAGTTGCTTGCGATAGGGAAAGAGGGGGTGTATAATAAGGGTGATAAAACAAAAAAAAAAACCCGTTTTCAAATAAAAATTTTTAAAAATCCCAAAATTAATATGCATTGTAGATTAAGATTAAATTTTAAAAACAAATTAAAATTTCCCCATATGAAATCAAATAAGGTTATGGCCCTTTGGCCAATTTTTCATAAATTCCTCAATTTTACGAAATGTATGTGTGACCACTTTTTTTGCCCCAAATTTTTCCCAAATTTTTACAATGAGGACGAAAAGAAGTTTTTGTCATGCCTGGGTACATTTTTCCCCAATGGACTTTAACCCTTTTTCAAAAAATTTACTCAATTTTAACGAATGAGTTGTGCGACCACTCGTTTTGTCCCAAATTACGTAAATAAAAATTTAAAAGGACGAAAACACTTTTTTTTACCCCTTTGGGTACATTACTCAATGAATTTTGACCCCATTTTCAAAAATTTACTCAATTTTAACGAAAGGTATCGTGGACCAATCTTTTTGCCCAAATTATCCAAAAAAGAATTAGGATGAAAATAAGTTTTTTAACATTTTGGGGTACATATTCACCATGATCTTTGACACATTTTTTAAAAACAAGGGGTCAAAAAGCCTTTTTTAGAGTAATTTAAAAATTTTGGGTTTTTTAGTCGAGTTTTAACTACCTATTGGGTCAAATAAAAAATTATGATGTTTGAATAGTTTTGTAATACAGCCCCTTTGCTAACGCTTTATAAACAGTCACGTTAAGGAGAGTCTTTGTGATCAATAGATCCTCCCGCTTAATGGTTTTTTAAAATTTTTTTTATTAGTAGGTAGAATGTTTTTTGATAGAAAAAGCAACAAAAATTTAAAATATGGAATGGCAATATCAATCAGAACTCGAAAAATTTACCCCCCCTGCGCCCGGGGGAGAATTTGGGCCCCGTGATTCCTCTGCTGATCAATAAGACGACAAAGAAACAGGGTCCTTTTCGTTAAATTTCTGTAGTGGGGGGCGTCGCGGGGGTGCTTTCCCTAACTGCGGCTTGGTTTATATACTTGTCGCCCCCCGTTTGACGTATTTTTCCGTGCAAATCGATTGTGGGGTCGTTTTAGGAGGGGGTGGGGGGAGGCGAGGTGATTTGATGAATAATGCTTGCGTGTGGATTAATAATTAGTCCACACGCAAGCAAAGCTTTTCAATAATTTGCATTAGACCATCATTAAGAGTCTTAATGATGGTCTAATGCAAATTATTGAAAAGCTTTATACCTTTATGGATGTTGGGCATTTGGTATTTATTTTCGGTAACGGAATTAGACTGTTAGAGGTATTGTTTTCGCAAGTTTTTGGGAGAATTTTCCGTAGTTGTATACAAAGTCAAAGAATGTAGGAGTTTGAGCAATGGGGATCACTGATTTAGCGAGCGAGCGAGCGTTCCACTTTACTCTTTTTGGGCCGAAGTTGGGTTTTTTTTTTTACTGCTTCGATGGTGCACCGTTTCTCG
>JAMZAV010001098.1:0-207546 GCA_024449915.1 Sweltsa coloradensis
AAAAAAAAAAAAAAAAAAAAAAAACCAGCTTTGACCCCAAAGAGTAAAGTGGAGCGCTAAACTCGTCGCCAAAAAGGGTTGTCCCGGCAAAAGCGTGTGGCGGATGGGCTTGAAAACCGCTCGCCTTCCCCTAAAACTTGTTTTGGGTGGGTTTTTTACTTTGAGAGGACCCCTTTAAAAGTTCTCCCGATTGCTGATGGTCTTGAAGTATTGAGACGTAAAGCGTTCAAAAATTAATTTCTTTTTCAGTGCGGCATGGGTGGTAGCTGGGGGCCCGGTTTGTAGGCCCCAATGGAAAAATTTAGAGAACCCAAAAAAATTGCCCCAATTTTATTCTCAGGGCCCATTGCCTTAAAAAGGGAAATTGAATTAGTCCCCGGAAGCGAGAAAAGGGAAATAACTATTATTTAATGTTTTTTGGTTTTTAAAGAAACGGATTGGCTAAGTTACAAAATTTGCATGCTAAAGGGTGTGTTCTTTCATTGAAATAAGTTCGAAAAGGAGAGAGAGAGAAGAGAGAGAGAGAGAGAGAAGGGAAAAAGGGGTGACTCCCCTACCCGCAATATACAATAGAAAAAGTTATACAATGATTTGAAACATTTTTTTTATTTTTTTTTAAATAAAAATATTAAACTCGGGACTAAATTTTATGGTTCGCGTTTCCAATGTAAATTTACTACTGTCAGGGTGTTCAGCACGTCTTTGCAAACACTCCCCACAATCCTTGCGGGACTTTTCGCGCATGTACAGATATTTTTACGAAAAGTCTTTTTTCATTGTGTTTTTTAAAATTTTGTATGTTCTATAAAACAGCAATAATTTTTTTTTTTTACTTAGCTACTGTACTACTATAAATAAACAACCTTCTAATTATCAACGAGTGAGGTTTTATTTTGAATCTTAGTAATAAAGTAATTTTTCTCTAGTGAATGTAACTACATCCCATGAACTATAAAAAAAAAATTATTGATTACCCCATAAAAAAAAATGAAAAACGGGAAAAAAAAAAAGGGGGGAAAGGAAAAAAACGAGGAAAGTTTTACAAGGTGGTGAACGCATGGTGGTGAGTCTAGAAGTGGGGCCAAGCCCATTATTTTTTTTTAAAAAAAAAATTGTTTATTAATTATAAAAAAAACCCAATAATAAATCAATATCCAATTTTTATGTAAAAAGATTTGAAAAATATATGTTAACAGAAATTAAATAAATTTTTAAAACATTTTTTTGAAATATCAAAAAAAACAGACGCCATTCAAAATTAAAAGCTTGGTCGATGAATTTTTTTAAATTGGGTTTTGTTACGGGGTAAACCAAAACATAACCAATCCAAATCCATCGACCAAGCTTTTAATTTTGAATGACGTGTGTTAATTTTGCTATTTCCACATGTAAATACTATTTCAATAAATTTATTTAATGCTTTTTTTTAACATATGTATTTCATAATTCTTGTTATATGTATATTGATTTATTATTGTTTTTTTATATAATTAATAAACATTTTTATTATTTTAAACAAAATGATGGGCATGGCCACACTTTTAGATCTCACCACTTTATGCAGTTGAGCCACTTGTATCTTCCTCGTTTTTGGCTTGGCACCTTTTTTTGCAAGTTTTTGCATTTTTGTATGGTATGAACTTACTCGCCAAACTTCCACGACTGCATGGTGGATCCGGTTTGGTTCCTTTGAAAAGTTGCATTCAAGTACAGTCCACAGGAGGCCACAAGTTCGAGAACCACCGACGCTCCTGTTCCCTGAGTCCCAGACTAATGTTTCTCCAAAGTTTTCTTCAGACAAAACTAAAAGATGAATGCTAGAATTCCTCCCTCCCCCCCCCCCCCCAAGCTATCATCCCACCATTGAGCGGTTACTGAAATTTCAGTTATCAATTTAAAAAATGGGTATGCTGTGTTTCCATTCAACACCTCGCAAGCGGCCTAAGGAGGAAGGAATCCTCCCACCCCCCTCTCCTACTCGCCAGGCAGGAACAGACGAAATGTTTCTACTCGTGCGTCGCACTCGCAGTCAGCTAGTCAGAGCCGAGATAGCAATGCGTGTGCTTGTGGGTGTGGTGAACGCTGTCGTGTGCTTTTCCGTGAGTTTTTAGTGAAATATGACTTCCGTGTTGGGACATACGAAGTGTGTGGCTCTACGAGGACGTGGGTTCGAATCTCACAAGGCATGGGTGTTTTGTAATCGTCCACCCTCGTCTATCACCACTCATCGTCTCGAGTAGCCTTAGTGCATTACTATGAGACGTGTATCAAAATCATGACTTCAGTGTCAGCATGCCATTTATATATTATAAATTAACAAACTTTACCGAGGCCTGTATTCTCGCGGGCTGGACATTTGTGCTAAATTATTATTAGGCTACTGCTACTTTTTTTGCCTCAAACGGGAAAGACACTCGCCGAGAAATGTGCACAGCTTCTCGCTAACAAAAGGTGGATGGACATTATCTGCCGATCTATTAGTAAGTAATGACTATAATGACGAAATTTATGCATTTATGATATTTATAAAACGCATAGTATCTGAGGAACGGGGTGATTTAGAAAATTACTTTGTGCCCTCCCTACTTCTACATGTCACCCATCTCCCCCTGTCATATTTTTTTAACTTTTGGGTGTGGGATCTTGTAAAGAACTTGCAGATTGCAATAAAATTAAAATGTAGCTATGAGAATTCATAGGCAGATATTTGTGCTGGAACTTATTTGCATTTTTGTTTTTACCCAAGACCGGTGAATTGTGGTGTTGAAAATTATGTAGAACCGAATTTAACTGTTCGTTTTACCATAAATACCTTCCTTTGTCTATCAACAAGTCCCAGTCAGTTAGGCAGTATAGTCTTCACGTGCAGGTCCCACCAACGCTTCATTTGAAGGTGTTTTAAGTCTTTTTCTTTCTTTCTTTCTTTCTTTCTTTCTTGTTCTTTATTGCATGTTAAAATTCACATTTTACAATTATTGGTCAAGCCCCCAATGAGCCTAGCGGCTCGCTATAGGGGGCTTTCAGCAATAGATTACAAACGGTGAGAGGTGAAGCAAGTCAAGATACATGAAATATGAAATTTGGGATTTGCAACATGTTTTAAGACACTATAAAGTAAAAACTAAAAACTAAATTAAACTAAATTAAATTGAGCTACTCTAATATATGTTAAGAAATTAAGAAATTAGTTTTACATCTCATTTCATTTTCAACCCTCCAGATTGATTGGTACTTTTGCAAGAGAAGGAAGTCGGGCGTTTAGTCGTCTGAGGGCGCGCCACTTGACGCTAGAAATACAGGCCTATTTTTTATAGTGTGTCAGAGGCAATGTGTTATAAGGTCATGGCCAAGGTCAAAGCGCACTAGCAAACCACGATTTCAGATTCTGCAACCTACAGGGTGGGCTTGGTCGCTTTCCACTGAAAATCAGTTATATGACTGAGTGGGTAGACTCTAAATACGAATTTATTTATTTAAACGTGTCATATAATATTATTATTTCAATTGATTCCTCATGCGTGTGTAATGCGTAAATATAATTTTTTGTTTTGTTTGCTAAAAAAGATAACAATGCAATTTAATTCATGTTTAGATTAAAGGTGGTAGTTTACTAGTTGTACCGAATTATTTATTAAATAAAGAGTGCAAGTCTTCAAACATATTGTGAATATTCGCCCCTAAATTTTAATCTAGAAATTTCCACCTAAAAGGTGACTGCACTTTTACAATCACTTATGCGAGCGGGAGGATTCGATTGGAGTGGAGTGGAGTGGAGTGGAGCGAGCCACCCACCAGAACATGGAGGAAGTGCATATTATAGTGGTGCAGGGAACAGCTTTTTGCTCTACTTTCATTAAAAGGAGAAAAACTGGAGAAGGGAACAAACTTTTTCGAAAATATCCTCGTACGATATTTAAATCTCGCGGATTCTTTTCGTAGGCCTACAGTAACCTGCATAGGCGTGCACAGAGATTTTACAATGGGGGGCACATGCATGGGCGCTCGCAGGAATTTTTGCAGAGGGGGGGGGGGGGGGGGAAATTTACTATTTGTACTTTCGTTGGGTAACCACATGGGTTTGGAGGGCAGAGCTTCCCAACAACAGCGCCGCAGGCGAAAAGTTTGAAAATCAGGTTTTTAAAATGCGTTTGGTGGGGATTAAAAAAATGCAGGGGGCTGAATACAATACAATACCCTACCAAAATTATGTAATTTTGGTGCAGTCGATACTCGAAACTAGAAAACCACCAAAAGGAATCTTAAAGGAAACCTTCAAAATATTTTACTCACTTTTTTTTAAGTTTCAACTGATTGATATAAATAGGTACTGAAACTTTTTTCATGCACTTTGTCCAGGGGGGCAAGTTTCCCCACTTGCCCCCCGTCCTCCGGGCGCTCATGGCCACAGGATTGCCATCTCTATGGGGGATTGGTGGCGACGGAGCAGTGATGGGGTCTGGAGTAGCCCCAGCCTCCGGAGGCGACATTTGTTTGGGGGTTAACTTTTTGGGGGAGGGCTTAAAACGTATTTGAGAGTACGAATGGCTATTATTTACTCTTAATACCTTATGTCATTTTTGTTATAAAACTTATTTAAAAGTAGGTGATGAGAGAAAAAGGTAGGTAGGCATAATGGATTCTGAAAACTAAGTATGCCTAGTTCCTAGACATTTTCCAATTTTTTCATTTTTTTAAAGTTGTTAAACGTGATTAGTTATTTTGATAACATTTCTATGCCTAATGGGTAAGGGGGGAGGGGCAAGGCCCCTCTCTGCCACCACCCCCCTGCGCACGCGTATGCTCACCTGCTCTTTTTCCTCAAGAACAAAGCCTAGGCGAGATTGACCAATGAGGGCTTAGGAATAACACGCGTGACTTGATTTAGCCAATCATAAGGGCGCTCGCTAGTGACGTCATTTCGTGTTCCGCTTCCTGCTTCTTCAGCTTCTATAGATCGAAAGTCTGTTGTGGGGCCAAGCCGGAATTATAATTAAAATTGTGCTGTTTTAAGTGTAATTGAGAAGTGTAAACTAGTGCAAACTACAATAGCCAATGCGGCACTGCGTTGGTAAGTTTACTTGATTGAAATCTGTTGTTATTTAGTCTTATTGTGGTGTTATAAAAAATAGCTAGCTAGGCTAAGGGCCCCAGCTCCAAGTCTCCAAGGTCTAGCCAACTTAGGGTAAGTCATGCTGTAAACGTGTGCAAAATATTTCTGTTTTTTTCATTCATTTAACTAACAATTTTTTCCGAATTAAGCTGTGTGCATAGGTACTGGGTAAACGTTTTGAAATACAATGTCTAGTGATAATCCTACAAAGGGATAGGGCTAATTATATTTTTGAGGAGAAAGTGCGTTGTCAGAGGGAAGGCATCCTGCATATTGCGCATTAAAACTTGAAAGCCACCATCTTGGCATTTTCGTTAGTTCAAAGATTCGCGTCTGTATTCTGTGCTCGTTAGTTTTAAAATTGTAAGTTATGAACCTGCGAATTGTGTGGTATTGTATGTTTTTCAGTGTTATAATACCTTCAGCTAAGTCTTCTGTGGAATATCTAGGTCGTTAACAGCTTTTTGGGGGTGGTATGAGAAAAACTGGTCAAGAATGCAAGTAGGCCTAGGCCTAGGCTCAGGGCTATAGGGCCTAGGACCTAGGCATAGGCCTATAAGGGTATTGCCATTATCCACTAGGCCTAGGCCCTAGCATGGATGGTTACGGTATCAACATGGTCGGTTCTCAGCTGCTTTTATTCAAATCCTCTGGCCTATTGCTAACTGCATGGCCTTCCAAGTCTCCATTGTAAATGTTTGCATTTTTCCCGCTGTCCTCAAGTACCGGTATGGCCTAGGCAGAGGCTAGGCCCTAGGGGCCTAGGCCTACCTGCCACTACCTGGTGAAGCAGACCCATGAGTGTAGCATGAGTGTAGGCCTAGCCTAGGCTAGGCCTAGCCCTGTCTGTAGGGCCTAGGCCTACATGCAACCAATCCTTCTCTGGATATTTCTTACATTTTAATATCTAGTAGGCCTAAGCCTCTGCTTATCGGGATAACATCAGGTACCCGGGTAGGCTAGGAGCTTGGGCAGTGGCAGTTCAGGGTTAATTTTACTGGTGATTGTAGTGAAGCAGGGTTAGGCCAATGCTATATTACGGTATTTGGTTTAGTTTAGTTTATTGTTAATCCTCTTTTACATTCTTCGTTGCATTAAACATGTCATTGTATGGTGATTACCTTATTATGTACCGGGTAGGCCTAATTGTATTTTGTAATTTTGTATTGGTAATTGTAATTTCATGTAGGCCTAGCCTATTAATTATAAAATAGCAAGTTAGGTTGATTGTGCAAAGTGGCAGGTGTAGCAAGCTCACTTCCCTGTAGGGGCTACTAGTTGCTTCACTGTTATGGAATGTCATCAGTCAGCAGTTTTGTGTAAAGTGTGTAAAGGACATTCACCCGGTGAGGTAATTAGGCAAGAAGTGACTTGTCTAGATACCAGGACAGGTGGCAGTCTGGTGTGACATAGGAATTAGGGTAGGGTCTGGTTTGCTCTCCAAGACAGTTTAAATTCACATTCATAAATCTGAAACTCTGTATAACAATCACCTAAATTATTCAAGAAAGTACTCGACAATAAACCACCAGATTCACAACAGTAACCCGGCTACAGTCACTGGAAACAGAAAGCTCCCCTACCGTCTGTTTTCCCCAAACCACCCCTAACAGCTATGGCGAGGCAGGTTCTGGCTCCCCACAACAAACTACAACCATCCTTCGGTGCCGGCTGCCGTAGTTCAGGCTGCAGCCAAAAACCACGTCCTTCGAAGAGTCCAATCCGCCCTCGAACTCATCTAACATCTACGAGCTACAAGTGGTGGAGCGACATTACATTGGTGGCAGCGGCAGCGGCACAAGCTTCATTCTGTTTTCTAGATTAACATCTCCCATAAGCCTAAACTCATTTCTTAATTCACTGGCTGTAGTTATGAAAGTTTTATATTGGTATTTTATTTATATTATAGTGCTGTGACTAGCAACGCACTTGTGCATTCTAGTAGTGGTCTGATGTAAGTCGTGTATGTTGTGGTTAGAACTTAAGTGTTGGCTCCCCAGGTAACTCCTGCCACCATCTTCAGCAAGTTAGAAGAGAGGCCCCGGCACCAAACCATTGGGATCGACCGTGAAATTTCTTCTTGTGATCTGACGATCTTCCATACATCCAGCACCAGCATAGTTCTCATCGTAGCAGGAAGTAGGAACACAAAACTTCAATAATGTAAGTTTTAACCACAAAATCCAAATGTAAACTACAAACAAACATTAGTCTTCTCTTATTATAGCTTCTGGAATGTATGGATGATTTGGCCAAACAGCACCCTCATTTCAAATAATTTGTGCTAGTTTTGGCCTATGTAGGCCTACTCATCGATAATATGGCATCGACAAAGTTGGTTTGCTTTTCAGACGCTTAAATTTTTAAGTCCCCCACTGTAAGTCAGTTACAGGTAGGTTCCAATAGGCTTAAAATAAAATACAATTTCAATTTTTCAAGTTTAATCTTGCCTATAGGCCTACTGCCTTATTACGCAAAAAGGCCCTTCCTACACTTTTGGTCTATTTTGAGTTAGACGTACCATTAGATGCAGAGTAACATTCTCCATCTAATGTGCCAAGCTAGAAAGCCCTAACTCCGCTATAAAATAGGTGTAGGCTACTTAGTCATGTATTTTGCCCTAACTACAAAATTATGAGGATTTACTAAGGAAGAAGGCCCGGTGTTCACTTTTGCTATGAAGATGGGGCTTTTTAACCTAGTAGGCCCTATTGTAATTGGCAAATAACAGACGGTGGAAGTGAACTGTTTTCAAATGCTGAAATGTTTTCATCGCAAAAAGCCCTAACTGCGTATACCGTAATTAATTGGATATCAATCATATCATATTAGGCCTATGATCCCTGTAAATAAATTCCATTTGATTTTAGAACTTCATTATTACAATTGTTATGTTTTCAAATTATAATAAATACCCCTTGCAGCGCAAATAATTCACTAATTTTCAATTTACTCAAAACTATGTTTTTTGTAGATGGGGCCTTCTTGCTTAGTAGGGCAGTATAGGCCTAATGTGTATGGTATGTGAACTTTAAACCATGGGAAACGATGGCCATTCCACGCATCTCTATGTTGCTTTAATATGACCTCGGATAGACTGCGACGTTTCACGTGGAACCCTCATCACATTACGCAAATACGTAGCATAGGTTCCAGAGCGTATCCAACAGAAGTATGTTAAAGGGCCCGTTCACCTCTTTAACAAGTTATTCTTAAAACCAAGTACGAACATAAAAATTAAGTTCATTGTGTATATTTCCAGACCTACGTTAATAGGGGTCTTTAAATTCACCGGCGCGCTTCGGGTCAGTGACGTCACTGACCCGAAGCTGGCGAGGTGTTGCAACACAGCACAGCTACTAGCGGCGAGTAACGCGTGAGGCAGGTCCCGGTCTATCTGTCGAGATAGTCTGTTCTACTGAAAACAAAGCGGAAGGCCTGCGATCATCTGATTAACAATACGTTACAGTTAAACCAACACCTGTTTTTTAAACACATACGTTGTTGTCGTTATTTTAATGAAATAAATATTATATTGGCACGTTCTTATAAAGTTATATGTTGCCAATCATGACAGGTAGGCCTAATAGTGGAGTTGAATAAGTATTGCCTATTCAACAACATAATGCACGCGATGGCGATTCTCACACACACACATGATACAGAATCACTTGCACTTAAAAAAATAAAAGCGATTTGGTTATAGCATTTAAAAAATTCAATTAATCTTCCACAATAAGTGAAATTACATGATTAAAGTAATTCCAAACGCTATGGGCTAGCAGCAGTTTCCGTAATCATGTAAATGTCAGGATTGCCAGGGGTGAGGATCGACCGCGGACCTCCCGAATAACTCTCACGCGTTATGCATGTACTACATCTATCCGAAAACCGATTAACAATGTATCATTATCCCAAGCGGCATTTTATTTTATTTTCTCATGGAATACTCTGTATATTTATTATTTAAAGCCGCCTTATGACCACACTTGTGTATACAGAATGAATAACAAATCTATGTTGCCTGTTAGATCAGTTTCTGTTCGTAATTGTAGACATAAACAATGAGGAGGTATGCTTACTTTATTACGCCAGACATCAATGTTTCTCTATATTGTACTGATGGATGTTTTTTTCCAAAGCTTTTCGTGGCGTAAAATATTGAGAACATCTTTGAAAACTATCATCTGCCCAAAACTACTATATGCTTAGTTATTATACACTGCGCCGACTCACGTTCAAGCAATTCACTAATAAAGTCACTCTCGTCGCAACAATTTGACTCTTTGTCGGTTGACATTTTGACACTTTGTGTACAAACTCTACACGAACACTACTGAATAGAATTTGCTTGCCCTGTAACATATAATAAACATTCTTATTTTTTTGCACCTATTACACCACTCCTCAATGTCATCATGAACGATTGATCGAAACGAGTGCACGTGTCCAACTGATGTGAAGAGGTCTGCGTAAGGTTTCTGGACAGTGTTTAATGTTTATTCTCTTCCTTCTTAGTCCCATTAGCTTATCGCTTTTTGTTTATATCGTTCGAGTATGCAGGCACACCCCACTCATAATATATCTTCATGGTATATAGATTAATTAGAAGAACCATTCCAAACACAAACAAAGATTTAAAAATCCACATCAACAGCATATTCTACAAAAGGATGACAAATGACGTACAGGCATCAGCAGTAAATATATATATATCGGCTAGGTGTACGGTGTTTTGAATGTGTATACGGCAAGTGCGCTGTGCGCTTATCAAGTCGATTGTCAAAACGACATAACTTCGTAAACACCTCTACACTTGACACTTGAGCCGAATAACACATGGCATGCGTTTTTATTTCAACCTAATTTGAAGCGAGTATGCCATACTTGACTACATGTCATATCCCCCCTCGCCAAGCATCTTTAAATGTCCAATACGATGACTCAGTTCGCCGCGACACTGGCTACTCGACTCCGAAGCCAAGGCCGTGTCGTGCGTTGTTGCCAGTACAGCGAAGTGGCAAAAACATAGTCAATTTCATTACATATTTAACAATTAATATATGGTGATTATGATTATTTTCGAGAAAGAATTTGTTGTAAATGGAGTCTACTTAGGTAAATAGACGTCTGGGTACACCTTTACATAAGAGGTGAACGATCCCTTTAAGCATGTCTGCTACCTACAAGAGAAAGTTTGTTTAATGCTTTGATGTAACTATCTAACTCTATACAAAATTTTTAATGTTGTATCACTTGAAAATTGGCACCTGCTTAGATCTAATATTTTTATTGAATCCACTGCATAATTATTTTGGCTCAGCTTTTTGATCTAGTAAATTTTCACATTCCAGCAAGACCACCACAAAGCCTACAAACCTCTGCTGTTGGTGTCATTTATAACATCGAGATCAACTTGACTTTGACCTCTTGGAACCAGAGATCTTCATAGACTGAACATCATAGTAGGAAGAATTCAACATGGAAAGTTGTAAGTTACATTTTTACCCTACTGCATGCCTCAATAAAACAATAAAAAAAGTTGTGAAATAAGATAATGTAAGTTACTGTACAGAGTAAGTAGTAACATTTGTTGCCTAGTGGCATTGAAAGGCAGTATCCCAATCAATAATGGTAATTGACAAATTGTGCAGATTACCATAGATTTTGTAATTTTATTTCATTTAAATAAGTTTTCTTAATTGTATTGTTGTACTTAGCCTATCAAAAGCGTCCATCCATACTGTAGTCCTCTTTTATCATCTACCTGTTTATAACTATGTATAAAGGTGCGTTTACTGTTCGGCGTTGCTCGCGAAGCGAAGTGACAAAGTTGGCAAAGGCAATGGCAAGTTTGCCGCGAGTCAGCAACACTTGTTATAGGCCTATTCACAGATTAACTTTAGGATGCCTTTTTAAAGAAAAAAGATGGCTTAATGTCATTACGACTATTATTGTCAGGTATATATATAATGTGGAATCGGGGCATGGGCAGAGCAATTTATTTCCTTATCGCAAAGGCAAAAAAGATGAACTTAGTTTATGTTTCTTGCGAGGTCTCGCGCTTACGCGAGTTCGCTAGAAAACGCACGCTGATTGGTCAACGCGCCTTCGCTTCGCGAGCAACGCCGAACAGTAAACGCACCTTAAGGCTAAAGAAGTCACTATGCTCTACTACAATGGCCTCCTTGACAAATGCTGTGGTGCTGAGCCTGGCTTGCACACAGCCCGGGAAACTTGTGATAACATAAGTCACCCCCGACCTGACTTTTGTTAGAACCGGACGTGTTTGATTATTATTATTATTATTATTATTATTACATAGGGCCTACTAATAATTCCTGCCCACAAACCACACTACCCAGAGAGCTGAATTTTTTTCTGGAGAGACCACGTCAATACTACTTCATCTTTCAACTGACTACTTTAGTGTTTGCAAAGTCCACGTACACTCGCACAGACAAACAAGTTTACTATAGGACCATGTGCAACTGCAATTAGGTATTATTATTGTTCTAGCATGTGGACTTTCGACTTGGGGAACAGCAGCCATTCCATTCATCAGCATCAAATTGACCATCCATTGGGGATTGGCTCTAAAAATTTCAAAATCTTCTACTTGCTACTTTGTCTTCATCATAGTAAAACCACTTCAGCATGGTAAGTTCAAGGTGTAGCCTGACCAATTAATAGTTTTAGTTTGATCCAATGCTATCCGGGATTTTATCCAGTGCACAAATTATGAAAATGACAACATGACCAATTGGCAATTACGTTTATTTTCTAGCCTTTTTCTTTTGACTTTTGTTGTTTGTCGGAGTATGGAAATATATCTAGCTGTGTTCAAAGAATGTTTATTTAGGACAACACTGTGGACCGTGATGCACTCAAAGTGTTGACAATGTTACATTATGAAGTTATGTTTCAGACCCATTGCAACAGACCACAAAGGTTCACACTCGTGTCAGTTCGAGTTTCCCAAACTACTCTTTAACCTCCAATCTATTTGCGATTGATGTTGGTTGTTGTGATGTTTGTTATTTTTTTTTATCGTAGCCTATATTTAGGTTCAAAACAGTACTGCACAATCCCAGCAATTAGGCCTAATTGAAGATTGTTATTTTACAGGAACTATTCTTTAACCTCTCTTTGTTATTGATTAATTTCTTGTTTTTGCTATCCTATATTTAGATTGAAAACTGTTGGCCATCTACAACACTGGAGAAAAAAATCCGGAATGTTTTTTTTTTCTTTTTTTCTGTTTGTATTTTTGTGTCTGTTAGCACGATTCCGGCTAAACCGATACTCCAATTGTGATGAAATTTTCTGGAGGCCTTCGAAATTTCTGAACTTAGAACTTCCACGTTTTTGAGCGCAACCGAAAAATTATTTCTCATTAAAATCGCAATTTTACGGTTTTTTTTTCGATTTTTAAAAACTTTCTTCTACTTGTAGCACCTACATGCTTTATCCGGTTGTAATGAATTTTTCACAGAACCTAAATTTTATAAATTAATATATTCGTGTGAAATTTGAGCGCAATCGAAAAAATATTTCTTAGAAAATCGCAATTTTACGATTTTTTTTAGATTTTTGAAACATTTCTTCTACAAATAACTCCTACATGCTTTACCCGATTGTAATGATAATTTCACAGAATCTTATTTTTATTAATTAATACATTGGTGTGAAATTTGAGCGCAATCGAAAAATAATTTCTCATAAAAATCGCAATTTTACGCTTTTTTTATTTTTTAAATTTTTTTCGACTTATACACCTACATTATCCGATTGTAATGAATTTTTTACAGAACCTTAGTTTTATGAATTAATATATTGGTGTGAAATTTGAGCGCAACCAAAAAACAATTTCTCATGAAAATCGCAATTTACGCTTTTTTCGTTTAAAAAAAATTACTCTCATCCAACAACGCGCCTGAAAAAGCGTTTGCGAAGCTTCCTAGTAAATTACTTCCATGAATAGCCCTTGGTGTGTCTAGAGGCGTTTGTGTAGGGCCTAGGCCTACGGATGGCACAGACCCAGGAGGTTAGGTTGCCCCTAGATACTAGGGATGCCTAGTGCCTAGGCTAGGGACTACGGCTGGTTAGCTAGGCTTTACGCTTACCTGTTGAGGAGCTTATGCCCAACCACGTTCGTTTACTTTAATACCATAGATAGCCTGTTATTATATTATCTCAATGTTTAAATTACTCAAATCGAGCATAGCGTCTTAAAACAAAACAAAATGCTAGTTTATCTTCCCGGAATTAGCCAATTTGATTTTAAGTTTGGAAATGGTTGAAAATAAAAACTTCCCTTAATTAATTAAAAATTAAGTCACTTAAACACTTTTGGCAATAATGATTGTGAAAGGTAAACTAGTATAGACATGAAACGCACAATGTAATCAATAGATACGATATCCTTACGCTTTAGGAAAGGTGTTAAAGTCCTTTTGTCCCTTGCTTATAGCTATTCCCATGAATGATCCATAGGGGCACTGATTTATGGTGAATAAAAAGTCTGAATTTAGGTGTTTAAAAACTTATATATCGGTGTATAAAGCGGTCGGTGTAACTGTAATTTTTTCAAAAGCGGTGTGATTAGCGGTGCAAAAACACAATTTTAAATTTGTTTGGAGGAAAATTGGAGTGGGACTAGTGCTAGGATTCAATGATATACCCAAGTACATTTTTTTAGTGGAATGCTTAGAGTGGCTTTTATTATCTTATTTTTTGTGATTCTAGTCACAAATTACATGTGTTGGCTAGGTATCTAAATATACAGTAAGAACTCTCTTATCCGAGTTGGATGAGACCGGGGGCACCTCGGATTTGCGAAAAACTCGGATGGCGCGGTTCATTTGTTTATTTGCTCTCGTAGCATAGCCTGATGTGGTAAAATGATATATGACACATGTAATGGATAAAGGAACATAAAATACACGATACACTTCATACAGGGTATACTAAATGATTTAATAGCTTGTAAATCAAGCTCACAAACACACGTACACAATTAGGCCTACATGTCGTAATAAAAACGTATGTCTAGGCCTAAACTCGACGCAGTAGGCCTAGGCCTAGGCCTACAATGCAAACATAGGCCAAGGCCTAGGTCTCTTTCTCATGTGGGAAAACCTCTCACTCCTATGCCCGCGCTGAAGCTCACGACGCAAGATAAGTCTGGGAAAGAAATAAGATAAGCCCAGGAATAACAATTCAATGCGTTGTGATTACGAATTTCGTGAATCGGTTGAAACATGATTGCATCTAGTTCCACAACGACCATCTTTGAACAGCTGTGTTGTGTGTGAGATGGCTGGATCAGGGCTGGATCGTATGCGCACGCGCATGCGCGCGACGCACACTGACCTCTATATGCTCAGTGGACGTGACACTGACGCTTACCGGCGATGCGCCCGACGCACACTGACCACTGAACTCTATATGCTCAGTAGACTGATGCACACTGCTCGAAAGTCGAGATATATCGCCGATCTATCTTCTTTGCACTCACTCGTAAGGCATGCCTACAAATGTATGCGAGTACATTTAAAAAAGTGCGGCGCGGCGTCTGTAATTATTTTTTTGTTTTATTTACGTATTTAAAACTTTAATTTTTTTTTTTTTTTTTTTTTGCGGCTCGGTTAACACGGTACATCGGATAAGCGGAGATCGGATAAGAGAGTTCTTACTGTATAGCCTACATTTTGATACAAAGGTTAAAGCAACCATTAACTCCACATTCTCAGGTGTAAGAGTTGTCCTCTTATCTGTTGGAGTGTTACTGTAGGCTGAGAAACCTCTTTCACTGTCCATATTGGATACGGGTACGCAGATCGCTCTAACCGCACTTTCAACGAACTTCATGTGGTCAGCCTTGAGACTCAACAACAGCTCAAGAACCACTACATCTTTGCCTTGTGATACTTCACTGACCACTTTTGCTTTAAAAGCACAGTAATCCTCGAGCAATATGGTGGGGGTAACTCTTCGAGGAATGGAACGTTCTTCCAGTTTAGTTGCATGTCTTCGTTAGTGTTGGTTCCTATTTCACGTGGATTGAAAAGTTTCGATATTGCAGTGAGGAATTTGTTTACTGGGTCTTGAGATGGCAGTTATGCTAGTTTTGTACAGGTGGCAGCTGGCTACCTTCTTAACAGCGCTGTTGTTTCGATATTGAAGTTCCCTTCGCTGTGAATTGTGAGACTTCTCTGAAGATCCATCAATTTTTTGTTAAGTTTGTGTGCATATGTATAGGTAGACCCCCCCAAAGTCACAATCATGTTTATTGTCTACTTGCAATGTTCCGTCACGAATGCTGCTTGGCATTCAATTACAGCTTGTTCGTCAGTTGTTAAGTTTTTTAAATACTGAATAGCAGCTCCTCCCTCATCTACATTTTTCAGGAACTCAACAATTGGGCCCAAGTATTCACTTACATACTCTACTGAGTGGTGCCAAGAATTCCCAGTCATGACCGGTAGTGGGAATAATTTGGGTGGTTATTTTGTAAGTGGAACAATGTAATGGTTCTTTCCAGGGTTGTAGAGCTTTGACCACCCTCCGGTTCAAACCGTACTGGTCAAAATACAATTTCGACCAGTGGTTTTTTTAAAGTGCATACTCAGATGAAAGGTCTTATGTTGCTACAACTCAAATATACCTTCATAGTTCAGTATTAAACATATGAAATCACAACTACGGCACGAAATTTCGTGCAGTAAACAATATTTATCAAGAACACTGTACGTACCACTAGTGTCTTATTCTATAAGAGTGTCAGAGAGTAAAACAACTTACCGTTAAATATAAACAAACCAGAAAATGTTAATAGTTGTAAGAAAATGTTTTTTAAATAGATAAGATTTGGAATGCATATCGATACTTTTTTCATTATCGATTATCAAAATGGTAATGTCACTATCAAATCAATATTATCGATATCACCAACAAAGCCTGTTCCGACCTATAAGTGGAACATCAAGTGTAAGTCAAAAGTCAAAACAATACAATCGCGTTCCGTTTGCTGCCTCGCTGCTATGTGTTTGGTTTCCGTTATCGACTGATAGCTCATTTCCGAACATAAATCTCGAGTGTGACACCATCAGCGGATCAGCCCAGCCAGTGCATAGCACAACGTGAGATTAGAGTTTTGCTTCGTGCCACTATTCGCCAATTATTTTATATTTTGATTGTCGATAATGAACTTTGGTTATCGATTATCGAAATTATATCCATTATTGATTATCGATCGATAATATCGATTATCGTGTGCATCCCTAGATAAGATAAACAAAATGTCATGTACTATATATAAATTATGAAATAGTGTGCTAAATAAAGATTGCAAATTGATAATCAAATCAAATTTATTCTTGTTCACAATGCCAGGTTAGTTTTCCAATGAAAGCAAAAATTAGCAAATGGGTTATTCTTTAATATTTCGTTTTTCTATCATTCGCATTTCATTTAAAATCTTTCTTGGTTAATAAAAACTAGGGATGTCAAACGATTAGGGATGGGCGAACCTTGGTTTTTTAAGTTTCGAACCGAACTCGAACTTCTGTAAAAAAAAGTTTCGAACTTCGAACTCGAACCGAACTTTAAAAAATCTGCTTAAAACCAAAAACAGGGAGGTAGGAATTTCAATTGGGCATACTTTAATGTCTAGGCTAAGGCTATCTCCCTACTATCGAGATCTATTTCATCGACCTTCATCGACAGGATTGACTAGCCTAGCCCTATTGGCACAGTATCCTAAATTTAGGCATAGGCCCCTAGGCCTAGCCCTAGCCTAGGCCCTAGGCAAGGCTACCAAATTCCAAAGTCTTGGTTTAGATAAGAGCTTATAAAACATGTTTAGACACCTATTATCTTCTATATTCTAGGCTAACCTAGGCTAGGCTTTTCCTTACTTGGCCTAGCCCTAGCCTAACCTTAGCCCCTAAGCCTTAAATATTCCCTATGTAGCCCTAGGCCTAGGCCTAGCTGCCTAGCCTACAGCTGCCTAGTCGCCTAGCTAGGCCCTGGTCCATAAACCAAACCTAACAAAGATTGTTGTGAAATCGCGGCCAGTTCTCGTCTAAATACCGCAACTATTAAATTTTATTAGGCCTAGAACATGGGCATGTTATTGTTATCTAACTTTGAATAACAAACGTAAGACGATCTATTTTGAGGTTATGTAGCTTATCGACATTGTAAGGGTGTGTAAGCTGACGCAAATGTGGTTAAAACTTGCCTGCGAGAAATTTATTTGGAAACATAATTGAATATAAACGTGATTAATCGGTCTTTAATCATTGTTCAGTGATTCCAAATAATACTTGTTACTCTATAAAACATCGTAAATATCGTCGTAAATGTCACAGCGTCTCGTCTTGGCGTCTTATATTAGCAGCTTTCTCATTGGTGGATACATTCATGATGTATCGCATTATTGCTGCGAATCGATTAGTCGAACATAAGAAGGTACGCAATTGGTGGAGAGCTGCTTCCATTTCAATTATCGAAAATATCGCAGGAAATCGATAGTCGAATGAATAATACTGCCTCACCATTGGAGGATTTTCTCGCGCGCGACAGCGGCAAGTTTAAAAGTTCGGAGCAAGTTCGTAATTTTGATAAATCACGAACTCGAACTTCAAATTTCGAACTCGAACCGAACTTCAAAAAAAGTTCGGTTCGAGTTCGGAATTTCGAACGTTCGCCCATCCCTACAAACGATTAAATTATTATAATCGATAATCGAATTCACTTTCACCTACATAATCGATTATTAATCGATTTTAATCGTTTTGTACAATGTCGGTATAGTAGCCAGTTTCTTTCAAACTTCGGTCTGGTTTCGGTTAGTTTGAATCGCCCGCGCAAGGCATGAGCTCGCATCGGCGCCGTGGCGGGGACTTGAGCACTCACAACAATCTCGAAGAAGACAGTCGGGAGCATAATCAAGAGGAAGTGGCGGGGTAGATAAAGCATACGAGATGAAATTGGCATCAATGCTGTGATCAAATTCAATTGTTTGATGCCATGTTGTCGAAAACTCTTGGCCTAGGCCGAAACACAACACCAGAGCAATCACTTTTGTCACACTCAAGACGCCATGTTACGTAAAGGTGCAACTACTGCTCGGCGTTTAAGGCGCGTTGAGTGCGTTTACTGTGTTTATTGACTGCCGCGCCAACTACGCCGCGTGGAACGCTTAAACAGAATGCAGCTTTAACTCCGCCCACTCCTTCCGACCTTGCACGGCCAGCGCATGCGCACATGATGACAAGGCAAGGCTGGTACGAACGATGTATTTTGCGACGTCGCTTCAATCACATGTGGATCGGGAACAATCTCGCGTGCTAGAAATTGATGGAAACGTATCTCACGGGCGAGCAAGACATTAAATCAGCGGTTATCACGGCGTATTTGGCGGGAAAACGTAACGTACGGGAACGTTTCTCGCGGGTAATAGGCGGCGGATCTTGAAAACTAAATTTAAAAAACCGCAAAAATTTAAAATCGATTATTTTTTTAAAAATCGATTAATCGTTTTCAATTAATAATCGATTAATCGAATCGATTTAATCGTAATCGTTGACACCCCTAATAAAAACTATAAAGTCCAAGCTAAGTTAATGTTGAAACTTTTGTACTGGTAGTTTCATTTAAAATAGGTAGGGGTGTGCGAGTACTCGAAATGTGGAGTTTTTTCGAGTTTTTTTTTTATACTCGACATCGAGTCGAGTTTGGTTTTAGGCTCGAAGTTTTCGAGTCGAGTTTTAAACATAAGAAATCAGCTATTAGAACTGAAAAGAACCATCATCACAGTAGGGCTAGGCCTACGTACAGAGACCTGGGCCTAGGCTTATTACAACCTAGGCCTACTACGTGTGTACTGTGACAGCAAAAAGTAGGCCTTGGCCCTAGAGACTGCGTGCTTTCAAAATTATTACGATAAACAACAACGGCGACTTGGATGCAAGAACCGGGAATAGGACTAGGCCTAGGCCTAACCTAGACCTACACGGCGTCGAAAACAAATATCCTTTATTGGTTTCGTTGCGTCTATATCACTAATATTTCAGATCAACTATCGAGAAGAAAGAATGCCAGTGAACATTCCATTAATGCACTTTTTACGTATTTTAAAATCGTAGTTTGCGTAGTTTGACATGTTTTGTCTCTTCCATCAATCTTCCATCTTTGGTTTGATGCCAGTGTTTGATGACGCGAGCGACGCGTGGCGCGCTCTGTCGGCCATCGCTAGAACTAGAGTCGATAAAGAAGGTTAGGTAACTTCTTTATCGACTCTGCTGGAACCATTCAAGGGCGCGGAATATTCAAATGTGCTGAAATAGCATTGGAGATGCCTAGACCGCGAATATTATAGTGCGAGTGCGAATTTGGAGGATTTTTTTCGGATTAAAACATCGCAGCAGTATTGTTATGGGGCCAGGAACTTTTGATAACATACTGTATAATTATAATTTTATTGAAATTGACCAGCACAAAAGGGCAGGAAGGCCTCAATAGCCTGATACAAGTACAATGATGTATTTTTTTTATGTTTACAACAGAAAAATCGTTGTGTTCCAAGTGGACCGACTAAATAAAAAAAAAAAAATTTGAAATTAATACTCGACTCGACTCGACTCGATACTCGAGTACTTAAAGGAATACTCGACTCGACTCGAATTCAAAATGTGCTACTCGCACACCCCTAAAAATAGGTAAAGAGATGTGTGTGCGTGTGTGACCTAGCAAATATTGAAGAACTAGGTTGTAATTGTATTTTGTAAATAGGCATAGAAAAAATACAGATTTTTGAATTTGAATTATATTATTTTAAAGATATAAAACACTTATTCACGAAGGGGTCACGCCACATTATAATCATTGTCACTCTTGTTCTACACTTTCAGGGTCACTGTCACCTTAGAATTGTCATCGTCTCTTGAATTATTATCATTATCACTCTAACTCATAACAAAATCGTCGTGAGTCACTGTTCAGCAAAATGTCCTCAACGTTGTAATCTGTCGACCTACTATGCGCCACCATTTTTACTGTAAACAAATCTTTTAACTCGCCAGAAAAGCAACAAAAACTAGCCTAGAAGTGATCGATAACCACCTGTGGATAGCTTGATACAAGAAGAAGGCATTGCATGCGATCTGTTGGCGATTTAGCGAACTACTTGACTCTTCCAGTCGATAACGCAGAGCCGCAGGCCGTCGATTCGACCGTTAGGCAAGCCAGCATACATCGAATGCAAGTCGTCGATTCGACCGTAGGGTAAGGCAGGGGGTTAAAGATTGAATTGTAAATTATAATGCCATATTAACTAGGGTTGCCGTTTGATATGAATTTCGATATCGATAATCGCGCATGTGAAATCGAATGTTTGTTTGGGATAATGTCACTGTCAGGAAATTCAAATTAAAGTAAATAGTAGTAGGCCCTATATCTAAACGATTAAACCTTAAAATAATATATACATTGAAAATTGAAAGTTCAAGTTGTCTGATAGTAAATTAATGAAAGTCAATTGTTAAATGCAGGAAAAAGCATTCACTAAGTTTGAAATCTTGGAACTAATTACTTGTTTCTGTATGTTAGGTCATCACGTATGGAACTTATGGAAGGCAAGAGGAGTGATCAACCTCCGGCCAGCCGCTGTGCCAGTCACAGCTGACATCAGCAGTCCCAACCGGTCATACCGACGATCTTCAGGACGGACGGGAAGATAGGAGCACGGCGTACTCTGATGACGCCAGCGCCCAAAATGGGTCCCCTCCAGGAAGTCAGCAGTGTACATTCCGAACCAACACACACTTCACTCAGGGAATTGTGAAGCTGACCAGAGCATATTGTGTTAATAACTTTTGTATTGTGAAGCACATATCTATGAGCCTAATGTAAACCAGGAAATGAGGGGAACTCGGCTATATTTCCTCCCCTCCTACCATTTTAAATGCAACAACGGTCTCTCTTATCTTGACCAGCATGAAGATGGAAGTGTTTGGGCAATGTGTGGGGATTTAACATCGTGTTGTGAAGTGTTCTATGTGTATTTTATTCAACTGTTAGTTTTAATCTTGGAGTTATGATTCTAACGTAGAGCCTTGATAACCCTATAGCCCAAAGCCCTACTCCCTCAGGAAAATAGTCTCCCAGTGTCCCGATACTTATTGATCAGTGTTGATCGACTGATTGGTAACTATTGGCGGCATTACACCTATGTTTACCTTTATAATTATAATATATTTAAATGTTTGTAATTTTATTACATCACAACAACCATGAAATTAATTCTATTTCATTCTTGTATTGTATGTGTTGTTTAATTTTGTGTATGTGCCAAATTTATTTGTCATAATATGTATACCTATTTAATATTATAATAGCAAAATGCTAATAAATGATATAAAATGATTAGATTTAAGATAATGAAAAATAAGCTATGTACTTGTTCTTTGTAACAATAATGAGGCATACTAATATAAATGTTATGTACATGTACTGGTGTAGTTGGTAGCACGGGATTGGACGATTAAACCTCCAATTCATATTATAATAAACTAATAGTCTTATCTTTTTGTATTTTCAGCAGCACCACATGCAAAAATCTGCATATAGTACAGAACATTCCAAGATTCAGTCAAGAGAAATCCTCATATTGGGACCATGTTGACCGTGCACGTTCGTAGCTTGGCTTCGTGAGGTCACTCAAGGTTGACGTGTTGAAAGAGTTCTTGAACCCCTGACCGAAGCTGCATTCTTCATCGTGGGCCCGAGCGATGGGCCGATAGTCAAGACTTGGGGAGGATCACAAAACCCATGATGATGATGAACTTCTCTAGCTTCGTGCCCCCTGCACCACCCTGGCGAGAGAAATAAACCATTTATTGGCTGCTTACCAACCAGTGTTGGTGACCACAAGGATCCTGCCTAAACAAATAAATACACAATAAATACATTTAAATTAAAATGTATTTAAAAAATTATTAGCTACTTACGGTTGTTACATAAATGGGTTTGCAAAATAATGGCCGAAGCGTTCAGAATTAATTGAGTAAGGTCATCTATTATCAAAACGGGTATAAAAAATCACGAAGAAAGTCCTTGAAGAAGTGAGGCACTGCTGCTTGAGCTCCCAAAATAGCACCAGTCAGACATCAAAACTAATGTCTTGTTTATTTTTGGGTTGATTAGTATGCCCATTATATAAGAGTTTACTTTGTAATTTCTATCACGTTCCCATGGTTGTTTTCTTGCTTCTTGCTATTGTCGATGAAACGGTGGTCGCGAAAATCTAAAAATATATATGTTTAGGATTGGTAACAGGCGGATATGCAGCGTTTATAAATCGGAAGCTCAAGCAGTTTATTTCTAATGCTATCTGCACCCTAGAACTGTACTTTTCTTATTGACCCAAAATTTGCATCTAATGGCCTAAATGGAGCTATTGTTCCGTCCAATTTTGTTATTTCTTCTTATTATTATTTAAGTTCCTCTTTCATTCAACCAGCTTTCAGACGTTTTCCTTTGTCTTTCTCAAAATATCAGTAAGAGTGCTCTAGGATAGTTTTAAGAGATGATCAGTACAATTTTTAGTTATGGTTTTTATTTATTCCAGTGTTTCCTCTCCCCTATCCCATTTATGTATTATGTGTATGGTTATGGATCATTATCAGTATTAACTAGTTCTAGTTTGGGTATTATTCATGCATGTGCCTATGGTACCACATGGTGTCTCGGGTATAAAGTTTCTGGTACTTCCTCTACTTAATGGGTGCCTTTACATACATGTCTGCATATGTTTCTCTACTATTCATATTGAAGAAATTGTGTCAAAAGTGTTTATCTTTTAGTTGAATAATATACTGTATTGAATAGATGTTAAGTCACAGTTGGTTTCTGAGTGTATCATCCCTGTTCACAGCTGAGACAAGACAGTCGCATCTGGACGAAGTGTACGACGACATTTGTTCCCAGGACACTGTAATATTTTATCGAGAAGGCTATGCACCAGGTACGCTTGTATAGCATTTCACTGCTCTCGTGTGAGTTTTTGACTGAACCTCTCATAGTGTTTTTGTTTTAACATACTGTATAGAATAGATGTTAAGTCACAGTTGGTTTCTGAGTGTATCATCCCTGTTCACAGCTGAGACAAGACAGTCGCATCCGGACCAAGTGGACGACGACATTTGTTCCCGGGACACCATAATATTTACCCGAGAAGGCTCTGCACCAGGTACGCTTGTATAGCATTTCACTGCTCTCGTGTGCGTTTTTGATTGAACCTCTCATAGTGTTTTTGTTTTAACATACTGTATAGAATAGATGTTAAGTCACAGTTGGTTTCTGAGTGTATCATCCCTGTTCACAGCTGAGACAAGACAGTCGCATCCGGACCAAGTGGACGACGACATTTGTTCCCGGGACACCATAATATTTACCCGAGAAGGCTCTGCACCAGGTACGCTTGTATAGCATTTCACTGCTCTCGTGTGAGTTTTTGACTGAACCTCTCGTAGTGTTTTTGTTTTTTGTCTGTTTCTTTGCTCTCCGGAGAAACGGCATATGCGATCGTGATGTAATTTTTAGAGGACCTTCGTAGTCTCTGAACCTAGACCTGCCACGTTTTTGAGTACAACCAAAGAAATGTCACTCACAAACATCGTTCTTTGATTTTTTTCGTATTCAACTATAATTTTGTGATATTTATCTCTCAACCGGGCAAATGGCTACTCCGATGTTGATAAAACTTCACGTTAAAAATGACTGAACTTTGATGTGACGATTTTGATACCAGAGAAGAAATATTTCCCATACGAATCGTAGTATTAGGGCATAGAGGTCGATGTGGCATTGCTGCCACACTCCTTTGCGCGGCTGGCACAACGAGGCGCGTCTCAGTTTTTAGACCGACCCAACATTTATCATGTTTTTAATGATCGTATTAGAGTACCCACTCAGTCACAAAACTGATTTTCAGTAAGGAACATTAAATTTTAAGCAGCCCAAGGCAATGTAGGCGCCGACACCATTTGAATAATTTAGTCTTTCTTCTGATTTATCCTGAAGACCTTTGCTTTCATCAGTCTTGATGACCATGGAAGAATCGTCATCTAAAAGTTCATCATCATCTACGCTTCCAGTTAGATCATTAATAACGACAATGAAAAATAAAGGGCCAAGCATTGAACTTTGTGGTGCACCACATATTATGCTTTTCTCAGAGTCCGAAATTGCATATGAAATCTTACTATTTTTAATGCTTGTCATTTCTACGCATTGGACTCTGTCTGTTTGGAAGGGTTTTAATAATTTGAACGCATCACCACGTACTCCATAATATTCTAGTTTAGTGAGCTGTAAATTGTAGGGCTGTGCGAGTACTCGATTTCTCGAGCTTATTCGAGCTTCAGTTTTGAGCTCGCGCCGAGCCGAGCTTGATTTTAGGCTCGATTTATTCTAGCCGAGCCGAGCTTGACTTTATGCTCAACTTATTCGAGCCGAGCCTACAAAAACACGCAGTACACGCGCTCATTTTCATCAACACTCAACAGACAGTCTTGTCAACAAAGACTTTCGCGGAAGAATGCGGCAGCCTGAGCCAGCGATCAACAGTCGACTCGACGGTCGACGCAGTAGAATGCGATAGGCCTAGGCCTAGAATGCAAACGTGTCTCTCTCATGTGGGAAAACCTATCACACTATCGCCCGCGCTGAAGCTTTCGTCGCAAAATAAGCCTAGGAAAGAAAGGAGATAAGCCAAGGAATAACAATCCAATGCGTTGTGATCGTTGAAACATGATCACATCGCAATAATTCTTCTTCCAACTAGTTCCACACCGAGCATCTTTGTTCTTCGTCAGCTGTGAGTTGAGTTGAGTTGGTTGGATCGACCGAACGCGCACGTAGTTCGCGCAGGTGTCACGTGTTGGCTTACAACGCGCTCTGTTGTCAACTCGAGTTACTCTTTAGCAGAGTCGACAAAGAAGTTTCCCTGGGTCTTCTTTATCGACTACAGGCACCAGGCAGGCTCCGCGGGAAAGTTCAAAGATCGCATCGACGTAGTGCGTAAAATAATACCCTGATCTTATAATCGGCTCCGGGTAATTTCTAGAACCGGGTACCCGATGACATCCCTATAAAATATGTAGCCTAACCATTTTTAATTTAATTTAATTTAGTTATTTTTTTAATTATTTTTTTGAGAAAGCTCCGCTCGGCTCGAAAATCAAGCTTTTTTTTAATACTCGGCTCGGCTCGGCTCGACTTAAAAATTCTAGGCTCGCACAGCCCTAGTAAATTGTGATCAACACAGTCAAAAGCTTTTGTCAGATCACAGAATATACGCATAGTATCAATAGCTTAATCCATTTCACTATTTATTTTTAGCAAAAATCTTCTAATCGTAATACTAGTAGATTTTCCTTTCTGAAACCATTTTGTCTTTGTGTTAGAATCTTCTTATCAACCTGTTATTTATTTTTTTTCCAATATTTTTTAAACAGCGGGTAGAATAGTTAATGACCGATAATTACTTGTAAGGAGTTTCTTTTTTTATGTTTGGAAACAATTTTGGGTATTTTTAATGGTAGTGGAAAGACACCATCCTGAAGACAGGGATTGAAAATGTCACAAAGTGGTGCAACTAGCATATTGGTACATTTCTTTAAAACAATTACCGATATTTAACAATTAATTGAACTAACACCGCTCTTAGGTGGGAACATAAGTTTTTATTATGTAACCATATTTCCAAGTTTCACTTTTCTCCGGCATGCAGATATTATTTACAAAAATACAAACATCTTAAGTCTAAACAAACAATAACCACAGCTATGTGGATGAAAAAATAATTGCAAAGAAGTTGTTTTTGTAAGTAATTTAAACAAGGTGAAAAGAAAAACATTAAATAACGATCTATCCCTAGCTATAATTATGACAAATCAACTTTAGTTGAATAAAAAATGTAGTAGTAATAGACTCAAGAAAATAGATTGATAGATAATTGGTTGTTACTGTAGTTGAAAGTTCATTGTAAATATTTTGAGTCGATAGTTTTAGTTGATAGTGGAAAAAAAGTAAAGTTGAAAGATGTAAGCTAATGGGCGTAGGACTTATCTTGTTTTGATGGTACGAAATATTGCCACATAGCTGGAACTGCTGTCTTGGGTGCACTGACAATTTGGGGCTGACAGCCATGAATTGAACCGATATGCCATCAATTCCTGCAGAATAGGATGATTTTACTTACAGACAATGTTTCATTTATTCACTTGGAAAAGGCCAGACGTTGTTGGACGAGTGAACGAGTCATGTGATGAGTACCCGGGTACAAGGTGCAAATAATTTGCGAAATTGAGAAATATTTTCACGGTATTTTTAATAGGCTTCCTAGTTGTCCCTGAATTTTTTATTATTTTCCAGATACACTTTGATTTTTTATATGCTTGTGATATACTGTCATTAATTTGATTACTTTTGCTGTTTTTAAAACTTGTTTTTAAATTTTTAAGTATGATCGAACGTAAGTTTAAGAAACGTTACGTTTTGGAAATGTGTTTTATATATAGTAGACTTGTGGCGGTTAGAACCTTATGCCAACCTATAAATAATTGAGGTCGAATCAAAGTTCAATCAAAACACAATCAAAGCTCACAGGTGTCAAATGTGGTGGCTCCCACCTACACACCTACACTTCTTAGTCTTACCTTCCTTTATCCTTCCTCACACGTTGAGCTTATTTGTCTAATTATTCTCAATTAATAGACAATTAACAATTTATGGTACAAAACTGAATTTAATTAATTTACGTAGTAAATGTAAATGATTTATACTCGTCAAACATCAAATACAATTGAGCTTAGCAAATAATCGATTGATTTGACACATTTATAAAAACAGTAGGCCTACAACGAATTTAGATATGACAATAAAATTTGATAACGGTTCAAGACAGGAATTAATCCGATTTACGAAATAATCACCAATCCATCCTATCCTATTGGATCCAAGCTGATAAGACAATAGAGATAAGAATCAACGGTGGTTCATTACCCCAACAATTTCCCTTATTTTATAATTAAAGATAACATTTATAATATATAGTTTGAAAAACCCCTTGGCCACTAGAAAATTGTACTCATCGCTCTCCCTAGACGACTCCTCAGCTCCAATGAATAGTCTGGTTGTTGGACTCGACGGTCCAGAGTTCGCTTCTCGTACGGGCGAGACTCCACTAGCCGAGGATGCACGGCTTTCTTGCCAGCGCTTCAAGTTGTCAGACAGGAGCGGATGTCACGTACTCGTCTCGCTATATCCAGCTCTAGCTGTCGCTGTTCATATCTCACTGGCATTCATATTCCTGTCTCTGATAAAACTCTCTCTTTTAGCGTCCTTCCCAAATAAGCCCTGTCACTCGGATTAAACTATGCTCATCTCAAATTATGTTCAAGCTACTAACTCACGTCATTTACTGATCATCAATACTCACGACGTAGCTAGGCAATTTAGCTGGATTCACAGTTCGTCGCGATAACACTCACTATTTTTACTGTCCCACGAGTTCACTCTTGAAGATGGTTCATCTCGGTATCACTTGTTTGCATGACACAACGCCCACATTGGCTCTTTCGGATAGCTCTTCTACCTCCAGCTAGATCATTCAATAATTCCCTGTCGATTCGATCGCGGGCTACTATAGTTCACAAGATTCAACTCGAAAAATAGTCTCTCTCTCTTACTCAGTTCAGAATATGTTCGGAGGTCACTCACGGTCTAACGTCACTGGGTCGATCCCCGGTCACAGAATGGTGACTGTGCAGTTAGTAAAGACTCGACTACAACGACACTTGTCAACTATAAGACTACGACTATTGCCGGATGGGCCTTGCGATGCTTGGCTTTGCGCGACGTTTACTTGCGGTTTCTCTCCTCAGGAGTAGACTACGCTCACCGATGCAATTTCTCGCTATTCCGACGCAAACCCTTACTGCTCCTTGCTATTCTGACACGGACTCTGGCTGTCCCTTGCTATTCTGACACTACTCCTTGCTGTTTCTTGCTATCCTGACGCAACTACTTGCTGCTCCTTGCTATTCTTACACAGACCGGCCGTAGCAAGAGGACTTAAATCCTCAAGCCTCCGGATCAACTCCTCTTTGCTATCCTCCCGACGCAACTACTGGCTTGTTCAAGTCCCGGTCCCCCTGCTAACATTCGCGGAGGATGCCTGACACACCGAACTATTTGCTGTCGACAGCGCAACTTATTTTACAAATAAAAGTCTCAAAACCTTATTCAAATGCCACTTTAAACAAAGCAAAATTAGCCTTAGGGTCTATTATATTTGGTACCCCAAAAGATTGCTTACGTCACAAATACTCTTGGCTAGGGATGCACACGATAATCGATATTATCGATCGATAATCAATAATAGATATAATTTCGATAATCGATAACCGAAATTCATTATCGATTATTGAAATATCAAACAATTGCTCAATAGTGGCACGAACCAAACTCTAAAGACGGAGATTATCTCACGTTGTGCCATGCACTGGCTGGGCTGATGGTGGCTATCGAGATTTATGTTTGGAAATGAACTATCAGTCGATAACGGAAGCCAAACACATGACATCGAAGACAGCGAGGCAGCAAACGGAACGCGATTGTATTGTTTTGACTTACACTTGCCACACTTGAGGTTCCACTTATAGGTCCAAACAGGCTTTGTTGGTGATATCGATATTATCATAATATTGATTCGATAATGACATAACCATTTTGATAATCGATTATGAAAAAAGTATCGAAGTGCATCCCTACTCTTGGCCAATCATAATGCTCCATTATTGGCGCGGAGAATGAATCACAACGCCCAGTTTGCAAGCCCTGAGTAACAATCGTCTCTGACTAACCCTCTGCTGTAATTTCTATTTATAACACGTGACATGAGCAAATACCCAAAACTATTACCTTATATGGAGATGATTTTCAATGACACATTGACCAGTAAGCCCTTGCATGTAGTCATGCTTGATTCCACAGAATTTACATTAGCCTAACTCTAACTTTTATACGAAACAGTAAACAATTATGTTAATATTAATCGAAAAAATAATATAGGCAATCAATTAGTATTATTAACAATTAATAAAGGAGGGATAGGGTTCGATATCCAGTTTTGCTTTTTTTAGAATGGTTTATTAAATTATTTTTTATAGTTTTAAATTGACAATTTTCACTGATATATGACTGCAGCTTCTTATAAATTAGGGCTGTGCGAGTACTCGAATATTCGAGTACGAGTCGAGTTCACGGCGAGTTCGAACAAATTCGAGTTTCATTTATTTTGAACTCGAATATTCGAACGTCGGTAAAAACAGCATTTTCATTTACCGACCCGTCAAAAGTTACGTGTTTCTTCCGTTAGATAGCAGCATACGCGGCAAAGTTCGTGATACACGATAGTCGAACTCCTTCTGACGTGAAACTCGTTATGATTGGCCGGCTGAACTTTGCGAGATCCAATTGGAGCTAGTCATACGTCACATGCGAGCGTTCATTGGCTGTTTTTGTGAAATAATTGACGTCTACCGTGTATCACCACTTTTGTGTCCGAGATGTATGTTGACAACAAAAATGGCCACGATTCACGAGGCGAGAGCAGAGCAACCAGATGATTCGTAAAAATTTGCGGCGGACTAGGCTAGGCTTAGGCGTAATTTCTTCTCTAAAGCATAGGCCTAGCATAAAATACAATTTTGAAATATTCATGAGATGGAACACTTGTCACAATGCAGGTAAACATTCAAACAACACTGCGTGACAGTACCATTGACAACAGGTAGGGCTAGGGCCTAGTAGGCCTAGCACAGTACAATTGCTAGTAGGCCTAGCCTAGCCTAGTTGCCAGGATTTCTTCTGGTCAAGATTAGGCCTAGTATATTTTACCGATCTTAGGCCCTAGCTAGGCTTACAAACTCACATTGCCATACCAAAATGCACCCAGCACTAGACCTAGCCTATGGCACCCTTCAAACCAAGGTTAGTTGTAGGCCTAGGCCTAGCTAGGCCCTAGGTCTCCATAACCAAAAATATTTAACCCAGAAGGTAGGCCTAGGCCTAGGCCTAGGCTTTAAAACTGAAGAATTTGTTTGATAGGCCTAGTAGAAAGTCTGAAAAAAAGAATACATTTTCTCAATTTGGAAATAAACTCGATTTAAATATAAATAAAATAAATATCTATAAAATAATTTAATAAAATAAAAAAATAATTAGGCCCAACATCATTATAAATTAATTTTTAAATGAACTCGAATTGAACTCGAATTGAACTCGAAAACCGAACATTTGACTGAACTCGAACTCGTACTCGACTCGAATTGAAATCTCCCGTAGCTGACTATATAAATGTATTGTATTTTTCATTAGCTGATTTAGCTTGTGATACATCATCCCACATATTTTCTACTTCATTCCTTTCGATAAGATTATCAAACGTAGTTCCATTTAATAAATGTATTGTTTTTGTTGTCGACGGAGGAATAAAATTGTTACATTTAATTTTGATCACTTGAGCATAATAGTCGCAATACCAATGTTAAGTACCTGTGTCTTGAATGGAAGTGTAGTTTTTGTTTCTATTTTGCATAATGGATGAAGTTGCCACCTTTGGTCAACTTTAGTTGGTTCATTAATCATTAACAATGAGTATAAGGTTAAAGAGTAAAGGAGATTTGTTAGTTGATCTTTATTCGGGTGTGTACTATTTGGAGAGATGTTTTCATTAATTGAAGTCTACCAAAAATACTCATTTATTTGATTTTAATAATTTATAGAGAATTAGTTCACTTTTTTCGAGAAAGGTTTTATCGTTGCCATTTGAGGAACTAAAAATTACAACGATTATGATATAAGATACCTCTAGTGTTGTTTATTTTGTTTGTAAATAATTTTGGGCCCATTGTATAAGAATTTTGTGGTGACTATAATGGTAAGTGTCACTGATTTATAAAGATGCAGAAATTGTGACTTTTACTTCAAATTGTGATAGCTAGTCTCTTTCAGGTCATCCAATGATAATAAGGAATGGGATAAAATGCTTTGCACATCTCTGCAGAGATAAGACTAATTCTTAAATTGACTTTATTAAGAATAAATCTTATCTTTTCTAGTAGAAGCTCCCAAGACTGTATCCACGCCAGTCCTCCCAGTCGCCACTGTAAGACTGATACGGTGTGACAACCTCGAGTTGTCGTACTTACCACGATCATCACCCCTCTTGTCACAAGGAAGGAAGGAGACTGAACAAGGTAAACTTTTTTAGATGTTATTCAACTTCAAAGTGAGGTTTGTGGGCAATGGGTTTTATAGGGACTTTAACAGTTCGTCTACCACAATATCAAGGATACTATTATACACTTTAGGATACCATAAAGGACAACACTTAAGTCACATGCCAATAAGTACAACCATTTATTTTAATTTTGAACATTATCGTTACAAACAAACACTCTGTTATTTTAAAATTTTTGGATTACAACATTAATTGAATATAAATGTAACTATAAATACGGATTCCGTTTCTTAGGCTTAGTTGTAATTGATGCGCTGTTGATGTAATGCTTAAGTCGTCTTGTGTGCTGATCTTAATTCAATGCAGTTTCTTGTTTGATTGTATCCGCTTATAATTCTTCGAACATAAGTAATCTGTTTTGAATTAATTATTTAAAATGTAGCACAATCTCTTAAAGTCGATCGATGAAGTGAACTTCCCTATCAAAACAACAATTTCTTTAACATTAAATAAACTTAAAACACCTTAAAATAATACTTTTATCTATATTATCATCATCTAGTATTATTTAAAACGGTATTTAACACAACTTCATCAATTTATGTATTTTATACAAAGTAAATACAGTAAGATCTCTCTTATCCGAGTTGGATGAGACCGGGGGCACCTCGGATTTGCGAAAAACTCGGATGGCGCGGATCAATTGTTTATTTGCTCTCGTAGCATAGCCTGATGTGGTAAAATGATATATGACACATGTAATGGATAAAGGAACATAAAATACACACGATACACTTCATACAGGGTATACTAAATGATTTAATAGCTTGTAATTCAAGCTCACGAACACACGTACACAATTAGGCCTACATGTCGTAATAAAAACGTATGTCTAGGCCTAGGCCTAGGCCTAAACTCGACGCAGTAGGCCTAGGCCTACAATGCAAACATAGGCCTAGGCCTACAATGCAAACATAGGCCTAGGCCTAGCTCTCTTTCTCATGTGGGAAAACCTCTCACTACTATGCCCGCGCTGAAGCTCACGACGCAAGATAAGTCTGGGAAAGAAATAAGATAAGCCCAGGAATAACAATTCAATGCGTCGTGATTACGAATTTCGTGAATCGGTTGAAACATGATTGCATCTAGTTCCACAACGACCATCTTTGAACAGCTGTGTGTGAGATGGCTGGATTGTATGCGCACGCGCAGGCGCGCGACGCACACTGACCTCTATATGCTCAGTGGGTGGCACTGACGCTTACCGGCGATGCGCCCGACGCACACTGACCACTGAACTCTATACGCTCAGTACACTGATGCACACTGCTCGAAAGTCGAGATATATCGCCGATCTATCTTCTTTGCACTCACTCGTAAGGCATGCCTACAAATGTATGCAAGTACATTTAAAAAAGTGCGGCGCGGCGTCTGTAATTATTTTTATGTTTTATTTACGTATTTAAAACTTAATTTTTTTTTTTTTTTTTTTTTTTGGCGGCTCGGTTAACACGGAACATCGGATAAGAGGAGATCGGATAAGAGAGATCTTACTGTAATAATATTGTTCTGTTCTAAATGCGCGTGTTGTATTTTGACTCCAGTAGTATATCATGCTAGGCACAATCATAAAACTAAATATTATACAATAAACGATGTATAAATATTTGTAGCACTTGAGTAAGAAATGGTGAAGAAATGCAAAACCAACATAAATTCTGTATATATATATGTATTTCATCGACATTAAGATAGTCAAAACCACAAATAAAGATTTTAATTCTACCTTTCTTGTAGCAAATAACTACATGTTGACTTGGCAACATAGCACTGGTTTGTTATGATGGCAGTACTGAATGTCCCAAAGGATGTAGCCAAGAAGGTTGGATGTGTCCTTGGATGTAGCAAGCTACCAGCGTCCACCTCGAACTTATATTATATACAAATAAATAGTAGTTGCGTACATCTGCAGAATATGGCTGTGTATTAAGACAAAGAAACATTGGCTGATTGATTTGCAAGTGTAAACAGCGCCCGCATTGCAAACAATGAGCATTTATGATTGTTTTTTCTTGGCGTCCCTCAAACGCCCCGCGTCTGTCTGCAGGAGTATTCATCTGAGCCGCCCCAAAGTCGTGGACACGAGTGGCATAAGCGCAGCGTGTTCGCGTAGCATGCAAGAGGTACCTGGTTCAAGACCTGGCCTGTGCGTTTTTTTTTTTCTTTTGTTTTTCCGGAAATAATAATTATTTACATCTTTATCCGTGATAGATTTAATTTTTGTAATCTTTTCGTGGAAGTAACTCTTTTCTTTTCTTTTTATATTTTATGTATATTTGCCACAGCCTCTGTTGGTAATCTCTTGGTAAGAACAGGAGGATTTGAAAATGGTCTCATCTAGGCCTAATTTAGCAAATGTACCAAGGCCCCAAGCATGTCTTGCAATCTCCCGTGCACGCTCGTAGATTTATAGATGAAATGGAATAAATAAATAACTAGGGATGTGCGGGTAGTGGTTTTTGAACTCGGGTCGGGCTCGGGTCGGGTAATTGAAAGTACCCTCGGGCTCGGGTAATTGAAGTACCCTCGGGTCGGGCTCGGGTAGTGAATTTTTTTTTATTTGTGAATTCATTAAAAAAAAAAAATCCTACAAAACAGTTTTGCATTGGTTGCAGGTAGCCACTCTGGGCTGTATTGACACGAAGAACATCCAAATCGGCGTCTTATGAACTTTTGCTTGAGTATGCCATTGATTAAAGAAGGCTTCTTTAATCAATGAGTATGCCTAGGCCTAGGTCTAGTACAGTGAAACCCCGCTATTATCGTTTTCCTGCATCAATCGTTCGTTATTCTCGGAAATAATATCGTAACGATCGTTTTCTAATATTTCCGATACGAAAACCCCAAGAAAAACCGATGCGATCGCGTATTTTTCTCTTCCGGCCGACGAAATCATCATCATGCGTTTGTACCAGCCATGCATCTGACGAAATCGCGCGTTTGCACCAGCCTTTCGGTCTGACTCCGCCCAACGCTCTGCTGCGCGCAACGATGCGCACTAGATCGAACTTCTAGATGAATTGCAACTTTGTTCTAGGCCTGCCGTCTAGGCATTAGACGATGTTTATTAGCGTTGTTTCTTTTTCACCATTCGCCTACGTACGTAATATTCAACTTGCTTTATGCCGTTATTAGCGTTGAATAACCAGAAGACGAGTAATGACGGTCGGTAGGGCCTATTACTTTAGCGGGGACAGAGCCGGAAGAGCCAAGGACACAGCATCATAGCATAGCCGCGCCCACGTCGTAGCGATTGGTCCGCTCCGACGTCAGCTGTTCGTTTGGCGTCTGAGCGGGAGGTTTAAAAGGAGCAGATTGGCGTGTTTCTTTATTACTTCTACCCGACCCGACTTTTTCGGGTAGGAATTGACGGCCCGACCCGAGGTCGGGTAATTTTACCTACCCGAAAATTACCCGTTTTTCGGGTACCCGCACATCCCTATAAATAACATAAACAAATAAAATATAAATATAAATAAATGAACAATAAGTACGTTCACATAATTGTCTACTAGTCTACCGCCTAATCTATTTGGTTTACAAATTAGAGCAGCAGATAACTAAATATTGATATGAATGCTGAGCCGCGAGCAGCATAGGCATTGAAGGTGTAGGCCACACCCACCCCTGTCTCTCGTCATCGACAGCCGACTACAGCGTGCGACGTCACGGCGCTGTTGCCGTAATTCTTGTAATCGCCGTACGAGTTGAAGTTGGACCAAACATCTCAAATATCTCGAAAACGAACCCCGTTTGACCACATTTTCCAAAGCAAATAATGTTAGTCGTGAAATTATCTACATTTTGCACGTTAATTTGTTAATATTCATTAACAGGTCACGATGTTACGCAACGATATGCGATTGAAAATGTAGGTTTTTGCTCAGCTACAATGCATAAAGATAGGGAATTCCAGCGCATTTCAAAACGCAATAGATAAAAAACTAGTACCGTTAGGCCCAAAAAGTTTTTTGCTATACTCACAAGCTCATTCTCATCTTGCAGTACCTGGAATCTGAAAGATATCTATTACATGCGCAGTTATCATCGATCGACTTTAAGTCCTTAAAAAATATTCTCATATTTAATACCTGCACATTTCACAATAAATCTTGTATTAATTTGTACTATAGATGTATTTTTTTGTTTAAAACAATTAGAATGGCCGTCTCTTTCTTTAAAATCACAAATAAATAATGAATGAATAATGCACATTTTAGAATAGATAAAAACCAGCACTTAAATCATAGTCAAGACAACAAAAGAAAATATCAAGGCCCTAGCACTCCATAGCGGCAGTCCACGGAAACTTATTGCTAATTGATCACGAGTACGCCGGCCATTGTGTGGGAACAGTCAGCTGTCAGTCAACCTTGTACACAGAGGTGCAGGATGTAGGCCCAATAGGGGAAGTGCAGCGCTGGAGTACGCGGTCTCGAGTGAACGTGTTGGGAACTAAAGTTTAGTTGATCAGAATTCGTAGCATGACGCGCCACCCAGCTTATGCCACACCGCCATTTATTATGCGTATTATTTCGCTATTTCGACTACATATACGTTCGCATATTGTATGTTTCTTGTGGATAATACCATAATTTAACGTCCAGTAGGTGGGATTTTGTAATAGTGCAGTATTTCGAAATGTAATCCACACTGTTTTTCTACAAAAATTATTGTCTTGAAGGCCTACACACTCGACTTTTTTTGTAGCATGATGCAAAATATTATATTGGCAATACAATCACATTACTCATAGACTTTACGGTGACATATACAGTATACATAATAAAAGTATTTCGATTTATAATAACTGGTGTCATAAATAACTTAGGCCTAAGTCAGGCACCGAACGATAATTCACATCAGCGTACATGATGTCATTGAAATATTCGTGGAAGTTGGATGCATGGAAGATGGATTTATTTAATACGCAAATATAGTTGTATATTAAGCACATCAATTAGTGCATTACTATTTTTAGATGGGCTTGATAAATAGAATTACATAGTTGGCAGTGGCGGTGTAGCAGGGACTGGGGTATCCCATCCTGGGGGTATCTGGTCCTTGCTACAGCGGAACTAGGCGCCCGCGGGGCCCGCAACTGCGGGCGGGCTTAGGTCCGCCCGCTTGTTTAGGGGGCCCCATTAAAAAAAATAATGAAAAAACACAATATTTCACCTTGTTTGGAAAATAAAAATACTGTATTAGTTTTCTTTGCTAAAATGAACGTTTTGTGAATCTAGCGGTTTGAAGGTTAAATCTAGTGAATATTTAGGAACTTTTAGCGTCAAGGACACAACAACAGAAATTGATTGATTGGATATTGCTTAACGTCTCATATCATATTCGATATTCGAGACGAGTTAGTTAGTTAGTTAATGTTGTTTTAGGGCACTCAACAGTAGTTATCACTCAGTGCCCATGTCAATTGTATTGGAATCTTCCAAATTTTCTTTTTCCACAATTGTGGATTAGGCCTACCACCATGTTTTCTTCTTTCCAATGGGAGGAAAGTACGGGAAGACGAGGGGGGTTAATGGGAAGGTGTGAGGATGTTGGATAGGATGGGTTAAACTGGGTGGGAACGGAGGAGTGCTCGTTGCAGAGAGGGCCGGCAAGGATGGAGACGAAAAAAGTGAAAGAAGAAAATAAATATGAGTAAGGCTGTGTGAATGAAGAAAGGTGTGATAAAAAAAGTTGCGGGAGAGCTCTCTGCAACAGGCACCCCAACCGGCCAGAGCTCGCCCTTAGTTTTGGGGAATACACACTACTCCCCTACTCACAGGCCAAACCACGGGAAGGTAGCGAGTTGGACTTTGAAGGCCCTATTCGAGACGAAACAACACACGTAAACTACATTATTTTGGTATTGCAATCAGCCCACACCTTTTTTTCTAAAACGCACCAAACGCACTCTAAAAACCAGATTTTCGAAATTTCACACTATGAAACACGATTCCATCCTCGGACAGTGCCATGTTCACTAAAACATGCCTCAATACGAAATAATCGTAGTTTTAAATCCGTTTCGTCGCGCATCGCATGGGAACACAGTGGCCAATTTCGGCGTTGACGACGTTACGTTGACTAGTGAACTCACCGGTGTGGTCGTCGTCTTCGTTGGGAAAGTCGTCAAAGGAAATAGCAAGGTCCCAAACGACGACTGCCAGAGCTTGCCTCTAGTTTCGGGGACTAAGATTCTGTCCTACGTTCTAGCTTTAGTCTGCAAGATGGGCTTGATTGGATCTTTTTCCTCGCCTTTTACGATTAGCAGAGCCATGCTCTGGGCCAAATTCTATCCCGGGCCCAGACGTGGAAACTTTACAAAGTCTTCTTGACTAATGGTTAGAGGTAATGAGAAATGGTGATATAAAAATCCAAATTTCGTTTAATACAACCCAAATTTCGCGTTTTTCGCGATTTCCTTCTAATGGTCAAAAACATAGACCTATATCTTAAAATTAAAAAAAAAAAAATGAAATGAAATGAAATTTTAAAAAAATCCCTTTAAGCCTTTTAAGTAGGGATGACATAAATTCCAATTTGTTAGAATCGATCATTGTGACCCACAAATTTATTCAGAATCGATTCCCAAGCAAAAATAAATATTTGTACGCACCATTATTTTGGTTTGCTATTGCCGCGGAGTACGTGATATGCGTCGTTATTTTGGCGGTCTATTTCCGTGGAGCCCGTGGCGTTACCAAACGATATACCGCCTGCCGTGCGCGTAATGTTCGGTCTGGACCGGCACCTCTACCAAAATTCACAAAAATTCTGGACCGGCACCTCCACCATCCCCCCACATTTTGAGCTCTAAAATGCTTAATTTCACGAGTTAATTCGCATTTTGACCAGTTCTATACAATTTCGTTCGTTATTTCGCGATATACACGAGATTTCGCGAAATTCGCGTTTTCAAAATGTGTTTTTTCCATCTCTAAATGATGTAATTCGTCGACAATATTACATTTTAGGCAATAAAATTGAAAAAAATCGCGAATTTCGTTATCACCATTTTTCACTACCTCTACAATGGTAAATAAAATGCAGTTTGTTTATCAACATATATAATTAATTTTACACATGTATGCGTTAAACTTGAGTTCATTTATGTAGCAGTTAGTTTTGCAATTGATATATTTAAATGTCACTGATTTTATAAGAGTATTTTTTTTTAATAAAAAAATAATAACGTGTATTTATTGTATAATGCCTAGTCGTTTGCAGTATTTATTTTTACTTGTAAACATTAATAATTTCCTAATTAAAATCGTAATTATGTCTTTTTAATTTTTAATTACACGAGGGAGCGCAGCGACTGAGTCTTATGACATCCGTTACGAGTTAACTGAGAACTGTTAGCATAATCAGCAATCCGTGGCGATCTTTATAACAAAACAAAATTGAATATATCGTGAATGTAGATCAAATGTAACAAAGATGGTTTTGATGTTGGGATCATGCTTAATACTGGTTATGTGTCGATTTTATGTTTGGTATAGAATATTGGTATGTTAGCTCAAAGGTACTTCTTTTCATTTTTACTCTCAATTATAATTATATTTGAACAGATGCAGAGCAAGAATGGTGTCCCGTTCCTGACAGCAAACCAGGCTGTGAAAGACATCAGTGTCAAGACTGTCCTCGTTCATTCAAGAGGAAAGAGGGTCTCACGTTTCATCAGAAGCACGACTGTGGACGCAAGGAGCCTCACAAGTGTTTGAAGTGTAGCAAGACTTTTACGATGCAGATGGAGCTGAACTGTCACATTACACATGACTGTGGACGCAAGGAGCCGCACAAGTGTCTGAAGTGTGGCAAAACATTCCTGAAAAAAACAGCTCTATCCCGTCACATTCTTTATCAATGTGTTGACGAAAACCAACTCAAGTGTAAAGCTTGTGGCAAAAATTTTGAACTTGTTACATCGTTGAACCGCCACTCCAAGCACGAGTGCGGGAAGGAGCCGCAGTTCCCGTGTACAAAGTGTTCATATCGTGCCACATACAATCACAGTTTGAAGCGTCACTTTAATTTGAAGCATTAATGCGGAAAATTGTAATCATAACTATGTAGGGCTGTGCGAGTTCTCGATTTCTCGAGCTTCAGTTTTGAGCTCGCGCCGAGCCGAGCTTGGTTTTAGGCTCGATTTATTCAAGCCTAGCCGAGCTTGGCTTTATGCTCAAAAAAGCTCAAAAACACGCAGTACACGCTCTCATTTTCATCAACACTCAACAAACATTCTTGTCAACAAAGACTTTGGCGGAAGAATGCGGCAGCCTGAGCCAGCCATCAACAGTCGACTCGACGCAGTAGAATGCGATAGGCCTAGGCCTAGAATGCAAACGTGTATCTCTCTCTCTCTCATGTGGGAAAAACTATCACACTATCGCCCGCGCTGAAGCTTTCGTCGCAAAATAAGCCTAAGAAAAAAGGGAGATAAGCCAAGGAATAATAATCCAATGCGTCGTGATCGTAGAAACATGATCTCATCGCAATAATTCTTCTTCCAACTAGTTCCACACCGACCATCTTTGTTCTTCGTCAGCTGTGAGTTGAGTTGGTTGGATCGACCGAACGCGCACGTAGTTCGCGCAGGTGTCACGTGTTGGCTTATAACGCGCTCTGTTGTCAACTCGAGTTTCTCTTTAGCAGAGTCGACAAAGAAGTTTCCCTGGGTCTTCTTTATTGACTCTGCAGGTAGCGGGCAGGCTCCGCGGGAAAGATCACATCGATGTAGCGCGTAAAATAATAAACCCGTGAGATGACCTAAAAACGGTCGCGAAAAATACCCTGATCTTATAATCGGCTCCGGGTAATTTCTAGAACCGGGTACCCGATGACATCCCTAGAAAATATGTAGCCTAACCATTTTTAATTTAATTTAATTTTTTATTTTTTTAAAAATTTTTTTTTTGAAAAAGCTCGGCTCGGCTCGAAAATCAAGCTCTTTTTTATACTTGGCTCGGCTCGACTTAAAAATTCTAGGCTCGCACAGCCCTATTAAACTATGTCAATTTGATTAATACGTCATTATTTTATTATGTTTTGTGGAGCTGCAAACTTTCATAATTAAATTGCAACACTCGATGTGCTACAGATGTTGTGAACATTACAGTTCGTTTACTTCATTCAAAGAAATCACTGTGGTATTGTCATTTGCCATTATTCTGGATTAAAATAGTATCATATTGTTAATTCTCGCATAGTTCCCGTTGTCGCGGCTCATCCAAATTCTCTATACATTGCGCTAATCGTCATTTTCACCTTCATGCATTTCTCGTCCAGCTAATTGTCCGACGACAATCAATTAAAATAAATGTGTCTAAACATAATTCATTTTGTAAAAATGGAAACAAATTAAATCCTTTCTTGGTGGAAATACGTCCTCTATATGAAGCTTATCAATTGCTTTTTGTGCCTAAGGTCTGACTATGCTGGTCCTTCGAAATTGTATTTCCGTTTAATCTTTTTTATGTAATGTACTATTTTAAAATACGTTGTTACTAAGACTCTTTGTGTCTAATTCATCCCGTCACGTTTAATTTTTTTAAGTTTTAAGTTTAATCATTTATTATGATTAATCGTACCCTACCTCTGCGTGACGCAGTATCATGTCTAGAGAAATGCCTCCATAACCCGGCTTAAGACATGCTTGCTTGGGTGCTGCATTTTAGACATACAGTATTACCTTTGATTGAGTATACTCAATGGTATTACGGTATTATTACTTAAATATTTGCTTGGTTCCTTTCTTATGGATGATAGTAATGGCACATGCCTTGATCTTATCTTATAACATTTATTATATCATATTATTATCATGGATAAAAACACCATTTAGGCTGTATTGTTTGTTATTTTATTTATTCCTTATTCTTTCTTAGTTTTCCTTAACGATATATAAAACTGATACAACGACAACCCCTAATCGGAGCTTCCTGTTTGACTCAATTACATCTCCAGAGTTGTAAAAGCTTATTTCCACAGTAATGTCTCATGAAATTGATAACTGATTAATAAAAGTCTCAACTCGTACTATTCGCGGTCTCAAGGTTAAATGCCGGTGACGTCATTTTCCAACATGGCCGCAGCAACGGGTGCAAGGGAAGTAAATACGAGGGTAGTAGGTGGAGAAACGTCAAACTTAAGATTGAGATTTATAGATATTTTCAAATACGTAGATGGATGTGAATCGACTAGAAATATAAAAGAAGGCGAGGCCATAATAAATAGTGTAGTTTAGTAACGTGCGGGATTGTGGAACGTGTCCAAGATAATCGTTAAAAATGCTGGGGCTATGCCTACATTCAATTCTACATTCACCTTTACCGGATTTTTAAAGCAAGGTGATAACCCAGGCAGTGTTTATTCCTATAACCAGCCGTAATAACTTTGGATGTATAATGGGCTAAAGGTTATTATAGCGCAAAATCATTTGTTCGGTCAAAGATTAATTGATTGGCTCTAGGCGTGCCGTAATAATAGTGACGTACGGTCACTGATGAAAGTGGTAGGCCTACAGTGATGTGAGAGTTTGTTGGTCAGCTGTCTGTATGAATGCGTATGCGGTTAGTTGCTTCTAGTAGACTCTTGAAAAATGCATTGTAAAAATATTTCACATCGTAATAATAATTAGGACCCCATTTGTGTTCTATGTTCAAGGCTAGCAGTGCTGAATGGCTGAACATAGGCCTACGGCTAGGCCAACATTACACATGGACCATCTTTCCGTTTTGTTTGTTTCTCTCATTCTATGTTATACGTTCAATATTAATACTTAATTACAATAAATGCACTCAGCACTAGTCGCAGTCGTTGGAGGCACAGTGTGAACCTCGTGATTCTCTTCATATAATACTAGCCACACATATAATATTATCTCCGACGTAGAATTGCGTCCGCGACGAGGTCGAATGTGATGAAATCATTTGCAGAAAAACTTGGTCCTAAATAGGATATTAAAAAAATAACGACCTAACGAAGATTTGAACAGCCGACCTTTCGCATAGAACTCACTCTCGCTACCACTCTGCCACATTGTACTGTGGGGGTCGGAAGCTATTAGCCTATGTTAGGTGGTATCGCCTATGACCGTACGATTATGTACACTCTGACATTTTATTTGTATTTATTGATTAATTAAATTATTTCACGTCTATTTTATTCAGTTAAGAAACTGATTTACAAGGGAGGACAACTAAATAAATCTAATAGTCGTCCCCATTTCTTTCGTCTGTTGGTATAAGTATAACCACAGAGTTGGCAAAGCCGTCAGTTACACACTAACATATCAGGTTTCCTTTGAGAACTGACGGAAGGATACGTTAATATTTTTGTTTGTCAATGTGCTGCAGACGGAACATAACAATACTCTAGACTTTTCTCGCTTTTTATATGAGGAAATTCCATTTTACTTATTTCACTGCACGCAAGCCCCGTAAGCGCCCAGCCTGGACACAGCTAGCCTGCACCCTTTGGCTATGGGGAACATTTCTCCCGCCAGACTGCGTATCAAAGTTTGGCGATCGCGAATATTATAACTGTTTATTGCAGACTGCTGCTCATAGCATTTGCAGATGAGAAAACTTACGTCATTCACTGTGCATTTACACGATAATAATAATTACAAGTGTAACATTCTTGATGCGATTATGGATTAGTTATAACGCTAAATATGAAAATCATATTTAATAGGGAATGCTCCTAATTTTTTTAAAAATATATTCGTAACGTTGTTACTAAAAAAAACGATTCCCAAAAAAAGTCCGTTGAAAAATGTTTTTTACTTGGTTTTATGAGGGTGTGAATATTTGTGTTTAAATTCCGCGCGTAAACAGGCCTAGCTGACTGTGACATCCATGTGACGTCACATAGAAGTATCGTTTCGTCAGTCTGCCGGTAGGGGTTCCACCGCCTGTCAAATTCATTGGTTCCTAGTCAATTCCTAGCAAAGGCAGTGGGCCCAAGGTCTTGGTTACCATGGAAACCAGAGTCGATAAAGAAGGTTCCCCGGATTAGAGTCGGTAATAGATCAAACAAAGTACAATGTTGAATAAACAAATTTGCAGATAAGTAATGTATTATTTGTTTACAATGCATGTTATATTATGTATACATTTTTATATTATACATTATCAATATTAGATGTAGGCTTATGCCTCAGCCAAACTATTAGAACATATTAAATTGCTTGACATGGATTTGACTACATTCAATTCCAGCCGGCTAGCGTGTGGTGCAGCGCGCGCGGAGATCTATTCAACTATTACTTTGTCGTGACGTCACGCAATGTACGGAGCGTTTTAGTCCCGCTTCGCCACTAGCCAATTTAAAACCTTCATAAATACGCCCAAAATCGTTAGTTTTTTAAATTAATTTATATTTGTGAGTATTTCTTATTATATTTTATGTTCATTCCAATTAAGTCGCATACTAGAGTTGAGGAGCATTCCCTATTCTGTGAAATTAAAAAGTCTTTGCATGAAACCAATAACAAATTTATACTTGATATTTCCCTACTCCCGTGACATTCTACAGAAATCTATCATGTTTTAATTAGGGGTGTGCGAGTACCCAAAATTTCGAGTCGAGTCGGGTATTTGGGATTCGAAATCGAGTCTCAAAAAAAAGAAAATTTTTACGATTTTGGTGGAGGTGCCGGGTCGCGGCCCCGCGGGCGAGTGTAAAAACGTAAAAATCGTTATTTATTTTTGGTTTGGCACTACCTTACCAACTCTGATTAGTCATAATAGTAACCTCAATCTTTTGATACAAATTTGTATTCTTGGAAGTTTTGACCTTTTTTGGCACAAAAAATTAAAATATGTCAATATAATGTTTGTGTCAACATTTGCGAAAGGTACTGTGTATGCCTACTTAAGACTCGGACTCTGACTCGAATTGGACTCGAAATCGAGTAATTTTTAGGACTCTGACTCGACTCAAATTCAAAAATCAGGACTCGCACACCCCTAGTTTTAATGTGGCCGTGCAAGGTGCTGCCTTTTCGATCCTGCAACCTCTAGCTTATTGGTTCAATGTTGGTTTTTTTCGCATCTGCCTACGAGAACTGAGCCGTATCCACAGAACACACATACAACAGAGGGTTAACTCGGCCAGGAGACGCGCGCATGTAATGGCACGGGCCACAAGGGTGTTTGTACAACTATAGCAATACGTGGATGTGCGACATCACACTAGATTGTGGTAATAATCTGTGTTGCTGCAAATTAACCAAGGGAATTTACGTAAAGAAAATTTAGCTTTTTTACATTTAACAGTAATGCAGTCGTAAGAAAATCTGGGTTGACAACGGAATTTGCAATTACAAGTTTCGAACAGGGTCGTATTATAACACATGCTCATAAAGCTGGTTTTCTTTATTGAACACTATAAAATTTTGCCGTTCTAGATCAGCAGAGCTATGACGAATAAGTAGGTACTCTAGTAGGTCTCAGTAAGAAGTACTCAATACTGTATAAAACTGAATACAATTTGATAGGGATGGGACGTTTAAACGTTTAGTGGACGGTTAGAGGTTATTAAATTTGCAAAACGTTTGAAATGTTATGTTGAAATGAAATGTTATTTTGTTATCACTTTTGGAGCCTACACAAACACGGACTAACAGATAAGGCCGATAATTTTCTAAAAATGCTTAATTTTGGTGGAGGTGCCGGGTCCCAGGCTGTATTAAGACATCTTGTCTGTTACACATGGTGGAAGTGCCGGGTCATTAAATGCAAGAGTGAGAATAAAACCGTTGTCAATTAATTATTCGTCGGCCGGTCACATATAAGTTCAAAATTACGATTTTTGTTTTTTAACCTAGGGCTCTGCTGACCTAATTTTTTTTTTTTTTTTTTCGAAAATAGGGTTTAGAACGTTTAAACGCGATTTGTTCAAGGGGTTAAACGTTTACGAAATTAAACGCTTTTTCCCATCCCTACAATTTGAAGCAACACTAATACAATATACAAATCTTTAAATACATAAAAAGTACTATGCAATTAATTTTTTTTAAATACAACAAGAAAAACTTTAATAACAAAAGTATGGATATAAAAACGGCTGAAAGCCATGAATGAAGAAAAAATTTATGTTTTAAATTATAATACTGGTGAAAGGGTGATAAGGTGACAAGAGTGATAAACGTGTCATGTTGGCAATACGTGCACATTAAATTTTTTAGGGGAATGTAATTCCTTGTAAATCTTGAAGGGATGTAAAAGTTTATATCTTGAAGTTGGTCCGTGTCAACAAAATTTGGAGCAGTTTGTAGAAGAAAATTTCGCCGGTTGCACTACGACGACTTGCTAGTGTTGGAATCAAATGTTGTTGACTTAGTGTAGCATAATGTGATCGGTGAAAATTTGTATTATTTTGATAACTAAGAAAAAAAGAAAAAAGTTTTGGATTAAGACAATTATGATGTGGGAGTTATACAGGCACTGTATTAATAAGAAACCACCCTACCACCCTATTTTTTGCCTAGAACCATGCATCATACTCAGTTGAACGTGGGTTCGTATCCCTTAACTCTACTGACATAGCTTACTCTTTCCACTTTTGTGATCCTGGTATTTTGGTGTCGTAGCCTCAGCCACGCACACCTTGTCGACTGGAACCAATCGATCTTCGCCTTTTGTCGTTCAAATCCTCGGCCTTCTTCCGGATTCCGGCACTCCACGTAACTTTTCAGGCTCACCACATTCCGATGTTAATCGTCTTGTTTCCAGGGTCTCACTCCCGAAATAATACATCCTGTTCCGTTGTTGTCAGTTAAGCTTTCCTAGTCCGACTCCCGATTCCCCTCTTGGGCCTTGCACCTCGAGCACAGATAATAGAGTACACTATGTGCACCTCGAGCGTCGAGTTTGACAGCCCGCCATGACTCGTCCGTGAGCCCTTGTCCCCCGCTCAGGACCACCGACCACCACACCTCGGCCATCAGCAGTTCTTGCTTCGATTACCCGAATCAAAGTCCAATCTATGTAGCTTTTGTGACGAAATTTATAGTTGTCAGTGTCAGTCGGTGTAGCAACCCAGTAAGCTTACCACTGTGACTGATTAGAGATTCCTCGATCAAGATTTTGACAGTAAATAGTCTTTGGGAATACATATCTTGACTTAAACGATTAAGTTTATTAGTTTATCAAGCACGTTTTAATAGTTCGTTGTTACCTTAATTAAGGGAACTTGACATTGGAAAGATAGCAAAGTAAGAGAAAAGTTGAACAGAAAGAGTAACTTTTCGAAGCCTTCTCACAGCAATCCTTTTAGCGAATACAAAAGCTTGTTCGCGGGGTTGTAGGGCCTACTCAAGGTCAACATGTTGACCAATTACGATCTCCACTTCTCTCTTGTCGAGCATTGTCCGACAAGTTGGGAGACATATTATGTTAAAACTTGTCGTAGGCTTTCACGTTTCGAGTACCGGCACCTCGTGTGACCAAGCCTGGCGTCCAGTTCCTGATGAAAGTCCGGAGGCAGAAAAGTAATTTTCAACCGCGTGCAGACCGGCCGTACTTCCACGATTACAACAAAATGGCTTGACCGAAAATTATACAATTTTGGGAGAAATTAGATTATTAAACAATGCTTGATACATTTTGCACAGAATATTGATTTTTATTTGCATTTTCCCTTTAAAAAATCATCAAAAACGACACATTTGACAAATTTAACGCATTTTCCTGATTTGTTTTTAGGAAATCGGAAAGGAAAATCAATTTTGTGTTCAATACTTATCAAGCATTAGTCAATTGTATGTAATGTCAAGTATATGTGTAATGTAGGGTAAAATGTAACATTCCATGTTGGTAAAGGAAGAAGCTAAGTCTTCTTGAAAGAAATTAATGTTACTTGCATGATTTTGCCATTCTAATGAAATGTGTGATGTTATGAACATTGTATTTTATACACCAACTTATCTCACCAAATTTTTATTTTGTAGTCAATGATTTTTGTTTGTTTTTTTGATGTTTGTTTTCAACGTGCTGTTTTTATCAGTCATTTCTATACCTTGTTCTTCGATGATATTATGGATCATGATGCCTAACGACTTGTGCTAAGTGCTACTTTTTGCTGACGATTTGAAATTAATGATAATTATTAACAATTTCTTGGATGCAATCATGTTTCAAAATTCACTCAATATGTTTTTTATGTATTATGTGGAATGGTGCCTAAAGCTGAATCCAGACAAATGTGCAAAATTGTCTATTACACATAGGACAATGGACAAGTATAATTGATTGTCAAATTTTAATTATTAAACGTCTAGTAGAGAAGGTGACCTGCCAGAAATATCTAGGAGTGTTTACAGACTCGAACCTTATGTTTAAGGGACACATTCAGAAAACAACTTTTAAAGCTTTTTCTATTATATACTGGGGATTTTATACCGATGTACTGAAGTTAATGACCCCATTACTGTGTGTGTGTGTTTTACCAATGATTGAATACTGTTCTCCGATATGGTCAATAGCGGCTCGAACAAATTTGAAACAACTTGATCGAGTAGTTTAATTTTTTCTTGCTATTGTACGAAATCGTGTTCCTGAATGCAGGAACCAAACACGGCAAGATTTAATGAAACTACTCTGAATGTCTTCATTAGACACGTGTCGACAAAGATCAGACATGGCGTTCTTGAATCGCGTTGTAAATGGACATATTATTAGGTCCGACATTCTAGTGTCATTGTTCCCTCTCAGAGTTCCTTCTCGTACTATTCGGCTGTGTCACCTGTTTCATAACTCCCCGTCTATCAACAACGAAAAGGTTTCCTTCCTACTATCTCCATTAATTGACATTTTTGCTAATAAATGTCGTTTTTTTTACCATCATTTCGGTATTTCACAAATCATTAATCGATTTGTTTAAGTTTAAGTTTTTAAAACTAATTGATTCTATAGCCCCAATTGTATTTTTAACGGTTTTGTTCTTTTTGGATGAGCGTAGCGAGCGTAGCAAGCGAAGCGAAGATTCCATTTCACTACACTGGAGAAAAAAATTCGTAATTTTTTTTTTCTTTCTTTCTTTTGTATTTTTGTGTGTTTGTCCACACGATTCCGGCTAAACCGATACTCCAATTGCAATGAAATTTTATGGAGGCCTTTGAAATCTCTGAACTTAGAACTGCCACGTTTTTGAGCGCAATCGAAAAATTATTTCTCATTAAAATCAATCAGAAGCTCAAGCAGTTGATTTCTAATGCTATCTGCACCCTAGAACTGTACTTTTCTTATTGACCCAAAATTTGCATCTAATGGCCTAAATGGAGCTATTGTTCCGTCCAATTTTGTCATTTCTTATTATTATTTAAGTTCCTCTTTCATTCAACCAGCTTTCAGCCGTTTTCCTTTGTCTTTCTCAAAATATCGGTAAGAGTCCTCTAGGATAGTTTTAAGAGATGATCAGTACAATTTTTAGTTATGGTTTTAATTTATTTAATTTATTCCAGTGTTTCCTCTCCCCTATCCCATTTATGTATTATGTGTATGGATATGGATCATTATCAGTAATAACTAGTTCTGGTGTGGGTATTATTCATGCATTATTGTATTGGCTTAATGTTGATTTTAATTTACTTCCTGTGTTTTTTGTGTGTGTGCATTCTTATTTCACAATAACTGTTTATATACGAATCTCATTATTTTCTCTCAGGTAAAATTATTGTTTTTTAGGTGCCGAGCAGGAATGGCGCCCTGTTCCCGACGGGGACCCGAGACACTATTGCCCAAAATGTCCACGTTCTTACAAAATAAAAAAACACCTTACTTTCCACGAGAAACATGACTGTGAGCGCAAGGAGCCGCACAAATGTTTGAAATGCAATAAGACTTTCAAGACAAAAACCACTTTGGTCAGTCATAACAAATACCCCTGTGGAGGCGAGGAGCCACACAAGTGTTCGAGGTGTGGAAAGACATTCTCCCTGAACTACAATTTAAGCAAACATCTTAAAAAAGTCTGTGGAAAAAAGTAGCTACTTAAGTGAACATCTTCTTGACATGACAGTATTTGCCTGGCTTGTGGCAATGGATTACATTCCAAACAATCATTGATGTGAAAGCATTAAAGAGCCTTCTTCTTTTCATATGCCAACAATTGATATTATTCATGTCCTCATCATGTATTTTCTAGTTAGCCAGTAGAGATAGGACTCCTGTTCACTCCGATCCATGCCATTTGATATTTTGTCCCGTTCAACCTTGATATATGTACATTGAAAAAGATGTTTCCTGTCTTGTTTGCCAGCTCCACACATCCGACAGACACTAGATTAAAAAATTCCAACTCTATGGAGGTGCTTTCCGAGCAGGTCATGTCCTGTTTGAAGCCGGAATTAAGCTGTTTCTATTTTTCTACTGTAACACTTACGTTTACCAGTCGGCCTCGTTTTAGTGTAATCTTCCCACAGTTTATTCTTTTTTTTATTTTTTTATTAGCACGCTTTTATTAAAAATTCTTTGATACAAAAAATACATAACATAGAAAAAAAATCATTGATTACATTAAAGGGGTGAATGCCCCATAGAAAGGGCTTGTGTGTGGGCGCATAATATTTTTGGTGTTCATTTTAAGATGGGCAGATGACGTTGAATTTTTGTGTATTCAATGAAAGTAAAAAAATTAATGCATGTGTAAAAATAAAGTACTATTTAAGTGTACAGTGATAAAAATATAAAAATGGTACCATTTGTAGGCTTTTGAGGCTACTTAAAAAAAGGTTTCTTAGTGTACTTTTTTTTTTTTTTTTTTTAAATATTATTACTAACTTATTTTATAGGAAAATAATATAATTGTGTTTTAAAATTATTTATTATAGAGTATTTTTTTAAAAACACAAAGTAAATCCTAGTTGCCTAGGTGTGGAATATTGTGATTATTTTTTGTAACAGGATGGATCTTTTATTGGTTTATCTAAAACTATTAACTTACATTATATAACTTAACATTAAACTGAATAAATAGGCTTACTTTGAAGCCTACTTCCAATTTAAATATTTTCAGAGATTAACAACCCTTCCTTGCTTTTCCCTTTCCCGGACTATTTTGTATGTCGATGCATGAGGTGAGTTTTGAGAATTTATGTATTTTTTACTTCTTGTTGTTTTTTGATACCTTGTTTGGCTAGGTATGGCCCGTCCATTACCATATATGCCACGTGGGCCGGGTATCCTTTGTACCAAAATTTTTTTCCCCCACTTCATGGGCGTAAAATCTGTATTTTCTTTGTCAAATTTGGGGTTCTTTTTCCCCCCTATTTGCAATAATAATAATAAAAAATTTAATAATAAAAATGTATTCTTTATTGACAACAGGCCCGGGAGACCCACAGTTCAATATAAAGAAAATAAAAACTACAAGGATTAAGCATTAATTAGAGTGATCTAACACCAAAGTACAAAAAATTAAAATTTAAAAATTTAAAAATTTAAATTAGTTGACAAAAATTTAATATAGAATGAGTAAAAAAACAGTACACGTAAAGAAATTTATAAGACTATAAAATAGGACTATCGGGGTTTTGAAAATCTATCAAAAACAATATTTCGTTAAGTAAGATCATGGGACCATATGGAAACAAAAAAAAAAAAAAAAAGTGAAAAAAAAAAAAGAAAATGTAATCCTAAAAACGACATTCACGTTACTTACAAATTTTTTTATTAATTTTTAAAAATGTTTGGGTTTCGAACAAAGTTACGATGTTAGAGTTGTTAATAGCAGATTTGAATTCATGCTTTTCATATAGAATATAAATTTCACGTTTTTGGAAAAATAAAAATTTTCTTGATTTGGGTTGGGTTAATGGGGGTAAAATTTTAACAGATCAAAAACGAGGGGGTGGAACGTAGAATGTGTGAGGGGTTTCCGTGCATTTTGCGGGGAATTTTTTGGAAGTTTCACTTTAATTAAATCCGAATAATAGACATGAAAGAGTTTTAGAGAAAATAAGATGTCATTGCTTTACGGCGTTTTTTTTTGTAGACATTTTAAAACTTTTACATGAGAGGAATACAATGAGCGGTGATATAAAAGTTATTTTTAAAAAAGAAAATGCATGAATTTTGTTGCAACCGCTTTTACCTCAATTATTTTGTCACATGATAGGATTTAACGACATCACGTAACCCTGAGGACGAATCAAAGCTAGATAAGCTTTCGCGTTTTTCTTGGTGAGAAGTCCTTCGAGCAGTTAGTTTTAGAAAACCGAGGAGTTTTAGGGTTTTGGGTGCGCTATGAATGTGTTTACTGAATGATAGGTCGCTGGACATTGCACACCCAGTCTCTGATTGTGTTGACTCCCGACACTTCGCCTTCGAGTTTTTTTTGGGTTTTGACGCACTTTTTCTTGTTTGGGGAAGGTGATTATATTACATTTCCTTGAGGTGAAGGGCCCACGTTTTACACCAGTGCGAAATTTTTCAGTCGGATTGTAGGGCAATACATCACTAACGCTGCTGACGGACTTATAAACTTTTAGGACATCCCCAAAAGAATACTTGCTCGAGGAAAAAAAAGAGGGTAGTCGTTGACAAAAAAAAGTGAAATCAGGGCCCCAGGATCGACCCCTGGGGGACCCCAGATGTCACCGTCTCAGAGCTGGGGTGGGAATCGTCTATCCCACATTTCTTCGCCCACTGAGGGAGTTTTGTCAACAAGTGGACTTGTCCCCGTAGCCCTATCCTTTCAATTTGTGGGGGAAGCAAAGGGGTGTCGACAGTCAAATGCCTTGCTAAAGTCAGGACCCCATCCCCCTTTATTTTTTTGTTTTGTTCATGGGCAAATTTCCCAGTGAATTTAGCAAAGGGTTTTTGACTTTCAAAGATTTTTACAAAACCCTGCTGCTCGCGGGGATGATTTGTTTACGGATTTAAAGTTTATTTTGAATAATTCTTTCGAAGATTTTAGAAAAGGGGGATAGTAATGAGTTGGCCTGTAGTTTGTTGCATTATGTTTATTTCCTTTTTTGTGTACTGGGGTAACGATTGGGTTTCCATTGGCTGGGAAAAATCCACTTTGAATGATGCGTTTTAAAGTTTGACACGGTATTTAAAAAGGTCGTCTGCATGTTGTATAACGTTTTAGTGGGGTGTTTTTTGGGCGGGGGGGTTTGCAGCTTTTTTTGGCATCTTCGACCCCGCCTCGGGGTTTTTTTGAAGAATAAGTTTGAGTAGAGCTGCAAAATGGTGGTAGGGGGTGAGATGTTGGCCTGGGGGGTGGAATGTGGTTTTAAAGAACTGAGAAAACAAGCTGACCAGGTTGCCGTGTCGCTTGCCTTGTTCCCATTGTATTTTATGTCGATCGGGATAGCCTGTTTTGTCTTGTGCGGTCGTAGGACCGAGCCGGAGGAGTTCGTTTTACAGATGAATCAATTTTGATTAAATATTCCGTGGTGTTTAGAGACTTCAGTTTTTTAAAGTCAGCGCGTTTTAATTGATATTCAACTTTTGCATTTACGTTCAGTTCGTTTACACTGCTGTGGCTCTGTTTTCATTTTAGAGCACACACAGTGTCGTTGTCGTACCATGGAGGATATTTTGTGGGGTTAATCTGAATTTTGGGAACAGTTTTATCAATAACATGCTTCAGAGTTTTGTAAAATTCGTCACAAAATTCGTCAGGTGAACTTAGATGATTAAACGTGCCCAGTCGGAAAGCTTCTAAATTGAAGTTTAAAAGGTTAAAGGTCTGCTCTCTTCCAGTTATATCTTAAACTGGGCAGTGGGCTTGTAATTGTTGTACATGGCAGGGAATTTAACTTCGAAGGATAGCAAGGTGGTCTGAGATGACAGCTTGATCTGTTGTTGAGTGTCTATTGTAAGGTCCGAATTATTTGTAAAAATTAGATCAAGAAAGTTATTGTTACAGGTTGGGGAATTGATTTACTTGACACAGGCTAAACTGTTGATAATTTCATACAAAAGCAGTCACTACCTGAGAGTTTATGTTGCATGATGGTTGTAGATCGCTGCTTGTAGTCTGGGGTGGAGCCCACGTCACTTGAGGCAAGTTTAAGTCGCCGCACAATATCACACTGTCCTGGGGTCGTAGCGAGGACTGAACACGGGGAAAGTGAGATGGAAGTGCATCCAATACATCGAGAGACGTAGGTGGGGGCAGATACACACACCCGATAAGAATACTGGAAACACTTCCGAATTTTACCTCAACCCAGATAATTTCGCAATCTTCAGACTCCAGATCAGCGCGGCGTTTCGAGGATGGCAGTCTTGGAGTCGGATAGGATCACAATTTTCCAGTTTTCAGATTTTGTTTGTTTCAATAGTGCTTCAACTATTGCTCGGATTTCTCCATCATAATTGCTACCATTAGCACCAGCTGGGTAGGAAGTCTCAAATTCTCGGCTGTATTTCCTTCCCCTGGGGATGCTGATCCATATGTATACAGATGTAGTCATTCATTTTCGGAGTATTTCTGGCAAATGTATGCCTATGTCAATTTTTTCAGTTGATCCAATGAGTGGTTGTTTAATGTTTGTTTTTCTTACCATTGTATCCGGTATTGTCAATGCATGTGGGATTTCTTGATTTCTAACAATGCAACATTTATGCTTGGTGGTAGGAGATCTTGTCTATTGTTAATTGTTTCATTCTTAATTAAATGCTCATTGATTTGTCGTGCCTTCGTTATGAATGTTACATGGGTTTTATGTTTTTCACATGGTTCTCTATCCCAGTAGTTCTGATCCAGTCTTACTACCTAGTTTTTCACATAGGATTCCTGCAGCTTCATTTTGTCTGGCCTCTAGGGGTGGTATATTGGCCTTTGCTTCCATAGCTACTATAGGTGTGGTTTTAACACCACCAGTAACTATTCTAAGTGCAGAATTTTGGACCCTATTCAGAGATTGTAGTGCATTTTTAGGGGCTTCTGTTATGACTGCATTACCATATTCATGCAGTGGTCTTGCATATGTTTTATATGTGGTAGATAGTGTGTTCTCTGTTGCCCCGCAGGTAGCACCTGCAACAGGTTCAATCTCCTCCTTCCTGCTGCTTGCATTTTTTCGATATGCTTGGTCATGGACTTTTTTTTATCCATAGTTACACCAGGTATACCGGGTTATCTTCTTTCTTTAACAGGTTTGTTCTGTACTTCGAGTAAAAATGTTGGTACACTTCGTCACGTAGTGTGGTAGTCGTACACGGTCTTCTTTTCAATGACTATCATTGCATTCTTTTCTGTCCATTCTTCCAGAGCTTTAAGGGCTTTATTCATTTCAATTTCCATCTTGTCTTTATCTCTGCCACGGTACCACAGCACCACATCATCTGCAAACAGCCTTACTTTGATCTCACTTCTCTCTTCAATATAGTCAGCTAGGTCATTTATGAAGAATGAAGATCAAGAAATAGGTACCGGTAGGACTCATGACTGCTCCTTGGGGAACCTCTGCCCTGGTTTCTTCTGTATTTTGATCTTTTGTTCCCATATCTCACTCTCATATACCTCTGGCTCAGGAAATTTTTAGTCCATCTGTATATTTGTTGCTTGGTATGTTCATATCTGACATTTTTGTAAGTAAAATATTTCTGTTCACTACATCAAATGCAGTTTGGAAATCAACATATACCACAAGTGTTGCTAGTTGTTTTTTTATTTATTTATTGACCATGTTTTGAGCTCTTTTGCTCTGTTACAGGGCATATAGTATAGCATTTACATCATCCAGTAACTAGATACAATTTACATTTCAATGTATTATTTGTAAAAAGAAACATGTAATATGCATATAAGATTATCAGCTATTATCTACTAGAAGTACCTAAAATATAGCACTAATTTGGCCATACAGGCCAGTTTCTTGAATTTAATAATATTCTTTTAACCTGTTTTTGAAAACTGCTATGCTATCTGGTAGGGGGGTTAGAACCTTATTATCCAGACCATTCCAAATCTTAACTGCAGACCCCACAAATGAATTTTGTCCTACTTCTGTCCTAAATCTAGGAACAAAGAGTTTATTTCTATGGTCATTTTTACCAATGAAGGTGGCTGCTTGCAGTCTTTTATTAATATCCGACCAAGCTGGTTGACCTGATTGTGCCTTATACACTCCGCACAGTTTAGAGAGTTTTCTCCTATCTTCTAGGGATTTCCATTCTAGGTCTTTTATCATTTCTGATACACTGTACATTCGCCCATATTTCCCTAGCACTTTGCGGGCAGCCCTTCTTTGTACTTTTTCAATGGCTTCCTTATGGCATTTAGTATGCGGATCCCAAATACAGCTGGCATATTCAAGCGTGGGCCTCACTATTTCTGTGAATGCTTTGCTCCGTATGTGAGCACTACAACCCCTTAGATTTCGCATAACAAAGTTAAGATTTTTCGATGAGCGTAGCGAGCGAAGCGAAGATTCCATTTAACTACACTGGAGAAAAAAATCCGGAATGTTTTTCTTTCTTTTTTTTCTGTTTGTATTATTGTGTGTTTGTTAACACGATTCCGGCTAAACCGATACTCCAATTGCGATGAAATTTTATGGAGGCCTTCGAAATCTCTGAACTTAGAACTGCCACGTTTTTGAGCGCAATCGAAAAATTTTTTCTCATGAAAATAGCAATCTTACGATTTTTTTCGATTTTTAAAAAAATTCTTCGACTTATAACACCTACATGCTTAATCCGATTTAAATTATTTTTTCACAGAACCTTAATTTTATGAATTAAGATATTCTTGTGAAATTTAAGCGCAATAGAAAAATCATTTCTGATGAAAATCGAAATTTTACAGTTTTTTTTTTTTAACAATTCTTTGACTTATTACAACCTACATGCTTTTCCTATTGTAATGATTTTTCACAGAACCTAAATTTGATGAATTAATATTTTCGTTAAATTTGGCAATTCCAATAATTTATTTAAAAATGCAATTACGATTTTTTTTTTTAAAATTACATGTTAAAAAAAAAAAAGTACTTTTTATAAATTTAATTATTTAAAATCTGACTTAGTAATAATTATTTCACATAACAACAGAAAATCCGCATAACACATGGCAGCTCAATGCACCAATTACGCTCATCCAACAACGCGGCGGGACTTAAGCGTTTTCCTAGTTATTTCCCTTGCTCACTACTTTATTTATATGATCCCCCCAGTTCAGTTTCCCATTAAGAATTATACCTAGATGTTTACTGGACTCCAAGTACTTCAAATCTTTACCTTCCATTTTATACTGAAATTTAAAGGGGGCTTTCTTGGTAGTAAACTTTATCAGCTGACTTTTTTCTGCATTAAGTTTCATTTTGTTTGTAGTAACCCACTGCATAATCATATCTATGGTCATTTGGAGGATCAGGCAGTCATTAATGTCTTTGATTTTACTGTATATGATACAGTCGTCTGCAAAGAGTCTTAGAATTACATTTCCATTTAGTCCAGCACCTATATCATCAATAAATATGAGGAATAATAGTGGCCCACCTCCTGCTGTAGATATGCCACTTGGTCGAGAATGCTTCTATCTTTCCTGAAGCCAGCCTTGCCTGGTGTTCTGTTATGAGGTTATTTGTCTCCAGGTAGATTTGTAATCTTTGGTTTACCATGCGTTCCATGAGCTTTGACATCATACTTGTGAGAGATAGGCCTATAGCTCTCTACTTTACTACTGTCTTTTCCTTTCTTCACTATGAGCATAACTTCAGCTTTTCGCCACATATCCGGTATGTTTTCCTCCCATATGGCATTGAAGTGTCTCAGTAATATTAGTTGTCCTTCTTTTCCTAGGTTTTTCAAGAATTCAGGGTAGATAAGGTCAACTCCTGGTGACTTCTTGTTTTTCAGTTTTCTTAATGCTTGTCCTAATTCATGGATATTAAATGGTGCATTATAAGGGTCTTTGTTATCATGTATGTATTTTGGTTGCTCTACTTTTACCGTACATGTTTATTATTTATTGGTCTTGTTTGTTGTGACATATACTGACAGAACGCCTCTGCTTTATCCTTATCTTCGGTGAGTTGGTCTTCTTTATTGATTATTGGCTCATGTTTTTCTTCCCTCTTTTCTTGGTTACATTGACTTGATCTCTTTGTTGTTTCAGAGTTTGTAGTTGTTCATTCCAGAACGGTTTGTAATTTTTTTGTTTTCCTCTAGGTACAGTTTTTTCTGCAGCTGTTTGCATATCTATAATTTTCTGGTTGTCTAAATCAATGTTTTCCCTTGATTCGAATTCCAGGAATAGATCATTTGTTGATCATTTGGCTCGTACAATTAGGGCGCAGGTCCGAAGGTTGTGACACTAGGAGGACGTGGGTTCGAATCCTGCATAAGGCTTGGGATTTTTGTAAATTCCTTCACCCTCATCTACCACCAGTCCACTACTCATCGTCTTGAATAGCCTCAGTGCAATTATAGAGACGTTAGGCAACAAAAATCATCATCATATATGTCATGGAAACATTAATCAAATTTCTATTTTGACACTTTGTAAAAAAAGGTTACGGGTAAAAAAAAAATGTTTTGATCTTTGATTTTTGTAAAATGACATTACTAATTGTCATTTGTGGTAAATTCTCTTGCTAATTAATCATCAATAACTTTGGATAATCAACTACAATAGAGTGTGCATACCCTTGCTTGACGGATACCACACCAACTATGCAAAGTTTCTCTCTTGTCAGATGCTTACTGTGATGGCTACATGAAATGCTCCTAAAAATGCTAAATTGTTAATGTTCACTCTAAAAATAAATTACTATATTTATATTGCAGTCTGTTTCCTCTTTTTACTTTTGTTTTTGTACTTAAATTATACTATACAGTCGAGCCCACTTATAACAAACTTGACAAAACTGACTTTTACTTTGTTAAAAAATAACTTTGTTAAAACAGAGTCACTTTACATGTATTTTTAATAAACAAGCTTTAAATTTACTTTGTTAAATCCAGAACTTTGTTAAAAGAGAGTTCTCTATAAGTGGGCTCGGCTGTACTTACATTCACAACTCTAGTTTGCCAGTTTTTCCATCCATTCATTTTGATACTGGCTTATTTTCCACATACCTTTGTGTTCTTAATGTTTTGTTTTTGTTATATTTTGATCCAAATATGATCATGTACCGGGTACCTCATTTTGCAATAAATAAACTTTCAGTGGCTGGGTATACTACATGGCAATAAAATGATTTATCTAATCTTTACCAAAGTCTCATTATTGACCTGTAATAATACTTAACATACAATAAAATAAAGTACCGGTAAGCCTTTAGTTCTCAGGGGACTCCTACAAATGAAGGCTAGACTTTGCATGTACAGAAACAATTGATTCACATGCTTAAAATGATACATTTTTAATTTTTATAAAATTTTGGTTGGTTAACAGAGTTAACACATCTATACAGTCAGCAACATTGAATTCTAAATTAATTGCAGATCCATGCAATTCAAATCTCAGCTTAGAAAGTTTGCCCCTTGGAACATTTGTTATGTTACAATTATTTATTTTTGGTTTTGAAATTGATTCAGTATGAATTGTGTTGTCCTGATATTTACACTTCTTTGCTCTGTTCTTCATTCCCTGAAATTTCAACCATCTAAGTTCCTTTGAAGCACAGAGAACGGCCCCTTAATCTGAACGACCTGCAACCATTTTCATGGATGCAATTTGAAGAACATTTCCATGCGAAGTGTATCTGTGAACCCTAATCAAGGTCGACATCCGTAGCAAAGTGATGTTCTAGCTTCTACTTAGGTGGCACAAGACAAAAGTGACACGAAACATTGAACGGAAGTAAATGATTGACTTGCAGCTCAAATAAAGCGTGAATTAGCATAACGTCACATGACTAATCTTTGATAATGTTGCCTAAAGAATGGCATCTCATCTCATTATTGATGTTTGTTGCCTCTGTTTTGGAAAATTCATATTAAGTCTTATTGCAAATCATATTCAGTTTAGAAGATATGTTTGATGGCTTCATTGTTGTGTGTCAGTAAACTATAACACTATACGTAGTCACAATTTGTCTAATTTGATTGTACAATATACCACTGTATTATAGTGCTGGTATTACACTACCACAAATTTTACATAAAGTGGGAATTCAGAGTCTATCATCTAAAATGGATTCAGCAACATGTTAAGAAACAAAAACTGAATATGAAGATTGAATCTAAAATAAAATACTAAAAATGTAGCATAATACCATTAGAAAAATATGATGAAACATCTTAAAGAATTTTTAGGACGTGTTACTTTCATCACGCAACAACTTGCTTGGCATTTTTTGGTAGATAAGAATCTAAAGTTTTATCCAGTACCGGTACAGTTTATTGTTAAAAGTGAGTAGCACTATTTACTGGTAATTCTTATTTGTTAAATTGCTTTTGGGATGGCTTGGCAAAAATAAAATTTAGTCAAATATTTTCTGATGCTAGGTTTGGAAGCATTTGAAGAATGTAGTATTCAGATGAGGCTGCTACTCTAAAGTGCACTATTAAGCATGTAATCATTTTTTCAATCAAAAAAATTTCCTACGCGGGTCTAGTTGCTTATTGAAACCAGACATCAAACATCAAGCTGCTATCCCATGTTTAGCTCTCACTCTGACTCGGGCTGTTAATATGTTTTGATCTAATTCAGTAGTTCAATGAAATATGTTTTGCTTTTGTAGCTTTACACCGTAAATCTATACTGACAAACGGGTAAGCTTCATGTATAATGTTGAAGTGATTGTTTTAAAATATGCTCTTTTTGTTCTTATAGGACCACTGTTTGGCCACCTCAACTAATCAAGTTGTATATATTTTTGATGTAGTGGTAGTGTGTCGATCAGTCTTGTGTTGTGACGAGAATTGTTCCTCATTTTTAGGCGACTGGCATTTTTGTTACCTATCCTATATATGCTGCAGCTTGCTGTTTTCAAGTAATCTTTATTTCGTACGATATTCTTGTAACACAGAGAACAAGTTTTCTTCATGCGTGTAATCAATACTTTTAGGTTAACCTTCATTTGAAGTATGTCATATTGATACATTGATACAGTTTGAGGTTATGGGTTATGTTTATTGCTTACTTTTCAGTCTAGTCGGGAAACGGCTATAATATGTATAGGTATGCATGCATAGACTGTTGCTTTCGACTTTTTCCCCATTCTCATCCACCACAATTGTTTCAACAAAAGTGTATGAAGACATATTGATAGCGAGGGCTGCATCACGTGACTGTGATGTTTTAGTGCGCACTGGCGACGCACTTTGTGTGGCCCAGTGGAAAACACATTAGTAATTTTCGAGCTAGGTCCCTTTAGCAAAAATCTCCCATGGGAAATAAAATTGGAGACGATCTTAATGCACTGTGACCTTGGAGGATTTTGATCAAAAAAATATTGGCCTTTATTGATGTACTCAACAGTCTTTTCTGTAAATTTGATATAGTATTTTGTTTTGTAATTTGGGTACGTTGTACAGTCAAAATATGCTGATTACCAAGAAGGGGCCCAGTTTCAAGGCACGATGTTATCAAGGGTCATTTTAGATAGGTACGATGCTCTACTATCTATGTGAAACAAGAAATAAGCAGGTTAAAGCTTATTTAATAAATTCACCAAAACGCCCATTTTTGCAAATTTTGGGATCAAATGACTTACAAAATTCGTGTGAAATCACAGTTACAAGATATAATTTTTTTAACTGTCATTTTAGTGTTGTATTATGCTCTAGATTATGTTGTAAAAAATAATTTTTTGGGGGTAATAGCCCCTTTATCTAAAAATAAACTGTAATTTTATGTTCAACAGTTAATTTTATTTTCTGATAGCCAAGACTTGCATGTGCTTTGGCCACTCAAATCTAAAGTTGACCAAGTCAACCCTGTAGGCGCCGACACCATCGACAAGCAAACAAGAACCACAAGAGACCAGCATATTTAAGTAGGAAACACCAATCAATCACGATTGCCCCTACAGACAGTACCACAGTCAACCAGGCTAACTCAGAACAACTTAAGAATTATGTGCCTCACAGTTTACACATTCCTAAGCCAAGAACTGATAAACACATTAGAAGTAAAAAAAACTTCGGGTTAAGGCAGAGCCTCTCACCACAAGATCAACGAGCCACATATCTACACTCACCCTCGAGTTAATTCTTAACATTTAGATTGGTTGTGAATTCTAGATACTAACTGGGGTCCTAATATCTTCAACCATTATTTTTCATGTCTGGAGAGGGACTTCTTCAGCCATTCTTCTCTCTTTTGCTATCCAGTACGGTATAAAACGGCTTCTTGTTCTCACCTGCTCGTATCATCGGGCAGGGAGTCGATGTAACTCTAGAGTGCGGCACACCGTCTTGCGATCCAAAATTACATAATTTACAAGTGAACGGTTTGGTCGTGATGTTGAATCTGTTCAGATGGTGCTGCAGAATGTTGTGCAATATAGGGAAACACACTGAAAATAGCTTGCTAGTAAAAAATATGGTAGTTGGATGAGCGTAGCGAAGACTTCAATTTGACTTTGTGTTTACTTTTTTTGTTTGATTTTTACTTACGTTACCCCAAGAAAAATAGCTCGGGTGTTTTGTTTTTGTTAGTTTTTTTGTCTGTTTGCTCTCTACCGGGCAAACGGCATATGCGATCTTGATGAAAATTGGAGGGGACCTTCGAAATCTCTCAACTTAGAGCTGTATTGTTTTTGGGTACAATCGAAGAAATATTTCTCATAAATATCGTACTTTTACGATTTTTTTCGATTTTTAGTGCGATATTTTCGTGATATTTGGCAAAACGGCTATTCCGATAATGATGAAACTACCACCTATGCGGGTTGCTGTACAGTTTTTGAACAAAATCCGATTGTTGGTTATAAAAAATAAAAAATAAAAATGTTCCGATCATTATGAAATTTTGCAGGGTCAATAAGTATAACATTCTCTCCTATTTTACAAATTTTCAGCTAAATCTGTCAAGACCTCAAAGACTTATTGGTATGTAACATTATGGGAATGTCGTACTCGGGTCGTGTTGCAGTTGCACGTACCGGTGCTCGCTCAACAACGCGACGGGACTTTAGCGTTTTCCTAGTTGTAATATTATGTGGCTAAGTCACCAACAGTAAGTCAAACCAAATGACGCAATCTTAAAAAACTACGAATCAATTTCGTACTCGGTCGACTAAGGCACAAGGCAATGCTTTTAGTCACATCGAAGTCGAACACAGGTTTAGTTTGCATTAGAAACAGAACTACTGTTATGTTCAGTGGCTAATTTCAGGGCAGATTCGTCCGCCCACTTCTTTTTTGGAAAAAGGTTTTCTGTTTTTTGCACTACACAATGATAGTATTTCGGTATTGCATTCAGTCCCGTATTTTTTTATGAAACGCTCAGAAATCGCTCTAAAAACCTGATTTAAAAAAATTCATCTGCGGCGCTGTGGTTGGAGGGCTCGCCCCCAAACCCCCCTGCTGTTTTTGCCTGAAATCGCTTGTCCGGCACACTTCACTTTGAAATATGGTACCCTACCCACGACCTCGCCCCCCCCCCCCCCCCCCCAGGAAGGAGATCGTCAACCATCCACCCAATTATTATTTTCGAAATTAACCACTGGTTATGTTGTCGTTAGATATAGCCTAACCTTTATACACATTTAATATAAAAAAAAAACGTCAATAAATATTACCAAAATATGATTTAAGTACCAAAAAGTATTAAATTTAAAAACATGATTGATCTCCCAAGAAGAGCTATAAAAATGCATAGATTAGAATTGTTTTGGTATTATTGATGTTTTCAAATTTTGTTTATTTCAAAATTGTGTATGCGTGCCATATTATTTTATTTTGGATCAATTTATTTTACTCCAATTAACAAGGTTAGTAAGACGTACTGGAGGAGTAGGGCGGATAAGTGAGCAAGGAGCCTTCAAGTCGAAACACTTATTCTTAATAAATATTTCGTTTTCTTTATTAATTCATATTTGGCAACATTGCTTGGAACAATCTTAGCACCCATGCATCCAAGGATGGCATGCATCATACAACGTTCACATACATCAGCATTAAGTTACACTACACACAATGGGATTGTAAATTTTTTTGCAAAATTGACAAATAACTGATGTTGTTAAATGTAAAGTATGATTACGTAGTAGTCACTTTGTCCTGAACATATTAGTATTACAATCTAATTTCTACATGTTACTTTTTCTTATTTAAAATAATTGATGGTTTGATTGTAAAATATATTTCCCAATCCTCAGACATACAAGTTGTATCATCTCATTGAGTGAATCACATTTTATAGGACGTGCCATAACAATACCGTCTAATGGTGTTCAATTGCAGTCGGAAACAATCGCCCTTGAAAGCATACAAATTCTCACCGACAATTTGATTGAAGTTTATTTCTTGCCAAGATAGAAAACTCGGAAAACGATGTCTTAGTTCTTGAATGCCGTTGTTTTCTGGTTCTTGATCCAGTCGATGATTTCCTGTCCGTAGGTTGTCTGCCAGAGTAGGTTCTCTTCTACGATGTCGATAGCTCTCTGCGCAGACTCCGCGGCGCCTCCCAGTGCAGGCTCGTTCTCGGCCAAGAACTGCTTCAGCTGGGACAACAGATTCATTGACTGATTGATTCATTGATGCACATTTGTATGCTCTATTAAGAACAGTACTCGAGGCAGAGTAAATGGGTTCTTATTACCGTTTCTAAAACGTATTATTTTAAACACATTCAATATTAGGATGTATGAATAGATAAAAATATGTCCTAGCTATCTAGGTAGTCTTACAATTAGTTACGATCATGTTAATTGGTTATACAAATTTGAAGCATGTATAAATTAGTCATTGACCCTTTGCTGTCCGTTAAAAATAGATGGATGTGTCTTGAATTAATTAACATAACTAATGTTAAAAATTAATAATTAAATACCTTACTAGTGCCAGAAGACTTGTATCTTTGTATTTTATAAGAAACCTGCAAAGGGGCAACCTTCCCCTAATGGCTAACTAAGGGTCGTTTTTTAGGATCCTTGAGAGAATGTCCAAGGGATATTTTACAGGACAAAGTTTGTGCGTAACATGTGAGACTTATTCGGGAAGACGTGGACCAATACCGGCTCTGACTGAAACGACGAGGGGTGGCCGAACTATTGAACCGATAGCGGTGATAGGGATGGTGACGGTGACGACCGTGATCATCCGTTCCTTACCTTGTCAGCTTGTTCTTGAGTGTTACATCTGTTTGCAATGTTCACCAACAGAGAGCCAAGGGCATTCAACCCACCGAAACTGAAAAATAATATTAATGATGTTTAGACCATGTTGTTGTAGTACCAGGTTTAGACGTACTACTCGTTATAGCAAATCACCCAAGAAAAATAGTAACATACTATCTAAATTTTCAATGTTTGAAAAGTTCTCATCTTATGTTACTGACGTTGTAACATTAGTATAGATTGGAGAAGGGTTGACAGGTTGGGAAAGCGTCGTAGATTGAGGTAACTAACAACTTTAAATTAGCTGCAGTTGTCAACAGCAGGTGAAAAGTTTTGTCGCCCCCAGCCCTTCAGGCTGGGTTTTATGTTTTAAGTTCTCTATGCTTTCCCAACCTGTCAACCCTTCTCCAATCTATACTAAACTAGCCGATTGGCCTTTTCCTATTTGTGACGTTATAACATTGTAATCGCCATAGATTTCTATTTGTACATTGTATAGTATTATTACTTAAACTGGGAACATGAATAAACATGTTTCAGTGGGGGAAAGGTACAGAAGGACGACAGCTTACCTTGAAAAACGTTAGGTAGGTCGCACAGACACAAATAGATGAGTAGACAAAGTTGCTGATACGTTTCGACCAACTAGTGGTCTTTATCACTCAGCGTGAGTAGAGATACTAAAAGTAGTTCTCAAGCTAGCTAGCATGGTATGTACAATGAAGGCGCTGTCGGTGGGTGGTGGCAGGTGGAACTAGGTCTAGGGGAAGCAGAGTAGGGCACGCCTGCTACCTGTTGTTCAGGTTAGGAGGCTCGCGAGATCTGGTGATGTGTTGGTGAGATAGCTCCCAGTTTCTTAGCTCCAACTGCCTGCAGTCATCGGGAAGCGCCTTGATGATTCTCGTTGTGAAACAGTCTTTGAAAGGGAGGCTGTGTTCAACAGCATGCTGGCCACAGGTTTGTCTGGATCCATCTGTTTGACACTTTGACAGTGGCCTGTCATACGGGTTCTCAGTTCATTAGTGGTAAGGCCTACATACTCTGCCGGACACTGCGTGCACTTGAGCTGGTAGACTACGTTGGAGGTGAGACAGCTGTTGTGGTGATGGATGGGGTAGGTGACCCCTGTGGCTTCAGCAGTGAATGTCTTGGTAGGTGGATGCATAGGGCAGGTTTTGCACCTAGGGCGGTTGCAGGGGTAAGATCCTATTGGAGCAGCTCTCTGCGGACGAGTTGGAGGCCTAGTGGGGTCCCGTTTGATAAGCGAATCTCCTATGTTAGGTGGTCGTCTGAAGAAGACACGTGGTATCTTGTTGGCCAGATGATGAGTCTTAGGGGCAGCTTCAAGGATGGGCAGTCCACTCTTGATTATGCCGTTAAGTCTCTGCAGCCCCGGGTGCCAGCGCGTCACTAGGGGGATGGCGCTATTGTTCGTGTTGGCCACCTGGGTCTTCTGGGTTTGCGGCCTGGAGATCCGCTGTCGAACCACGTCACGTTCGTACCCCCGAGCTACAAACGCGTTGGTGATTCTGTCACAATAGTATGAGAGTCCTTCCGGGTCAGAGCATATGCGTCTGCCACGCACTGCTAACGAAAAAGGTAGGGTATGTTTAGTGTAGGTTGGGTGACAGCTGCTGTTGTGCAAGTACTGTTGGCTGTTGGTGGTTTGAAGTGGACCTTGGTGCTAATGTTGCCTTCATAGAGGAAGATGTCCACGTCCAAGAAGGTGACGTGAAACGCAGATACGGTCCACGTGAAGTTCAGGACTGAGAATGCGTTGAGATTGTTAAGGAACAGCTCTAGGCTGTCAGCACCGTGGGTCCAAATTAGAAAGAAATCGTCAATGAATCTAAAAAAGCAGTGAGGTAATAGCTGCTGGGTTTTAAGAAAGTCCGTCTCAAGCTTGCCCACAAAGAGATTAGCATACGATGGGGCCATGCGAGTCCCCATGGCTGTCCCTTTGATCTGAAGATAGTGTTTATCTTGGAATCGGAAGTTGTTTAAACGTAGAACCATGTGGGCAAGTTGAGTGAGGAACTGCGTGCTGGGCTTGGTGTTCGCTGGGCGCTTATCAAGAAACGATTCCAGCGCTGCTAGGCCCTGTATGATGGGTATGTTGGTGTACAGTATAGTATTATGTTCTTTTGTGTACCTTAGTATTTAGATGTTTTCTGATATCATTAAAAATATAGATAGGCCTATAAAGTATTTAATTTATAGTAATAGTAATAGTAATATGTAATGCCTACATCACACTTGTAGAGCTAGCTCTGTTGTTGGTGACATTAATAAATTATAAATTCAATAATTGTGATATGTCCAATAATAGTCAAGTTATTTATGAGATATCAAAATGATTATGGATGAATTTGATGTGAAGATTGCGAATAATTGCAAATATGTAAGAATGGGATTGAAATAGTATACTCACTACTGGGAGATGTTCTCAAAGTCCTCGATGAGGTAATCTAGGGCAACGTCCACCCCTTGTGGCTGGTTGTAGACTGAAGCAAACACAGCTGCCGCGTCCTGCTTTCTGATCGGCGAGTCTTGGGATACAGACAGCTCCAAATACCTGTACAACAGAATCAAGCAATCATTTCATTTTATCTTATATTATTGATCAGTGACTTATTTATTGTTCACACACATCATAATTCATAATAAACAGTACATTTGATTGATTGATTGATTGATGAGATCGTTGAAAAGTGTGGAGGGAGGGGGGGTTGATCTTGGCTCTGGGGGGAGGGCCCCGGTCTAATATACCTATAAACCATAATTTGAACCAATTATGAGTAGGCAATCACTTTCTGAAGCCTGTAGGCCTAATATCAGATTGATTCCAAACTTTGCACATATGTTATGGTCATGTATATAATAGCCTTTTATAGACGCACATGAAAAAAAAAAACAATTAATAAAAATTTCTACTACAGAAGAGTGACCATATCCTTGCTTGACAACTACTTAAAATAATTGTATTTAAATCATATGACAACTAGATGCAGGAAAAGGTCCCCAAATAATGTAAAGTATAGCCAGGAATATCTGACCCGTATATGATTTAATTCCGCTCTGTGCGAAATGTAAAGAGATGTACTTACGATCGTAGGATTGTTTGGTTTGCAGAACATCCTAGTGCTGAGATGATGAGTGTACTCTCTCCAGCTACTGGTGTAGACAGATACTTCTCCCACATGAAGTCCCACTCAGCGTTGCCTCCGTACTTCAGAGCTGTGCAGTACACGGTACTCTTTACGTCAGGCTTCACTCTGCAGACAGAACAAATACACCATCACTACCTTAGCAAGCGTAGCGAGTGAAGCGAAGATTCCATTTCACTACGCTGGAGAGAAAAATCCGGAATGTTTTTCTTTCTTTTTTTGTATTGTTGTGTTTGTTAACACGATTCTGGCTAAACCGATACTTCGATTACGATGAAATTTTATGAAGGCCTCCGAAATCTCTGAACTTAGAACTGCCACGTTTTTGAGCGCAATCGGAAAATTATTTCTCATTAAAATCGCAATTTTACGATTTTTTTGATTTAAAAAAAATTCTTCAGCTTATAACACCTACATGCTTTATTCGATTTTAATGATTTTTTAACAGAACCTTAATTTTATGAATTTAGGTATTGGTGTAAAATTTAAGCACAATCGAAAAACTATTTCTCATGAAAATTGAAATTTTACGTTTTTTTTTTCTTTTTTAAAACAATTCTTTATAGGCCTAACACCTATATGCTTTATCTTATTGTAATGATTTTTTCACTGTACCTGGAAGAACATGTTGATAAGACAACCTGATAGTTTCATAATTTTTACGTTTATGGGTCCAAAGTTATGATTTTTTTTCTGTACCGGTGATTTTGAACCAAAATTTAGAACGTTTTGTAACTGCTCTAACTGATTTAAAATAGGTACTATTGAAATGGTATTGTTACATGTAATCGGTGTAAGATTCTACTTTTCAATGGTGGGTGAAACTTTAAAATCGTGTTGCTGGTTCCCGAGAAACTCTCGAATGAAAACAGGCATGCAAATTGTCGAGAGAAAGGCTCACGCGAAGGTCCGTGTCCGGCTGATGACTAGCGCTCCGGCGATCATGCGGACACACCGCGTACTTCTACGACACGGCCAGCCACTCGTTTTGGAACAGCGCAGTCCAGATGTTTTGTTGTTTTGCTGTTTTGTGTTCCATAGAGACGTAGAATGTCAAGACTCGCTGAGCGGATGGCCGTAACCTCCCATCACAACCCATTCGGATGCAATCAACCATAAGTTTCTCGGTAAATGATTGTTCCTCAATCCTCAGTTGTGGGTAAATAGCCACAAATAATATTTGGCCTCTCAACACAGCAATCAACGACAATAGTATGACAGGAAAACGTCAACCGCGCCGCCCTATCACACCATAAGCACACAGACCTGCAGGAAATACAAAACAACCTAGACCGTCTGGATCAAAAGATTCATCCCTCCGTTTACAGACGCGTTGTTCGCATATTTCTATTTTCTTTTCAATAAATATAATTGCTACTAACAGTAATTTGTACCTTGAAATGCTTGAGCTGTCACATTGTCCAAGATGTCGCACGTGATATTCTTAATTTATACATTCATCAATAAAAACAATCATCAATTATTCATTCATGACTACAATGTCTACGACGCCACACGTGTTTATGTTCTGTTGTGCAATGCTAAAACACAAACATTCAAGCAATACCGATAGAGGTGGTTCAGCGGTAAGATGTGAAGGGTTTATAGGTTGTATTTATTTATGGGTATGGCCACGTTTCGATAATAGGCCACCAGACCCAATCCCAGACAAAATCCACGTTGACAATTCAATAAATACGGTGATACTATAAACAATGGGGTGCGCCCACTTCCGTCTTGAAAATTTGAGCGCAGAATAGTAGCAACAGTGTTCTTGAGGTGTCATTGCAGGCCATTGTTAAAAATGCCTTGTAAATCTTTTTAAAATATTGTTCCCTTCAAATTATCATATTCTTCCCCTGACTTTCAAAATAGCCGGTGTCGACACGATGCCTGCGATGCCAGTACTAACAGCCCCCGGACAATCCTTCTCAACATTTCCAATACTACAATAGCTAGTTAGTCACCTGAAGCGGGACATGAATTATCCCTGGAAAGGTTTCCTACAAAAGTATTATTAAATATTGTAGCAATTGTGATAGGTGTGAACGGTATGAACGTAATTCGTGAACATAGGCGCCGATACGGGGGAGGGGCTTGGGGGCTGGCGCCCCCAGTTGAACATTCTATGTTGAAGGGTAAAGGACGTGTTGCATCAATAAAGTTTAAATTAAATCAAGAATAACAGTCGCGCATGCAGATTGTAGAACAGTTATTTGACCTTTGGGATCATGGTTCCTGAATTCCTGTAGGCTTAGCCCTACTGCCTGCTTATTATTATTTTAAAAATGATTACCGCTACTATCATTAACGCCTAACGGATCAATTAACAATCACTTCGTGGTTCTATCCCGTCACAATCAACAACAACCCCCCCCCCATCACCACCGCCACCCGCACGGTCGAGAACTACGGCTGGTAAATGTGGCCTTGACAGTGATGATAAACAGCTGCGCTGCGATGATCTGTCTATGGGTTCCTCATCTCGGTGAGTGTTATCTTTATGAGCCCAATCGTGAAATAACATATAGCTAAGGTTCATATAACATTTTATAATTTCAAGAACTTAGCCTACATCACATCTTGGTTATTACGGTTATTGACGAGGTTGTTTTTACGCGGTCAATTAGACACCCCACTCGATTTTTTGTATTATTACCCGAGTAACCCGCGGGTATTGTGAACGGTTACCCGGGGCCTAAAAAAGTCGGGTTTCACTCTCTTCAACACACAATCCTTTTATGCAATATTAATTTGTCGAACATGCAATTGTGAAGACAATTCGCAGAATGTTGCGCCTCTGGAGACTGGTTATTATAAATGACAATCTGAAACTCTATAATGGTAGTCACGCCGAGAGTTCAGTGGAGAAACCTATGGCTACACTTGACAACGGTCATTTTGAAGACCCCTAATGTTGCCAATCATAGCTGAAAGGTTGACAAAGGTTTCAATAGAATATTAGTTTACTGCTGTCAGCCACTCAGCCCGTCTTCATTTAAATTCACAACTCAAGAAAAATTCAACCATGCATAATGCATATGCCATTGCATTCTAACAAGTGTTATTTTAACGTTTTCATAATTATAACATATAATAATCAATTCCTTGTCAAAATATGGTTCCTAGCATGGTGATATATATCTTTAGGTGATTTCACTTGCGTATCCAGCAATGCTATTTTTGTGGTCGCTTAATGCACGCAGTTCAGACAGAATCCGCCAGGATCGCGACGTGTCAGGTGGTAGTCACGTGACAAGAAAGTCGATAAAGAAGTTTTTCCAAACTTCTTTATCGACTCTAATACCTCGAGAGATGGCGGTGTGTATACACTATTGAAGACCGTGCATTCAGATCCGTAGGCGGAACATTCGAATTTCCGAATTCAAGCCATCTGATTGGTCCCCAAGGCCGCCATCTTGTAAGTTCTATGTCACGTGACTACCACCTGACACGTCGCGCATTCTGTCGGCGACCGCCTGCACTGCGTGCATTAAGCGACCACAGAATTCAGGCAGTGAAATCACCTAAAGATATATACCACCATGGTTCCTAGGGTGTTTTTAATTTTAATTCTAACCAAATATTTAGATTTGTTTGCATTTGTCAGCCCATGCGTCCATACTATAATTGTCTATTGTATAATAACTATTTTATTGAATGAAACTGATGCTAAAATCGCCTTTTAAAAACTCAAATAACCGGAAAAAGGCAGGCTAGACAGTGGGTGTAGTATAATTTTTACTCGACTCATCAATTAAATGATACTGGTGAGTGATTGAGTTTTACACAATACACTAATTTATACACTCTGGTGAGAACCTTTTACAAATACCAAAAACCCAACCCTTTCAAAAAGAATTTGTATTGAAGTTGAAAGGATGGAGAGGCCCGTGACGAATATAATAGAGGTATTTTACAACCATTTACCCAGGTTTACAATTTATAATCCAAGATGAAATGGGATGACAGGTGTGGGGTCTCTTGTATAAGTGATAGTTAAATCGTGTCATTTTTTTCATTTAGTGATTATATATATAGTTTATTCAATTCATCAAGTCAAAATAAGACCAAAAATCTTTTTAAATCGAAGTTGTAACACCAAACCCGACACTCCCTTCCTAGTAGGACTAGCACAGCTAGTCCTATCAATGAATAACTTTAGCTTCATGGACCGACACTACCTACAAACCAGGGGAACGGCCATGGGCACACGGATGGCCCCGTCCTACGCTAATCTATTCATGGGCAAGGTCGAGACTGATTTTCTCAAAACCCAGACACTACTCCCACTCTGTTGGTTCCGCTTCATCGACGACATCTATGCTATATGGACCCATGGTGAAGAATCATTCGCCATCTTCCTAGAGGAACTCAACACCTTCTCCTCTCTACGCTTCACATGGGAAATCTCTAAGCACCACGTCAACTTTCTGGACGTTGACATCGAGCTCCGCAACGGACATCTCGAAACCAGCGTCCATTTCAAGCCGACCAACAGCCAGCAATATCTACACTATGACAGCTGCCACCCCAACTATACCAAACAAGCACTACCCCACTCACTAGCCACACGAGGACGGAGGATCTGTTCTAACGAAGAGGACCTAGCAAAGTATTGCCACCGCATTGCGAATGCCTTTGTTGCCCGGGGATACCCTCGCCATAAGGTCCTAGATCGGATTCACCGTCCCAGTGTACAGCGTACTCCGCCGAGCAACCAAATCATCCCGCTTGTCACCAAGTGGCACCCAGGCCTATAGGCACTCAATGGGATCTTGAAACGAGGAGCACACATCCTTAAAGAATAGGCCCTCGCCAATGACTAGGCCCTGAACATGCCTCTCGTGTACTTCCGGCGGCCACCCAACATCAGTGACCACATCGTTAGGCACACCCCCGTCAGGAAGACCGACAAGCTCCCCCAACCCCAGGGTTCTCACCCTTGCATGAGACCCCGTTGTAAAACCTGCCAAATTCACCCCCCCACTTCAACATTCACTGCTCGAGCGACTGGAATAACATACCCCATAAGGCAACACAACAACTGCACCACAACCAACCTGATCTACCAACTACAGTGCCAGCTATGCCCAGCCGAGTACATAGGCCTAACCACTAATTCCCTGAGCACCAGGATGAACGGGCATAGGCAGGACACTGTCAGGAAACTTGAACTAAAACCGGTGGCACAACATGCAGGAACCCACAACAGGGACTTCAATGACTGCTACACAACGAGGGTTGTTAAGTCATTACCCCCATCCTGCAACGAGGAACACTTAAGACAGTGGGAATTAGCGCACCAAATAGTCACCAGCTCGCGCAAAAAACCTAACCTCAATCTAAGATAGGCCTAGGCCCTCCCTCTTAAACCACCTGACACCTCCCACTTGTTGCACCGCCACCTTCACCCACCCTCACCCCCAACAGCGCCTTGTAATATATTGTAAATATTTTTAAATTTAGTTCTTCTCTAACGGTCGGTGACCAAGGCCGCGTTGGCCGAAACGTACGACATTGTGTATCTTGTTTTGTAAATATTTATGTTAACCAGCCAGTTTCACGCAGCTGCCCATCTCGTTTAAGGTAAGCTGTTGGTCTCCTTTCTTCTTTCCCAAACCACAAACACTAACCTAGCCGATAGGCATTCTATCACAAACAACACGGAATTACAAAACAAATAACATAACCATTTGATATGATTTAATCGGATATTTCCTTAAAAACTAAGCTAAACACTTCGCCAAAAAAACGAAAATGCTTAGAAAAATGTAAATAAGACAATGAATTTATTATAATCGAGATAAGGCTTATCAACTACACTTTTAGTTGAGAGATGGTACCTATTTGTCTTTTGCACAATGGGGTTCACTTTGCTACCAAGCACTCCGAAGCATTGTTCAGTTGGAACCCTTTCTAAGGGTGCGACCCTTGGGATTTTACCTGAGCTCTTGTAGCTGTGCCTTCGCTAATCGCTGTCGTCAACCAGTTGTGTGTCATCGACTCAATGAAGTGATGCGTTCTGTAGTTCAAAAAGTGCGCACAAAAGATAGGTACCATCCTATGAACCGTCACGACCAATGAGCGCACGAGGCAGCCCCTAGCGGCATCTTCCATGACAACCCTGAACTACTCTGAACTGTAATAGTTTAATAAGTCGTCAACAGGTAGCACCAACACGGGAAAAAGTCGACGGCAGCGCGTTCAAGTGAGAAAACTTGTCCCTACTGGCGGTGGAATAGCCTTAAGGCTGTTCCACCCTGCTTTCCTAGTAAAAACATTTGTATGTGTGTTGTGTGTGTGTGTGTCTAATCTTCTTAATATAAATTGGTAATTTAAAATTTAATCAATCAACGACAAGAATGCTGAAGGCTTCTTGTATTTACTTCTAGCCATGCGAGTCAGTGAGTTCTATCGTCATGCACCCCGTTCACAGTTAAAATATTATTTTAATACTTTCTCTAGCAAGTATATTTTAACTACTAGTGGTTAACTACTCTCAGTGATTTCCCTGGTACATCTTAATGTGAATTTAAGTTTTGATTAGGGATACCTTCGGCTAACCGGAAACCGGTTTCAAATTTTAAAACCGTTTTTCAAAAAATATATATAGCCTACATTTTTTTTTTCTTAAATGTTGACGAGACATGCAAGGGAAACTTCCTAAGTTATCTGTATGCAAGTGAGCGCCATTTCTCAGCTGCAGGGCTAATATTTTCAAAATCGAGATCACCCATCCCAACCAACCAAGGTCACCCGCTTTCCCGATCGTAAATATGCCGATAAAGTAGAGGCAACAAAAATCCTCGCCACTCTTAACCCACAAAAAAAAAAAAAGGAAGGATTTCTAAAAAAAAAAAAAAAATTGTTTTTTTTTGTTTTGTTTTTTGAAAACCGGTTTTAAACCCGTTTTGGTTTTTCCCTAGTTTTGATTAGTTGGTATTGCAGTGTACAGTACATATTAGGGGTGTGCGGGTACCCGAAATTTCGGGTCGGTTCGGGTATTTAGTACCCGAACCGAAGCGCGACAATTTGGAACCGACTTCGGTTCGGTTCCGGGTATTTGAATCGCGCGCGCAAGTCACGACTTCTCGCCAGTAGAAGGCTTTCAACTTGAACAGTCAGCCGGTCCAGGTGGATCGAGCGCGCACTTGGTTAAGCGCATGTCCCCTCTCACCTCTCAGTCGACTTTCCCCGCTCTCCCCACCCGTGAACAGTCAGCTGTGAAGTGGATCGTACGCGCATCGATGTGCGCACGCCCCAGACCGCCTCTCAGCCAGCCGGCCTTGGCTATGACGAGTTACATCGCCCCGCAGCTATCTCTCTCGCACTCATTACGCTTATGGGCTAACACACGGTGCAGCAACGGCGCTGGACTTTTATAGATATTTTAGTCCTGTTACATAAATATTTTGTGTTATCATTCATAATCAAGTAATACACGTAAAGACTTCTATTATTTGTCAATTTTGTAGATATTTGTATGTTTTTACATAGGCCTGTTCAGTTGTCAAGTGGTTAATCTCAGTAATCCATAAATTAACATTTTTATTCGTATTTTGATAGAACCGAAACCGGAACCGAACCGGAACCGAAAAATCGGGTACTTTACTACCCGGAACCGGAAACCGAAACCAAAACCTGGAACCACACATCCCTAGTACATATATTCTAAATTAGTAAATAGTAAGTATGGTTTACTCACGGATTCACTTCTGGATTCACAATCCACTCATTCAGATTGTCTTCACACTTCTGGATGCAGGACTCTTCACCCAGACTACAGGCCCAGTTAACTGCTTGGGCACGATTCAACAACAACACGTGGTCATCATCGTCTCCTTCATCGAAGCCAACAGAGGTATACAATGTTTCTGTCAAGTTCAGCAGGAACTCCTGAAAATCATATCGCATTCATTAGAATGTAATAAAACTAAGTTATGGCGTTGTTACATTAAAATTAAACAATTTATAACTCTTATAACTCTTCTTTGTTTCACGTGCTTCAGCAAGGCTCTTCGCGGCACGAGATTTCCACAGATTTTGAGTGTTTTAGCAAGATATTTGCTAGCATCGACGCCGTTTCTTGTTGTAAATTTAACAAACAAGAATAAACAATACAAAAAGGGAATGATAACTGAGTTCTGGATGATCTCTGAGATGTTCAGCGTTTCGATGATGTGGCACTGTCGCACTGATTTATGTTTTGAACCTTTTGAGTGAGTGAAAGTGAAAATATATTTTGCCAACATTAATATCATCAATTTCAACATTATAAGGTGGCCACAAAGGAGAATTTGGGGAATTGCGTAAATGTCTCCCAGTGTAACTAATTGCCAGTCACAATCAGTACGGTATGTAGATCTAACCAATGCAATAGAAAGTTAATAAGGCTATAATGCAGCCAATTTAACATTAGGCCTAAGTGATTATAAAATTGTGAATATACCCTATAGGCTATAGTAGCCTACTTAAGACACGAATTAAAAAAATGAACTAGATCATCCATCTTTTTGTTTACTTTACTTTATTGTGATTATGCGTAGGCCTACTTCCCTTACGAATGTTCATCATTATGGTATTTATCATTTGGGAGTATAATGAATTCTTGAGAGAAGCAAGACGAATACGGTAAAAAACAAAAAAAAACATTTAGCAGTGCCTCAAATCGACACGATGCATTACCCCACTTATTATTCACTCAAACCATAACTTATCTTGAAGTGAAAGATTCCAACATCTTAAATTCATGTCTGTAACAGATTTTTTAATATAACAAGAGCGTTTGACACAAATATTTGTTGGAGTATGATTGAAAAACATTTGAAGCCCGTGTCCTAATGTGTATTGTCTACCTAACTCCAGTTCTGAAGCTAAGTTTTTAAGAAATGTTTTGTTGTTCGTCCCCCAACTAGCATAAAAACAATCAATTCCAGTCTGAAACTTTTCCAACCAACTGTAGGGTACACTATAAACAATATGCACATGATTTCTGCATATTATAAAGTATGTTTGTTTATATGTAATATTGTTGTGTGCAGTTTCTTTCTAACCTGGAGGGCCATCAAATTCCAACTCGCAACCTTCTCGTGGTTTGGCCCGTGATTAGAGGAGTTTTACTCCCTGAAACTAATAGCGAGCTCTGGGTCGTCGTCAAGGAACTGTCCCCTTCCCTTTGACTACCTCCCCGACGGCGACGACAATCACAACACGGACGGATGATTACACAGACGGAGACGACCACGACGTGGGGGAACCCCTGCCCTCCCCATACGCTTGTGGCTGGTTCTGTCCAGCACAGGCCTGTCTACCCCTTGTCCCCCCGCGTCATCCCTTACGTCCCTCCCTTCGTCTCGATTAGCCAAGTTGCATAAATATGAGACGTTAAGCAATATCCAATCTATTTCTAACCTGGAAGACGTTGTACTCCGGAGCGTTGGCGAGCTTCCTGTTGATGAAGCCGAAGGAAGAGAAGGCACTACCCCACACAATGTAGTCAGTCTCCTTCTCTAGGTACTGGCTCAGAGCCAGAGGGATGCTGTAGTTCACGAGAGATGCCCTGGCAAGGTTGAAAGAGTCGTCAATCAGCTGTGCTCGGTTCACCACATGGATGTCCTCCAGGCGATTGCTCTTCAGCTGGTTGGTCAAGAGCATCCAGTTGTGAGCGTCGTAGTTCACGCGGTAGTAGCCTGGAATCACGTGGGATTCAGTGTAAGATTGATCAATTTACTAAAATAAAAAGTTGTAGCCTTTGAGACTTTTAAAGTGTTAAAATGTTAAATTTGAGAACATTGAACTTAAAAGTAAGTTCAAAAATGACCCTTGCACACATCTCTAGGATATGAGAAAAGGAAATTACTTCCATCATTGAAGTATGACTGAGGAAAACTTTGTTAAGAACCTACAGTCAGGATTGCCAGTGGTTGGTGATGAGGTGGTGAACATTTTGGTGAGAGTTTGCCATCCAATCTGCTCAGAATAGCGTAGCTCATAACTCATACGTTACAAAGAGGATATAATGGAAAGTTACATGCCATTCAGATTGTAATATAATAGAGCAAAAGCATTTTTTACAAACGTTAACTGTTTATTCTCGTGTGTGAATCATGGCTGACTAGCGAAGTTTGATTCCAGTTATCGCCTTCTGGCATGGTATTATTTGCGTATTATTGGGGTAAATTTAACGTGGCACCGACATGGTTTCAACTAGGGATGACATCCAAACACCAAAACCGGTTTTCAAAAAAAAAAAAAAATGTTGTGGGTTAGGAGTAGAGCTGGGCATAAAATCTATATTTTGATACGATATCGATATTTGATTTCATATCAAAATTTACACAAAAAAAGCTAAATTTTGTAGTTTTTGTGGAGGTGTCGGGTCATAAAACGCGATTGTGAGATCCTAAAAATTGTTAGGCCTAAATAGGTTTATAGTGACTGATACCTTATCAACCCTTTGGCCACAAATTATGAAAAATAGACCCACTCTTTTATTAATTTTGTGATTTTTTTTTTTTTTTTTTACAAACAATTAGGCCTACATTTTGATATTGACATCATATCGAAATTTTACATGTGATATTAATAATTGAATGATATGTCATAGCCCAGCCCTAGTTAGGAGTGGTGAGGATGTCTGTTGCCTCTACTTTATCGGTATATTTACGATCGGGAAAGCGGGTGACCTTGGTTGGTTGGGATGGGTGATCTCGATTTTGAAAATATTAGCCCTGCAGCCGAGAAATGGCGCTCACTTGCGTTCAGATAACCTAGGAAGTTTCCCATGCATGCCTCGCAACAATTTAACTTCAAGATTTGTTTTTTATTTTGTTTTTGAAAAACGGTTTTAAAATTCGAAACCGGTTGCGTAAACCGGATTGAAACTGGTTTCCGGTTAACCAAAGTTATCCCTAGTTCCAACTACTTTCACTAATTAATTTTAAACTTTTTACTTCAAAATTATCTCCGAACTGAAAATCAATCCTTATTTCGTAATCATAGCCCTATAACAAGTAGGTAGGTATTAAAACTTATATATATATTGCACCATATGACACATTATTCTTAATCACTTGAGAATCATGTTCTTATTAGGCCTATAGGGCTACAGGAGTATGTTTATCCGTGAAATGTTAAGTCTTGGGGTCGCTACTTTTTAAAAGTAGCATGCTATCGCTGACGCTACATGCCCCGAAAAAGTAGCTTCGCTACTTTTTCGCTACTTTTTTTCAGATGTAGCGACGCTACATTCGCGCTACTTTTCCGCTACATGTTCCCGTTTAATCGAGGAATCGTCGAGATCCCAAATTATCCCGTTTTTAAAGCCTTTTGACGTCGTGCCGCGATGATTTTTAACTCCATTTATATCAACTCGATCGTGATCTATCATCAAAAGCACATAGTTTCGGTTTCCATTGTGATAGAAGGCGTTCTTTTAACGTTTCGGCTAGGCTAGGCCCTAGTCTAGGCCTAATGATCAACATTCACATTGCATTTCTTATTTTCAACAACGTGTTTTTCGCGGAATCACTGCAGAAGAATGCGACAAACAAGGTTCGGAATAGGCCTATACTGGTGCCGTACAATAGCGATATAGCCTGGAATGTCCCAAGGGAGGAGGGATATATGACACTAATCACTTCATTTTAATATGCAATTCAGACGATTGGCGTAATTAATGCTCTAAATCAATAATTCGACTTCTAATTATCGTGGATACATCTTTGTTTACGACCCTGAAATAGCACTCAAGATGCACCAGTGATTGGATTGCGAGGTGCGGCACCACGCAATCTAATCACTGCAATATTTTGGTAAAGTCAGCTCACACGATGTGACAGATCGGCGATCGCTCGCATCCTTCGGACGACGCAGAGAGAGAGAGTGAGAGAGAGACTCACTGGGAGAGAGCGAGGGAGATGGTGTGGAAGTGGAAGTGAGACAAGATTATGGGCCGGTCTACACGGCGACCACATGACGTGGCGCGGCGGGCGTTACAAGTTAGTTTGCAGTGCCGACTTTTGACTTTACGTGGTACTGGGACTGCTGGCCCCGGAACTTAAAAAGTAGCGCAAATATCACGCTAACGCTACAAAAATTGTAGCATGCTACCGCTACAATATGCCCCCTTAATAAAGTAGCGCGCTACTGGCTCCGCTACACGTAAAAGTAGCATGCTACATGTAGCGCGCTACTTGTAGCGCGCTTCTCCCCAAGACTGGAAATGTTATTGTTAGATTGGGCTAAGGCATGTCGGGAAACATCTTTAGAAGAACCATTACATGTAGGCCTAGCCTATAAAATAATAATTTCAGGAAATTAACAAAAAGTGCTGATTTCATTAGGCCTAAGTGTGAACAAAATAAAATCACACAAATGTAAACAAGTTATTCATCACAAATAAATATCAATTTATCCTTTTAAACTTTGAGAATGCTGTTCCCTAACAACTTTTACAGCAAACTATTGCAATTTTAGTTTTACACAATTATTATCGTCAAATTAAATTTACCTTTAGGGCCTAACTTATCTATACGTATCTTGTCTAATGTTTGGATGATTAAATAAGTATAGGACCTGTGATACGTGTTTAATGTGTGTATTTTATAAAATATGTAAAGCAAATTACCGTTTTCTTTAATGTTGAACAAGATCCACTCATCTTCGGTGGGCAGATTTTGAATGGTGTGGATTTCTTCCTCTGGTGTGAACCATTCCTTGGGACTTGTCGTGTCGAAGTCAGGGTTGCCGCGTGTGGTGTACGTCAGCGGGATGTGCCACTTGTAGTCGTGTGTGTCAGTGTGGTTGTCAATCTTCTTCATCAGGAATCTCTCCTATTGTCAAACAAACACAGATGAATCATTATCTGTTCTAAGAAATCATGTTTATCAGTAACATGGCTTTTCGTGATGTTTTTTTAAAGGTAAATTTATCTTAATAATAGTACAGCAGTGCATACAGTGTGTACAAAATTACCTGAGTCATTTGGCTCTTAAGAGGATGGGATAGTCGCGAAATTAAAACCACATGAAATTACAGTTTTTTTGTGATATAACACAGACAACAGAAAACTAATAAAAGCTAATATAACTTAGGTAGTCTTAGTGTACCTATAGAGATATTGAACAAAAACATAATATCGGGGGAACAAATTCCTCTTCGGAACTAAGTAGGTACCCGTAAGACAATCTAAAATAAATTAATTTAAAAAACAATTTTTGTGACTGAGCCTAATATTTTGCATTTGGTATTACGATGTGTATTTATGTTTTACTACAATCAATTTATCAATAGGCCTACCTTATTAATACCCATATGGACCAAACAAATTTTTGATTTCTTAAGGCCACCCGGACTCGGCTATGCTGCCCATGTTAAATTTGTCAACTTCATGTACCGTACCTTTTTCTCAGCAATGGCTGAACCAATCACATTATTTTTTTTGTTATGCATTTAGTTTTAACCCTAGTAGGCCTACACAAATGGACATGAGCAAATAGGCCTAATGAGTAGACCCTACATTTTTCAAATCCAAGTTATGAATTTTTATTGGAGTAGGCCCGCCTATACCTATCTTTTTTCCAGACATTTTCTCCGACATATGATTTTTTTTAAGTTTTAGTTTTTCTCCAATCAAAATTCCCCCATGTCTATTTATAGGCCTGTAAAATTGCCATACAAATACACTCTGAAAATTTGGTGATGTTCTATCCAGTCACTCTTGAGAAACAGGAACATGAACACAAAAAAGTACTTATTGAGATAGGCCTACTGTAGGGCCTATTTGACTTTGAAGTTTAAACGTATTCTGACATAGAAAATGGTAATAAATAATAAAGCAATATTTTCCAAAGTTATTACAGCAATCATGATTGTTCTAGGCCTAGGGTTACTTCTATAAAATAATTTGGGCACTCTTTCGGTAGGTATGGCCAGTTTTTTAATAGTACTTGTTTTTTCCATTAAAAACAACGAAAAACAACTTCAAATGAGAAATAAATAAAGAGTAACTCATTATTTACGATTTATCAACACTAATCACTCAGAAAATATACAATTAGTATAGCCTATAGGTTAATTAGCCCTACTCTCGCTAATCACTCACATATTTCATTGTTTTCGGGTCGCCATCTTTCTGTATGCCGTAGCTATGGAGAATGTTATACTCAATGCAAGTAACATTACAATAAAATAATTTACAAAATCCAAAATAGAATCATCACATTTTTGCTGTTATAGGCACAAAAAAAAACTTCAAAACCTTTAACGTCGCTATTTAAAGCGAAAGTGCTTTTTCGTAAAATAGTCCTTTTAAAATAGCGACGTTAAATGTTTTGTAGGCCTAAGTACTTTATATTTAAAAAAGCAACGTTAAAGGTTTTGTAGGAACTTTAGATTTAAAATAGCGACGTTAAAGGTTTTGTAGGTACTTTATATTTAAAATAGCGACGTTAAGGGTTTTGTAGGTAGAGTGTTTTAAAGAGAATCGATGCGTTGAAGTTTTCATTTTCAACTTTGTACTTTTTGTAGGTTGGTACGATGAAGAGGAGTGAATTGAGCATCTGTCTTTGTAAAAATATTAATGGCGTACATTGAACAGTGAAATCGCCGATTGTTTGTTTTAAAAAGGGATAAATTTGTATATTTTCATGTCGTTTTGTATAAATTACATTAAGTATCATTCACAATCAGTTCTAAGTCGTAAGGCGCAAGGTCTAAGGCGTAAGGCGTAAGTCGTAAGAAATGCTAGGCGTTTACAACAACCATACCATTTTTCATTGCTCCTGTGTATTGCGCATGCGCGTACAGTCAGCTGTGGAGTTTCCTTGTTCGTGATTGGCTCGTCGTAAGAAACCGTCGTAAGAATTGGATTTTGGGCAATTCGTTACGACATAAACCATACGCCTTGCGACTTGGGACGTGTTGTGAACGTTCTGATTGAAATACATACTCAGCAATACAAATTATTACGCCTTAGGCCTTGCGCCTTACGCCTTAGAACTGATTGTGAATGATGCTTTAATAATCATATAAAATGTGTTGAATTAGGCCTATATTTATTATTCATTTTAGGTTGTTTTACGTTGTTTATACCTAGTGAAAAAAATCAGTGTAAAAAACTGGCCATACCAACCGAAAGAGTAGGCCTACTGTACCATAATTTACATTAAAATTTTTGTAGGCCCTAAGTAGGCCTACAAGACCCATAGTACAATATTTAGCTGTGCCGTTAGTGAAATCTAAATGAATTCCGTTGTCCATCGGTGGGACTAGGCAGGCCGGGTTTGCTGGTCAGGGCTACAAACGCTTACGTTTATAGGGCTATTGTCAATATTTGGTTTTGGTAGGCCTAGGCTACAGTGTTTGTATTTAGTTGGCCAAAACTTAAATATGGGCCTAGGCTAACCCTGTTTGGTTTCCGTTTTCCCTCCCAATGACACTCGTTTGTAGGCCAGCCAGAATCTACGGCTAACGAGCGAGAACATATTTCTTCGAGCGGTTCTAGTAGTCCTAGGCCCTAGCCTAGCCCTACCATATAGGGCCTATTGTTATTTTTCTCAATAAAACATTATAGGCGTACAAGAACTGGAAAAGTTTTGCCTCATAGGATAGCCTTAGGCCTAGCCCTACAATCACGAAAGAGCACACCAGTCATCAGCATTGGCACAAAACAACAAAATTAGCCTAGCCCTACCCTAGGCCATACTCACATTAATTTAGTGTATTTTGTACTTTTTGTATTTCTTTCTTCTTCCCCTGCTAGGGGCCTAGTGACAATTTGTCGGTGGCAGGTTTGCCGGCTATGCAGTCTTCGAATGGTCCAAATATCATGTGAATAATTCTAGCTATCAAAAATAATGTACGCTAGTGTGATTGGTTTACCAGAAACAAGACGAAACACATAAGACCCAACGTAGGCCCTAGTTATTATCCTTGGGTAAATGTGTCAAACCATGGTCAAACATAACCTGGCAGACAGTTTACGTGTTTATAATATACATAACAACCAATAAGAAATAACCATGAAATAACCTACCATAATACCAAACTTACGAAAGAAAATTCACTGCACGTAGCATGTTAGCCAACGCTGAAACTAGAATGGCGGGACCTTTGGGTGGGACATTCAATTTAAATTTGATTGCTTGCCTACTTTGAAGAGAATCTTTCTCCATAGAAGACACATTATTTTACAGCCGATTAGAAGGATTCTTACGCATTCAACTGTGTTATTACGTTTAAGAAATACTAAATTACGTCGGATTCACATGGATTTACAATAAAATAAAAGGAAAAAGAATGTAATAATTTAAAAAAAAAATATATATATAGTTGATTTTAAAAAAAAAAATTGAGTCCGGGTGGCATTATTCGTCAGTAAAAACAGAAAATATGATCATACATTTCAGTAAATAAGTAAATAATTTCGTATTTAGATTTCAGAGCTCTTTTACTCAGTCAAAGAAGAAGTAACTTTTGGTGGAGGACTTAATTTAAGGCTTAACTTATTTAAATTATTTAATTTATTTAATCAATAATATAATTTTGAAACAATAGGATATTTACTCAGTTATCGTCAGGTTAATTAATTGGGTTATGTATATGATATTAGAAGTGAGAAATGATGATGATTATTTTGCTGTTGTAGGCCTGTATGTATGTATCAATATGTATTACATGTTTTGATTTTATATACATTTACAAACATCCATACCTAATAAAGGATTCGAAAGATCGTCCTTTTTATAAAAATTGGGCTACAAAACAGTGAGACAGGGTGTGTGAGAGAATGATCGAGCCGAAGAATCCAAAGAACACGATGTTTGAGTGAGACTCTGCTTACTTGTGTGAGGTCAGCGGAGTTGTTCTCGTAGTCCCTAGTGACGGTAACCACGGGGAATCCCATCTGTAGTGTCCACGTGCGCATGATGGTGGTCAAGTCAAGGTCACCGACCTCGAGGTGATCTTCGTGCCACTGGGCGTTCAGGTTGGCGAACAAGTCGTCAGCTTCGGCCGCTTCGAATGCCCTGAGGAGAAGAAACTTGTGATAAACTCAAGGCCACCCCACTGAGCTCTACATGGAGATGTGATGCATACCTGGCAACTGTTGAGATGTGAAGTTGGCGGAAGTTTGCAGTCCGCCATTTTCCTATGTCCCAAATCAGCGGCAAATTCAAAATAACTAAACATAATAGATTCGTTCACCTACGTGTCACTGGCCGGTTTTTATCAGTTTATTTAGTGTAACACTGCAGTAAACACTATTCCTAGGCATCCTGAGTGACCCTGATAATAGACCTAGTCAACATAACCTCAAAATAAGCAAGCCACAAACCGCCATCTGGACGATAAGATTTACATCTAGACGGCGTTGCAATCGCAATGGAATCGCAATACAATCGAGGGACGTCGATAACAGGCCCGTCGGGTTTGGCCTTTTAGACCCATTGCTTGAGGCCCATGTAGGCTTCAAGGTTACATACAGTATTGCATGTTCAGTCCATGTAAGTCTTTAAAGGTCCGTGGGCCACCCTTTACCAACACCCGAAGAACAAAAACCTACTCTGAATGGTTCACCTGCTGCCTGTCAGGATAGTTCAACATACACTGCCACCATGATCTAACAATATATCTTGTTAGATCATGCAGTCATGCACTACCACCAATATTAAAACTACGCGAAAATACTGTTTAGTGATATATCGAGAACGCTGCAAAATATCGGAAAACTGATTGCAGACAGCTATGTGGTTTTGTGAGAATTAGCCTGCATGGAAAACGATTGTAATGTGATGGTAGTTTAGTTTTATATTTGATATTTAATTAATTAACTGCATATTTGAAATAGAAACCTCACCGATTTAATATTTGAATATGTTTTCTTGCATTCTATTGTTCTAACAAAACCACCAACAGAGCTGTCTACAATCAGTTTTGAGATATTTTGCACCGTTCTCGATGTATCACAAAAAAACTGTTATTTCGCGTGGTTTTAATTTCGCGACTATCCCATCCTCTTAAATTTAACTTACTTAGCTGTGAGATATCTTTGGAGTCCCTTGCGGAACGTTGATGGTGTGACGATGTGCTCCATCATGCGAATAACCGAGCCACCTTAAACAAACGAAACACCGTAGTATTATCAAACAGATCAGGGAGTTGAGAGTGGAAATCATCACAATTGTTTCTCCTACCCTTCGAGTATGAAATCCCGTCGAAGAGCAGGCTGATGGAGGCTGGACTCCCGACGTCGTTGGTCATTGGGTGAGAAGATTGAAGCGCGTCGACCGCCATGGCCCCTTGGACATCGCCAATTATGAACTGCTCGTCCAGGCGCCAGGTCGGGTTCAGCTGTGCACAAAGTATACAAATAAGTTGGTTCATAGAATAGAATAGAATAGAATAGAATAGAATAGAATAGAATAGAATAGAATAGAATAGAAGATAGAATAGAATAGAATAGAATAGAATAGAAATGGAATGGAATGGAATAGGAATGGATGGAATGGAATGGAATGGAATGGAATGGAATGGAATGGAATGAATGGATGAATGATGGAATGGAATGGAATGGAATAGAATAGAATAGAATAGAATAGAATAGAATAGAATAGAATAGAATAGAATAGAATAGAATAGAATAGAATAGAATGGTTATTATTAAGCTTTATTTGTAACAAATAAAACAGTAGCAAATTTAATTGTATAACAAATGAAATTCACTGTTATAATACATTGCCAAATCTAGATCTGCATAAATAAAAATCCAAGTATAAAATACCATAACCAAAAAAGTAAAACATATATTAAGGGTGGACGTACAAAATAAGGTTACAAAATAAAATTATAGCCAAGAACATCAAAGTTGCTTCTCATAGTTATTACACAAGGGAATCGTCTATCATTCGATAAGTGGCTTGTTAGCGAGGTAGAATATGAATTAAACTGTTGTATGATACAAAACAATGCCGAATCTTAAGCAATCATACAATATGGAAAGGAATTAATTGCTTCTTTATTGACACTTTTAGACTTTCCATGAAAATCATGACTATCTGACAATTACGCAACACTGCTGCCTCTCGAGTTACTTCTACTCTTATTGCACAAAACATTTAAAGAACGAAACGTGCTATAAGAGCAGAAAAGAATAGTTCATTTACCGCAGCCATTGCGAAGGTTTCGAAGTACGTGGCAAACCCCTCGTTGAGCCAAGTGAACTTCCACCAGAGTGGTGAGACCAGGTCACCAAACCACTGGTGGGCGTACTCGTGCGTGATGACTGAGCCCACAGTCTGCTTGTCGATGGTTGTCGTGACTCCCTCCTCGACCAAGAGCAGACGTTCCCTAGGCAAAGATCACGGTTCAAGGTCGAGTCTGTAGTCACTAACGGAACTACAATGTCAAGACTATTGTATGAACTCGGGTAAACCAGGCTTAAAGAAGAGATTTCCACCAAAAGTTACTTTTAGCACAAAATCTGTTACATAACACTACAATAAAATGACCGTTAAAAAATTATATCTTGTAATTGTGATTTTACACGATTTTTTTAAAGTTTGATCCTTAAATTGGTGAAAATTCACGTTTTGGGGAATTTCTTGAATAGAATTTAACCTGCTTACTTTTTGTTCCACATATATACTAGAGCATCGTACCCATCTAAAATGGCCCTTTATAACATCGTGTCTTTAAACGGTGCAAAAATACACAACTTAAACACGCAAAAATATGCCTTTCAAAATCTGCACACCCTTTCTTGGTAATCAGCATATTTTGACCGAACCCCTTGCCCAAATTTCTAAACAAAACAGAGGATTTACAGAGAAGGCTGCCGAGTAAGTAAAAATTGACTAATATTTGTTTGGATCAAATCCTCCAAGGTCACGGGACATGTTATTCGTTATGGGAGATTTATGCAGATGGGACGTCTAGCCCGAAAATTACCAAGTTTGACAATTTTTTCGGGTCACGGTGGACCCAATAATTTTTCTATTGTACTTTCTTATTCATAACTAGTTGTAGCCTCGAATGAAATATATTTTCTGAGTTTAGCGGGTGAATATCCCTTTAAATGAAGAACGCGATGATTTATAGTCTGGGTCTCTTTGTCCTACGGTTTACACCAGTTTGCCTTGGTAGAATGTGTGTTTTCGCTATCATAGTTATATCATAGTTTCCAAAAATATTCCTTAGTTTTTATAGTAACTGACCTAAAATTCTCCACTAAAGAGTATTTTGTCTTGTAATTGTGAAAACAAATGTGTAGGAGACAATTTGAATTATTAAAATGTTGTCTGATCGCGGCCATGTGCTCATTATTTGTGAACAACCTCTCAAAGTTTTTGGTGAAAATTGTAGGTAAACAAATTATCCAGGGTGGGTGTTTGAAAATTTGCTGAATTCCACGATCAATCGATTATTAAAATAAGTTTGTCCGTGCTCATAAAATAGTCTTAGAGGAACATTCCCATACAGTTTAGAGTGTGAAGTTTGAAAAAATTGGAATGATTGTGGTTCTCTGGTGTGTGTAACGTGTTTCTTTACCTGTATGTGACGAGCCCCCAGTTTTCCATGGCCCCGGCAGAAAAATCAGGAACCGCCACCTCGTCCATCTTTGGCAGGGAGTAAGGAATTCCAGTGAAGTTTGCCAACCAGTTGAGGATGGAAGGGCTGATGGACAACGCGTATCGGGCTTGGCTGATCATCTGAGGCTTGAGCGAAGATCCTGAGGTTCTCAGCAGCATTTTCCAAGAAGACGAAGTCAGAAACGAGGAAAGCGACCAGGTAGGATGACATGGGGGGAGATTCGATAAAGTGGTCCCAGAATCTGTTTACATCGGTGTTTTCATCGCTGTAAATAAATAAATAATAAATAAATAAATTGAATTTAGAGTCTTCCCACTCAGTTATAGAACTGATTTTCAATGGGGGACTAAAGCGACCAAGCCAACCCTGTAGGCCCCCACGCAATCGACGAGTGAGCGATAACCAACCAAAGATCGATATTTTTAATAGGAAAAATAGCAATCAGTGGTATGGACAGTGCGAACACCCGCGGATCAACGCCAGAATCAACAAGGCTGATTCAGCACAACTCTGAATTTATTATGTGCTTCGTTGCTAGTATGGCTCCAAAGTCACCGTTTACAAACTCCCAAGACAAGAACTGATGGACTTCAGTCCAAATCAGAAGTTAAAAAACTTCTGACTTTGACGGGAATCGAACCCTGGACCTTCTGTATTGGAAGCAGATACGCTAACCACAAGACCAACGAGCCACACAAAGCAAGTGTTTGTATTTGTTTCGTTTCAGTCCACTAAGCCACTTATACATACATAATACATGGCAGTTACAACAAAATAATTACAAATAGACAAACACATACCGGTAACACATAATATAAAATAGAAATTTTGAATACAATAACAAACCACGTTGAAGTATTAAAGAATCAATTAAGCCTTAGGGAATACAATTTTGTGTATCGAACTTAACGACTTAGATTTTTGTGGGAGATAGTTTAAAAGCTGCAGTAAATGGCATAGTTTTCTAACAGAGCTAAAGTGAAGGAAAAAGAATTACGAAAGAAGTGTAAAAACAAGAAATTAAAAAATTGTCAAATTATCATCAAGTAATTCTCTTAATGAGTAGTAAGCCTTCTTACAGGTGGATCAGAGGAGTATGCTTATCCTTACTAAAATGTCGCAAATTGCAACATAAAATATAAGAAATTGAACGCTAACAATCACTCCGAAATTAGATCTCAATATACCATACACAATTTAATTCAGCTATGTAGGCCTATCGATTTAGTTTTGGGACATGCATCAGTAAAATTAGAATGTTCAGGTACCAGTTTTAATCTTCAATGATTGATTGCGATGCGTATAGCTTAAGTTAAGAATTCCGCCCAATGACAGCAGCTCTCTCGAGCTATTTATCGTGCGGACCATACAGTTAGGATGCAGGTCGAGCCTTGTGATGTCAATGAACGATATGATAGCGAATTTATTATTAAGTTAGTGTTTTTAATTTTGAAATTACCTGTTTTATATCTCTTAGTGTATCCAGATTCACCGACAGTGTTGTCGGACTGCGAGACTGATTCAAGAGGTCCCGGTTTTCAGATCGCAATCGACTGAGTTTGCCGAGTTCCTAATTAAGCGAATGCAAGGGATGTCTCTGAACACTGAATCCTACCTACTTGGACCTCTGAGGGCTGTATTTTACCCTAAAGTTCAATGTGGCTGAGCGTATGAGCGAAGCGAAGATTCCTTACTAACTTTTTCTGTTGTATTTTGTGTTTTTAACACATTCGGTAACGATACTCAATTGCGATGAATTTTCTGTGGAGGCTCGAATTTTGACTGGAATGTCACGTTTTGAGCGCAACGAAGAATTATTTCTCATGAAATGCGCAATTTTTACGTTATTTTTGTTGTTTAAAAACAATTCTTCGGCTTAAAACCTAGCCTACATGCTTATTCGATTAAATTTTTTGCAAAACCTTCGAATTTTATAATTAATATTCGCTGTGAAATTTTGAGCGCAATCGAAAAATTATTTCTCATGGAAATCGCAATTTTACGCTTTCATCGTTTTTTTAAAATCTTCGACTTATAACACCCACATGCTTCCGATTGTAATGTTTTTTTCACAGAACCTTAATTTTTTATTTTTACCTTAGAACCTTAAGCCTTAACCTTTTTTTCGTGTGAAATTTGAGTGCAATCGAAAAATTACTTCTCATGAAAATCGCAATTTTACAGTTTGTATGTTTTTAAAAACAACAAACATAACTTAAAAACAAACATCTTCTGACTTATTCCGTTTATCCGATTGTAATGATTTTTGCACAGAACCTTCATTAAATGAATTTATATATTAGTGTGTAATTTGATCGCAATCGAAAAATTATTTTTCATAAAAATCGGAATTTTTCAATTACGCTCATCCATCAACGCGCCTGCAGCCTGCAGCGTTTGCGAAGCTTCCTAGTAAATAAAACATGATGCCCTCATTAGTTGAGACGTTAGAACAAGAACGACTTACTCGTGCTGGGGTGGTCCATTCTGCGGCATGTTGGCCACGGCCCGCATGTATTCAGGGCGAGAGATGGCAAGGGTGAACCTTGCCTTCAAGGCAGGCTCGTCAAAGCAGGGGAAAGCTCTTCGGGCGTCTGTAGATTCGAACTGGGTTGTCGCCAGCCACCTGAATACAATAAAAATAATATATTTGCAGTGTTTTAAACCGAAAAAGTGAAAATATTTTTTTACAAAAAAACAAAACAATGATGCCTTTTTTATTTATATTTAATAACTCTGTACTATAATTATTATGTATTTAACGTATTATCATTATATCCATACTATTATTAACCTACCTTAGTCTACCTGATTTTTACAGGTTCAAATTGACAGTCTAATTAAATATACGTTTTACAAAAGAGAATTGGGGAGTTGCGTAAATGTCTCACCAAAGATTATGAATGTGATCTCACAGTGCAACTAATTGCCAGTCACAATCATCACAGTATGTAGGTCTAACCAATGCAATGGAAAATTAATGGAGCTTAAAATGTAACCAATTTAACATTAGGCCTAAGTGATAAAAATATTGTTGTGAATATATAGGCCCTAATATATATTTAAAGACATTAATAAAAAAAATGAACAAATTTATAGATATTTTCGTTAACTTTACTTTATTGTGATTATGCGTAGGCCTACTTTCCTTACGAATGTTCATCATTATGGTATTTATCATTTGGGAGTACAATTAACTCTTGAGAGAAGCAATACGAATACAGTAAAACTAGTTCCTTTAGTCATTTTGTACTAGTTTGTATATACCGCTTCAATATCACGATTACTAGAGCAATCTGGACTTTGGTCGATAAAATTTAAGAAATGGCTAACAAGTCTTTACATTTGGTTTAACATGATTGGTCTACCTTCTAACTCCGTTCTCGACGTATGAGCTCCTGTAGAATCCTCCCATATCGTCATCGAGGATGCCAGTGTACTTGATGGAGATTGTGTACTGCGTGCCCGCGACCAGCGATTCTCCCAGCTCTATCACCAGGAACTGAAGTTCCTCGTCGCGCGAGATCCCAGTGACCGGAACATCCCTACCGAAGAGTGTCTCCCTCACATGCACAGAGCTGTTATCGATAGTCATCTTGTTGGCGTGGAGGGTGATGTTGTTGCTCGCCTCCTTGGACTGGACTACGATCTGGACATCACCGTTGAATGTGAAGTTGCCCTCGACGATAAATGGGACCAGCTTGATGTTGTAGCTGGAGGGTACGACGGAGTTCGGCAGGCGATACTCGCTCTCTAGTCTCGGAGCAGCTGCAGACTTCAGGGGGAAGGGAGGGGGGATTGGGGTAGACGCGGCGAGCGCTACCAAGAACCCCAATGTGAAGAGACCAACCATTGTGGAGACCTGTGGACAAGATTGGGTCAGAGATTATGTATTATATCCAAATTTGACTTTGATGTCACGAACTCAGATTGTATAATCGTAGACAAGAATATTACCACGGAGAAAACCTGTAACATCGAGACGTCCATAAAAAAGACACAGTACATGACAAAACCTGCTACACAATCGGCCATGTTGCAAAGACCTTGATGTAAACAACCAAAGACATATTACAACACAAGATCTTTGGCTAGGAGTGAGCACGGCGGTTACCGAGGTTATTTAGATGGCAGTGGATCAACTCCAAAGAACTTGCTTCCGATCTTGAAAAAGGTTATCGATGACTGCTTTTCATCTGTTTTGGATGATGTATATGAGCATAGATTCTCTGTTTGTCGCAGAGTTACTCGTCTCTAGGAAGTAATAATTAGAATACAACTTTGATGGATGAGCGAAGCGAAGAATTCAATTTCACTGACCCCCCAAAAAATTTAGCTCGGGTGTTTTTTTTTCTTCTGTTTGTTTGTTCGCGCTCTACCGGGCAAACGGCATATGCGATCTCGATGAAAATTGAAGGGGACCTTCGATTTCTCTAAACTTAGACTTGCCACGTTTTTGGGTATTTTTGAAGAAATATTTCTCATGAATGTCGTACTTTTACGGTTTTTTCCCCGATTTTCAATGCGATATTTTCGTGACATTTGGGCCGATTCTGACCAAACGGGTGGGGTTACAACGTTAATATTTCAGATAGACAGTAAGGTTATGGTGATGTAGTACCTTTTGAAAGAAAAAGATGAAAAAGTTAGCCAGAATCCATACAAATAAAAGTTTTTATATGAGTTTTTTTAGGTGTATAATAACAATTAACAAGTAACAATAGAAACTTGACAACAATCACCTACAATGCGTTCAAAAAGCACTTGCAAAAGTAAAGAGATCCCACGCAAACTAAAAACTTACAAAAAAAAGCTCATCCATCAACGCGACTAAAAAAAGCGTTCGCGAAGCGGCCTAGTTTAATTATTTTCTTTGGTATACGCATAATGAACACTAAACTAAAGCAAACTAAATAGCTTATGCGGTAGCGCGCAAAAATAATACCGACATAAGCAATCTAAAATTCTGACTGAAGGTTTTTGCAATGTGTCCCCCAGTCAAAAAAATAAGTTTGGAACACGTCTTGTATAAGCGGAAACGTCAAATTTGTCCTTGACCAGGGGGTCTATCTACTAAAGTTGTCGCTGTGTATCTACAGTGAGAGCGACAACTTGTAGCAAGAGAGAACTGACACCTCGAGTTTTATCTTACCAAAATAAATAATAATTACTTACTTCTGCTGTATACAGTGTTGTTTATTACATTAAAGGCACATTGTCAGAAGGCATAAAAGTGTAAGAAAATCTTTTAGTACAAATAACTCTAAAATAGCGAATGACTTTTATCACTGCGTATTTGACTTCCCACTAACATTGTCGATCGCAAACGTCATAAAAAATGGAGAAGGTTGTTCTTGAATGAAGCTTAATATGCATGTTAGAAGTGATTGTACGAATATAAGTGTCACCGCAATTCAGAATGGTTGTAGCCTTTACAATCACAATAAATGTAAATTATCAGTCTAATACGAAAATGTACCTAGTTGACAACTTTTATTCTATTATTATTATTGTGATATTATAATGATATTTAGCTCAATCAATTTATGGAGTTTATACGATGAGACAGGAATATTCTAACAGTTAAAACAACATACAAACAAACGTGTATTTTGTGTCTTTTACCGAAAAAAATATATAATATATTGTGTTGTGTGTTACAGTACGGCCGGTCACACAAAAACTCCCTTTACGAAGAAATATCAAAGCCTTTCTGTTTGCATTATATGTATTGTTTGACATTAATACTTTGTTTAATACTGTAAACAAAAATAAACTCGTAATTAAAAGTGTTTTTGTGTGTGTGTGGCATATCCGACTCTTAGGTTGATCAAGAGATATTAACGAAAACCATGGCCAACCCAACATTTATTTTATCAACAAACAAAATACAAAAGATATTCACTTTTTACAGAGTCCATGTCCATGTATTCACTATTGCGCCAATTAACTATTTCAATGTACGTTTCTTGAAAATCAGACCTCTCCAGATTGAAATTGTAATCGTTTTATAAAGGAAGGTAAGTGTAATAAACAAAACGAAGACATTAAAGACATCAAGGAAGAAAACAATGTAAAAAATGTTCATTACATTAAAATGAACAATACTTTGTGTTGGTAATTATTTTACCACAATACCAAATCAAATGATGTAACCTATAGGCCTATACACAATAAATAAACAATGATACATGATAAAAATGACTTACCAGCGTATGAGTATTACAAATTTCCCTTATAATAAATATAATATTTGGCACAGATGACCATAATTTATATACTTTTATAAGTTATATAATACTAATTTATACTTATGAGATTGAGGCTAGAAATTGAAACGAACTTAGCACGGCAAATTTAACACTGGTAGACCTATTTAAGCAATAATCACTGCAACTGGTGGGGGGAAGTTAGGGGAAAGGGGGAGGGAGCAGGGGAATTACACATTTTGATAAACGTATTTTGTAAATAATTTCTATCTTTGGTCGGAGTGGCCGTGGCGAAGCCTGGGCCCAGTGATAAGATACCTCTTGACACAATTACGATGGCAATATTACGTGACGGTGATTATTATTCAATGTTCACTTGGAAAGGTTATTGTTTTCACTTTATCTTTTTCTTGAGTGTTTTTTTAGACACGACGACTGATATCGAGATTGCAGTGTGCGATTAGAAAAATATTAAAAAAGAAACGAAAATATTATTGTTTTACCGAAAATCTTACGAGTGGTTTCCTAATCACCCTTATTAAGTTACAAAGTATATTTTGATCATAGTAAGTGTGACCAACTTGACTGTATTCCCCTGAAAAGCTATAAGAAACAAGTTAACCCTTTTTAGGACAATGTTGGGACCCAACTATTTTCTGTCTACCTTAACAGTTTGAAATTTGCGATTTCTTTTTAGAATTTGAGAATTATTTGGGGATTTTTGGATGAGCGAAGCGAAGACTTCAATTTCACCGACCCCCAAAAAAATTTAGCTCGGGTGTTTTTTTTTTTTTTTTTTTTTTCTGTCTGTTTGTTCGCTCTCTACCGGGCAAACGGCCTCATTATGCGATCTTTATGAAAATTTTACAGGACCTTCGAATCTCTGAACTTAGAGGTGTCACGTTTTTGGGTACAATCAAAGAAATATTTCTCATGAATATCGTACTTTCTAACGATTTTTTTAGATTTTTAGTGCGATATTTTCGTGACATTTGGGCTGATTCTGACCAAACGGGTGGGGCTACAACGTTCATATTTCACATGCACATTAAGGTAATGGTGATTGTTTGACGTTTGAAAGAAAAAGTTTAAAAAGTAGCCAGAATCTATAGAAATAAAAGGGTTTTTAAATTTTAGTTTTTTGAGGTTTTTAAATATTAAAACCTTTATTGCTATAGATTCTTGCTAACTGTTTCAACTTTTTCTTTCAAAAGCCAATATACATCACCATTACCTTAATTGTCCACGTGAAATATGAACGTTGTAGTCCCATGCACCACCCGTTTGGTCAGAATCGGCCCAAATGGCACGAAAATATAGATTTTAGATCTTTCTCATAGTCTTGTATGAAAACTTCACAGCAGGAGATTTTATACCTTACTCACAGCCTTGTTACAAACAATCAAAGATCCAACAGACCTATTGATTACTTTGTATGGGCCGTGTTAATATGTTTTTATTATTACTAGGAAAACGCTAAAGTCCCGCCGCGTTGATGGATGAGCTTTTTAAAGTTTTTAGTTTGCGTGGGATATCTTTACTTTAGCAAGTGCTTTGTTTTGTTGCCTACGCATTGTAGGTGATTGTTGTCAAGTTTCTATTGTTTCTTGTCAATTGGTATTTTTTTACCGTAAAAACTTATATTAAAAGCTTTATTTCTATGGATTCTGGCTAACTTTTTCAACTTTTTCTTTCAAAAAGTACTACATCACCATAACCTTAATGTCCATGTTTAATATGAACGTTGTAGCCCCACCCGTTTGGTCAGAATTGGCCCAAATGGCACGAAAATATCGCACTAAAAATTGAAAAAAATCGTAAAAGTACGATATTCATGAGAAATATTTCTTCGATTGTACCCAAAAACGTGGCAAGTCTAAGTTCAGAGATTTCGAAGGTCCTGTCAAATTTTCATCAAGATCGCATATGCCGTTTGCCCGGTAGAGAGCGAACAAACAGACAAAAATACGGAAAAAAAACAAAAAAAAAACACCCTAGCTAAATTTTTTGGGGGGTCAGTGAAATTGAAGTCTTCGCTTCACTCGCTTCGCTCGCTACGCTCATCCAATTATTTGAAATTAATATTAACATTTTATGACTAAAAAGCTCATCCATCAGCGCGACTAATAAAAGCGTTCGCGAAGCTTCCTAGTTAGAAAGAATGCTGATTTGGAATTCCAAATTGGTATCAAAGTTGAAAAAATGAGTATTTTTTCAAAAATTTGATTTTTTGCAATTTTTTTGCTGTTAAATTGAATCTACTACAGGCAAACAAAATATCCGGTACATCCCGAAAATTTGTGTAGTTTTGTGTTTTCACACACAATTCGATTTTTGATCCATTACAAAAATCGTTTAATCATTAGAATTTAGTAAGGAAAAATGCTACCAATTCAGAACAAAACAAAGCAGATTTTTGACCGGGTTTCAAGTATGAAAAATTGGCAGATTTAATTGTGTTGATTTTGAAAGGCGGTGGTAAATATAGAAACCACTGCCCTATTACGAACTACACACAAGTTTGAAATTTTCGACTATTCACTGTTTATTTAATATGAGAAAAAAATGTATGCAATATTTTGGGATACTTTCAGTACCCTAGAAATGACAACAATAAAAACATCAACACCGTTGTCAGATAACAACCATTGCCACCTATAGGTCTAGTAAATTTAAATCAAAGGGATTTACTAAAATCTTTCCAAATAGCCTGTATATAAATACTGGGAGATGGTTTCCCTATAACCTTTCACCAAAGTCGCAAAATCGTTGATTTATTTTCCAAAATTGTTTATATTTGGAACAAGACCTATGTGGCAGTGATTGTTATCTGACGTATCAAAGTTTTGCATGCATGTGTCCCGGTTGGCAAAAACTGTGTACTCTACTCAAAACAAACCGAATGATATAAACCGAAAATATTTCGACATAAGTTGGATACTTATGAGTAGGGACCCCGAAATTTCGTGAATGAATGAATCCAACACCATACATGTATTACAGTAGTACATACATGTATTACAGTAGTACCAATCTTCTCGTGTGTTGTTTCAACGCTGATCGGTTATTGGTAGGGACCCCGAAATTTCGTGACCGACTTTTTTTCACTAAATGAAGCTAAATAATACTGTTTTATTACATTTATTCTTAAGTAGCGAAATAAGGCAATAATCACGTTTTTTATGCTAAACTAGAGCAAAATCGGGAACTTTTCTCAATTATTCTGCAAGTTTAGATCGAAATATGCAAAATTATAGTTTGACAATTGAGCATTGAAATCCATATTTTTGTGTTAACGTATAGTTGGCACCATGACAGTTGAATATTTTATCGAAAGCGCCTAGCTAATTCTAAAAAAGTTAGCTTTATGTGGCCTAAATATTTTGTTTATGTGTAATACGGGTTCATTTCGCCAAAGATTGCAGTGCTATTTTCATGACAAAATGATGCCTTTACCTTGAGTTTATGTACTGAAATTGAAGATATTTTATAACGTAAATGAGATCTTTGTATTTGCTTGTTCTCAGAGTCCCTAGTTATTGGTAACCCTGGATAATACTCTTCTTTTTGAATATATTTTTTACTTGATTTTCCAATTCTAAAGTCGCAGAATTAACAGAATTATTTTATCGGCTTGTATCCATTAAAAATTGGTTATCAGTGTTTTAGTTTCTTTATTAATAAAGATTATGCTATTTCCCCTCTATTACAAACTTGCATCTAGATTTGTCTCATTTAGTCGCAATTATTTTTCGATAAAAAAATGTTAGTACTTTTATACAAGGTTAATTTTAAACTCATCTTGATTGTTCTCTTTCAGGACACGAAGAGATGAGGAAGGACTACCGCCAATAATAAAACCACGCGAGATAATCTTATTTTAGTAATAACTCACATAACGCTAAACAAAAACAAAAAAGTGGACACTAGGTCCATGTCTATGTGGTTTAGTTAGAACTATATCTGGTATCAAACCTCTTTCAAATATTGTAATCAGTTATGATTTTAATCAAGGTTAATATTAAATTAATGTATTTCGTAATTAAAAACGCTACCGATTACAAATTTTGAAAAAATTTTCATGCAGGGTGTAGTTCTAACGAAACTACGTGAGACCTTAGCCCCTTTCTCGATTTTACGTTTCGATCTGAGAGATATTACTAAAATAAGGTTATTTCGCTTGGTTTTAATATTGGTGGTTATCCTTCTCCTTAATAAATACTTATTTCGATAAGAGTCTTATTCCGGGAGTTGAATCCCAGTCCAGCACCGGCAGCCGTCACTGAAGGTTTACCACGTGTATACCCATAACAAAAATATAATATTATTTATTATTATATTTGAAAATTCCGATGTTTATTAAAATATAATACAAATTCCTAAATTTGTACAATTTATTTTTGAAACCAATGCCATCAGTTCCTTATTATGAAAGTAAATCGTTTTGTGATAATGAACATGATATTGCTAATGAATACCCTATTCGTTGTCTCATATTAACAAATGTGATTATTTCATTGGAGTATGTGTGTAAATACCACACACAAACACATACGGCCATGTAAGGATTCGAACCTGGAACGCCGGTATCGTGGTGGACTCTAGAATGTTATACCTTACGACGGCAGTATAGGTTTCTGCAAGAACATTAATTTTAATCGCATCTATAATGGAAGAAGTAAGTAAAGGAAACTTAGGAAACGAATAAATTTTATTCTAATATTTATAGGCCTCTGGCATACGCAAGTGTGAAAGATTTTAGTAAAACTTACCTATGTGAGAAGCTGGCTGACAAGCTCTATGTTGATAAGGTTTTGTCCATAGCCTTTTATATGTAAACCTTCATAATTTGTGTAATCAATTTAAATATTTGTCCACTCATTGACACCTCGTTTTGTTTATCAGCACCATTACCAACAATTTCTTATCCTTATCGTGACATAACCTTAATAAAATAAATAAACGTATTCTTATAGTGAACCAAGTGACATAGAAAGCAAAACAATACTAACTCAGATATAATCTAATTGTAACGTTGTTTGAAAGTTTTGGTATTTCCATAAATGAGTCTAGAAAGATTATGAAAGTCTACACGACACTCTTCTTCTTATCATTATTGTGATAGCTGATAATATTATTCTTAGTTATTTTGAACACTAACACATTTCATACATCAGATCACATCAGATGTAAGTAGACATGTGTAATTAATTGTTTTCTTTAAAGATGATGACACACACGTAAGAAGACTAAGTATCAAATTGAAGTCAATCATATTGACAAGGCCGAAGATATGGGATAACCCACACATCGGATAGATAAGCGAAGTGCCTACACATGCACACATCATATACTATCGCAACCTGCGAGACAGTGGTTCTTTGTATTTTAAAATTTTATATTATTCAACATAATGTGAACTAATCTAAAATAACCCTTTACAAAATGTATCTTTTAACTTTGGGTGGCGTAATAATTATTAGGTATTTGGACTTTGTCTGTCTGTTAGTCTGCTTGTTTGTATTGAGATTATTGTAGGCCTTCAACACTCAATACGCAAAATATGCACCTCTGTTACATCAATTCATGGTTATTATTATTACAGAACCGACAGTTTAATAACGGCCAGAATTATAATTTGTGAGTTTATAGAGGCAACATAAATATATGTAGATATTAATTTATCCCCACCAACCTAACAACCACACTCAAGTGTCAACTAACTTAATCTAAAAAAAACACAAAAACATTACCAGCAATTTCAAACAATACTTTCATCCAAGGTGCATACACAAAAACGTTTTTTTGAATTAACAAAAAAACGAACAAAGTATTAAACGACTCTTTAAATCATTCAAAGATAATCTAATGATATATGTTTATACGTATTACAAATGTTCTGTACGTAATGCTACAGATAAGTAATTATTTTCAAGTATTTATATTTTATGTTTATAACTTACATTGTTGCGGGTTCTTCCATTGACAAATAACCTATTCATTGTAAAATCGGATAGAAATTGAGTCATTTACAGAAGATTAATCGAATGGGAACTGGACTATTGGTTGGAGTTTTGTTATTTAATTAAAGAACAAAACCGGGAACTGTCTTGGTCAATCAACACGTCTATCTATAGAGTACTTACAGCCAGTGATAGAATTGTCCCATCGTGCATTTCATTTTTTCATTAAAAAATTCACAAAGGCTTTGCAAATTTAACGATTATGGGTCCGACTCCGTATTTATTTTTCTTGTAGAAGATTAATAAGGGGGTTCTTTCATTGACAAATAACATATTCATTGTGAAATCGGATAGAAATTGAGTCATTTACAGTAGGTTAATCGAATGGGAACTGGACTATTGGTTTTGGTTTTGTTATTTAATTAAAGAACAAAACCGGGAACTCTCTTTGTCAATTAACATGTCTATCTATAGAGTACTTATAGCCAGTGATAGAATTGTCCCATCGTGCATTTAATTTTTTCATTAAAAAATTCACAAAGGCTAACCTCTTTGCAAATTTGTCGATTATGGATCAGACTCGATATTTATGTTTCTTGTAGAATATTAATAAGGGGGTTCTTCCATTGACAAATAACATATTCATTGTGAAATCGGATAGAAATTGAGTCATTTACGGTAGGTTAATCAAATGGGAACTGGACAATTGGTTGGGGTTTTGTTATTTAATTAAAGAACAAAACCGGTAACTGTCTTTGTCAATCAACACGTCTATCTATAGAGTACTTATAGCCAGTGATAGAATTGCCCCATCGTGCATTTCATTTTTTCATTAAAAAATTCACAAAGGCTTTGCACAAATTTGTCGATTATGGGTCCGACACGATATTTATATTTTCTTGCAGAATATTAATAAGGGGGTTCTTCCATTGACAAATAACCTATTAATGTAAAATCGGATAGAAATTAAGTCATTTACAGTAGGTTAATCGATTGGGAACTGGACTATAAGTTGGGGTTTTGTTATCTAATTAAAGAACAAAACCGGGAACTGTCTTTGTCAATCAACACGTCTATTTATAAAGTACTTATAGCCAGTGATAGAATTGCCCCAACGTGCATTTCATTTTTTCATTAAAAAATTCACAAAGGCTAACCCCTTTGCAAATTTGTCGATTATGGGTCCGAATCGGTATTTTTATTTTCTTGTAGAATATTAAGAAGGGGGTTTTTCCATTGAAAAATATCCAATTCATTGTGAAATCGGATAGAATTGAGTCATTTACAGTAGGTTAATCGAATGGGAACTTGACTATTGGTTGGTGTTTTGTTATTGAATTAAAGGACAAAACCGGGAACTGTCTTTGTCAATAACACGTCTATCTATAGAGTACTTATAGCCAGTGATAGAATTGCCCCAACGTGCATTTTATTTTTTCATTAAAAAATTCACACCCTTTGCAAATTTGTCGATTATGGGTCCGACTCGAAATTTATATTTTTTTGGGGAATATTAATAAATGGGTTCTTCCATTGACAAATAACCTATTCATTTCGAAATCGGATAGAAATTAAGTAATTTACAGTATGTTAATGGAATGGGAACTGGACTATTAGTTGGGGTTTTGTTATTTAATTAAAGAACAAAACCGGGAACTGTCTTTGTCAATCAACACGTCTAATTATTTATAAAGTACTTATAGGATTGCCCCAACGTGCATTTCATTTTTTCATTAAAAAATTCACAAAGGCTAACCCCCTTGCAAATTTGTCGATTATGGGTCCGAATCGGTATTTATATTTTCTGTAGAATATTAAAAAGGGGGTAAGGGGGTTCTTCCATTGACAAATAACCTATTCATTGTGAAATCGGATAGAATTGAGTCATTTACAGTAGGTAAATCGAATGGGAACTTGACTATTGGTTGGTGTTTTTTATTGAATTAAAGAACAAAACCGGGAACTGTCTTTGTCAATCAACACGTCTATCTATAGAGTACTTATAGCCAGTGATAGAATTGCCCCAACGTGCATTTATTTTTTCATTAAAAAATTCACACCCTTTGCAAATTTGTCGATTATGGGTCCGACTCGAAATTTATATTTTTTTGGGGAATATTAATAAATGGGTTCTTCCATTGACAAATAACCTATTCATTTCGAAATCGGATAGAAATTAAGTAATTTACAGTAGGTTAATGGAATGGGAACTGGACTATTAGTTTGGGGTTTTGTTATTTAATTAAAGAACAAAACCGGGAACTGTCTTTGTCAATCAACACGTCTAATTATTTATAAAGTACTTATAGGATTGCCCCAACGTGCATTTCATTTTTTCATTAAAAAATTCACAAAGGCTAACCCCCTTGCAAATTTGTCGATTATGGGTCCGAATCGGTATTTATATTTTCTTGTAGAATATTAATAAGGGGGTTCTTCCATTGACAAATAACCTATTCATTGTGAAATCGGATAGAATTGAGTCATTTACAGTAGGTAAATCGAATGGGAACTTGACTATTGGTTGGTGTTTTTTATTGAATTAAAGAACAAAACCGGGAACTGTCTTTGTCAATCAACACGTCTATCTATAGAGTACTTATAGCCAGTGATAGAATTGTCCCATCGTGCATTTAATTTTTTCATTAAAAAATTCGCAAAGGCTAACCTCTTTGCAAATTTGTCGATTATGGGTCCGACTCGATATTTATATTTCTTGTAGGATATGAATAACGGGGTTTTTTTATTGACAAATAACCTATTCATTGTGAAACCGGATAGAAATTGAGTAATTTACAGTAGGTTAATCGAATGGGAACTGGACTATTGGTTGGGGTTTTGTTATTTAATTAAAGAACAAAACCGGGAACTGTCTTTGTCAATCAACTCGTCTATCTGTAGAGTACTTATTGCTCTTGATAGAATTGCCCCATAGTGCATTTCATTTTTTCATTAAAAAATTCACAAAGGCTAACCCCTTTGCAAATTTGTCGATTATGGGACCCATAATCTAAGACTCGATATTTATATTTTATTGTCAAATATTAATAAGGTGGTTCAATAATTGACAAAAAACCTATTAATTGTGAAATCGGATAGAAATTGAGTCATTAACAGTAGGTTAATCGAATGGGAACTGGACTATTGGTTGGGGTTTTGTTATTTAATTAACAAACAAAACCGGTAACTGTCTTTGTCATTCAACAAGTCTATCTATGGAGTACTTATAGCCCGTGATATTTTTGCCCCAAAGTGCATTTCATTTTTTTATTAAAAAATTCACAAAGGCCCTTTGCAATTTTGACGATTATGGGTCCGACTCAATATTTATATTTTCTTGTAGAATATTAATTAAGGGGGTTCTTTTAATGACAAATAACCTATTCATTGTGTTATCGGATAGAAATTGAGTCATTTTCAGTATGTTAATCGAATGGAAACTGGACTATTGGTTGGGGTTTTGTTATTTCATTGAAGAACAAAACCGGTAACTGTCTTTGTCAATCAAAACGTCTATCTATAGAATACTTTTAGCCAGTGATAGAATTTCTGCAACGTGCAATCATTTTTCATTAAACAATTCACCCCTTTGCAAATTTGTCGATTATGGGTCTGACTCGATCCTTAAATTTTCTTGTAGAATATTAATAAGGGGGTTCTTTCATTGACAAATAACCTATTCATTGTGAAATCGGATCGAAATTGAGTCATTTACAGTAGATTAATTAAATGGGAACTGGACTATTGGCTGGGGTTTTGTTATTTATTTAAAGAACAAAACCGGGAACTGTCTTTGTCAATCAACACGTCTATCTGTAGAGTACTTATTCGGCACCAAATCGACATGTAGATCGCAGCACTGGCGGCGCGCTACGTCACAACATGGCTGGCGTAATTGTGATTCCGGGCCGGAGCGTATATGGCGCTAAAGTGTGTTAGTCGCGCCGGTTATGACAATTCGGGGATTATTTCCGATCTGTTCACTAACATTTACCTTTCTCGCACACGCATTAAATAAGATGTATATTTTCATCAACGGTTTGCATTTGTTGCGCTCTTATACAACCACAAGTAGGCGTAATTGCGTAGGTAGGCCAACTATAGCCAAAATTGAACCTTCCTATTCCTATATTTCTGAATGGGATAGGGATGAAATGTAAAATATTATATAATAATATCATCATAATAGTTGGGGATATTATTATGTTTGAGCGTAAGAATATCCAGAAAATAATTCATAAGCAGATTATTATTTATTATTTAATTACTACTATAAGTAAAGTTGCCCGCCGAAATTAGTATTGGTCCAAGGAATTATTACCAAATTTGAATTTAGAATGTTAAGTTTTTGAAGTGAAACGAGTCTGTTTGTTGTATCAACAAATATTTTGCAACAAATTGATATAACACTGAACAGCTGAAGTGCAAGGTGCAATATTTAACGTTTTCCCGCAATAATGTAATAACAATAAATAGTACAACTTGTATTATTTTTCATCATATTCCCTGAAAATGTCAATAAATTAGGCCTACATCTATGCTATAATCCGGATGTTGTCAATTTGTAATCATCGACAAAGTGTGCTTTATTCAGAACATGACGAAACTTCTAAAAATACTTGGCTGCAGAAATTGGTATTTATTATGAAAAATGTTAATTAAAAACGATTTTTCCGAATTTATTACTATACATAGGCCTACCTTTTTTGTTGTTGATAAAAACGCACTACAGTGTAGTAATTTTAAGGTAGCCCATCACATACGAAACAAATTGAATGTAGGCCTATGTGCTATGTAGGCCTGTATGTGTAACAATTGGGAACGGTGAGATCATGGTGTGATACAGTGTTGGGGAAGGAACTTTAAAAAAGAACGCGTTCTCGTGAATGCGTTCTTTTTTCGTGAACTTTTCAGTGAACTTACTCTTTTTTTATATGAATGAACTTGAACTTTAAAAAGTTCTTTTCGAGGACGAACTTTTCAGTTTTAGAAAGTTCATTTGAAAGTTCTTTCGTGAGCCGTCGACTCGCCGCCGTCGACGCTTAAAAACAATAACAAATCGTTGTTCCATCGTAGGCCTACGTTGACGCACGTTCAGCTGATTTTGACAACATCACGCACGATTCACGAAGTTAAAACGATAACGATGTACGCAAACTAATTCGGGAAAACAATCTTGGAAGCCTAAAATGAGAAGTATAAGCCATAATTTTACAAGTTGGTCGACGAGAATGTAGTACAAATCATCAACACCATCAAAAACAGCTCAACTGGGCCCGGGGTAGAATAGGCCCAGAGCATGGCTCTGCTAATCGTAAAAGGCGATTCAAGAGAAAAAGTCCACCTCGCAAACATCAGCTAGTAAGAGCGGAGTATCTTACTCCCCAAACTAGAGGCGAGCTCTGGCAATCGTCGTCTGGGACCTTGCCCCCTTCCCTTGACGACCCCCGGCGACGATGACAATGACACAACGAACGATGACAAAGACGATGACGGCCGCGACGTGAGAAACCCCCCTTCCTCCCCTTACCCGTGGCTGGTTCTGACCAGCATGGGATCCTCCTCCCCATTCCCCCAAGGCTAGAGTATTGCATTATGACCTAACGGTTGACGCGTCCTTAATCCAAATAAACCAACAAAAAAAACTTTCATCCGACTCAAACTCGCGAGTAGTTTGGTACTCGAACACCCCAAATGTTTTTCCTCGGGTTCTCTTCATTTTACGCCAGCCTTTAATAAAATAGTGATTTTTTTTTACGAAAGATTTTTTAAAAGAACTTAGTTCAAATTTTAGACCAACTTGAACTTTTCAAAATTTTAGGTTTTAAAAGAACTTGAACTTTTTAAAAGTTCAATATTTGAGCTGTGAACTGAACTTTTAAAAAGTTCATTTTAAAAAAGAACTGACCCAACACTGGTGTGATAGCCTATTGACATAAGCATGAATTAAAATTATTGTCTGAAATTGTAAAACGCGATTTAATATGAGTGTCGGTGACGGGTAAAAAACAATAAGTATAATTATTAAAAAATGAACATAAATTAATAATAAATCTATCAAACACAACGGGAAAACTCAGTGGGTGACACCACACTGTCATCTGACTATATGTTTTCGGACTTTATCCCTGGACTTAAATGTAAGAATAATGTTTTTATTAAGAGTAGGCCCTACCGAAATTTAAATTGAGATCACGATAATTTAAAAGTTGTTATTTAAGTGTAAAGAGTTGTATTTTAAAAGAGTAGTGTAGGCCAATGCTTAACCATTCGAGACATAACCCTTGCATCAGGTGTCCACTTTATGGTGCACTTACAGGCCCCATTCTTTCATTTAAAATTTGTTTTCATGTGATAACCATAGCACAAATATGTCTTTATTTTATTTCTAACGTTTAACATCCGTAAACAAAACGTATCACGCCGAAAACTCAACTTTTTAGTTACATCTACACGTTCTTCCACGTTATTTGCCTCTGTGTCTACCTGAGTGATCACTACTGCTCGGGTTCTACGTTCCGCCAACAGGGCCGCGCTAGTGTGCTTTTTGCTGTAATATGACATCGTGCCGACTTGGCTAACCTTTCCCCTCTCTGTCTAGCGTGGCGCGCGCACCATGCTAACCCGTCTCAGTATGCGCGCGCATCACATAATGTCTGCCGCTCAGTTCAAAGAAATAGTTAACCTTATTGACTGAGGAAATAAAATAAAAAAACCTTCAAAACCTTAACGTTTCTAATTAAAATATAAATTACTTTTACCCGGAAAGGAGTTCTATTAACTATTATTAAAAATTAAACAAAAAATACCTTCAAAACCTTTAACGTTTCTATTTAAAATATAAATTGCTTTTACCTGGAAAAGAGTTCTATTAACTATTATTAAAAAATAAACAAAAAATACCTCCAAAACCTTTAACGTTACTATTAAAAAAAAAAAAAACATTGTTGGGGGTTTAAACCAGCGCAGAGCGAACCCTACCTTAGCAATCCCATCTGTTACCACCCTGCTACGGCGCACTGTGTACGTTGTCCGCCTATAAACGTATATAGTGGCATCGCAAGCGAGCCGTGAGCGCGCGGTGGTGGGGGAAGGTTAGCAAAGTCGGCCTTTAGATTCAACCTTTTTGGTGCCGAATAGCCAGTGATAGAATTGCCCCATCGTGCATTTAATTTTTTCATTAAAAATTTACGAAGGCAAATGCAAATGCCTTTGCAAATTTGTCGATTATGGGTCCGACTCGATATTTATATTTTCTTGTAGAATATTAATAAGGGGGTTCTTCCATTGACAAATAACCTATTTATTGTGAAATCGGATAGAAATTGAGTCATTTACAGTAGGTTAATCAAATGGGAACTGGACAATTGGTTGGGGTTTTGTTATTTAATTAAAGAACAAAACCGGGAACTGTCTTTGTCAATCAACACGTCTATCTATAGAGTACTTATAGCCAGTGATAGAATTGCCCCAACGTGCATTTCAGTTTTTAATTAAAAAATTCACAAAGGCTAGCCCCTTTCCTAATTTGTCGATTATGGGTCCGAATCGATACTTATATTTTCTTGTAGAATATTAATAAGGGGCTTCTTCCATTGACAAATAACCTATTCATTGTGAAATCGGATAGTAATTGAGTCATTTACAGTAGGTTAATCGATTGGGAACTGGACTATTAATTGGGGTTTTGTTATGTTATGAAAGAACAAAACCGGTAATTGTCTTGTGTCAATCAACACGTCTATCTATAGAGTACTTTTGGCCCGTGATAGAATTGCCCCAACGTGCATTTCATTTTTTCATTAAAAAATCACTCTCTATTGTCGATTATGGGTCCGACTCAATATTTATATTTTCTTGTAGAATATTAATAAGGGCGTTCTCCCCTTGACAAATAACCTATTCATTGTGAAATCAGATAGAAATTGAGTCATTTACAGTAGGTTAATCGAATGGGAACTGGACTATTGGTTGGGGTTTTGTTATTTTATTAAAGAACAAAACCGGGAACAGTCTTTGTCAATCAACACGTCTATCTATAGAGTACTTATAGCCAGTGATAAAATTGTACCATTGTGCATATCATTTTTTCATTAAAAATTCACAAAGGCTAACCTCTTTGCAAATTTGTCGATTATGGGTCCGACTTGATATTTATATTTTCTTGTAGAATATTAATAAGGGGGTTCTTCCATTGACAAATAACCTATTCATTGTGAAATCGGATAGAAATTGAGTCATTTACAGTAGGTTAATCGAATGGGAAATGGACTATTGGTTAAGGTTATGTTAATTAATTAAAGAACAAAACCTGGAACTGTCTTGGTCAATCAAAACGTCTATCTATAGAATATCTTTAGCCAGTGATAGAATTTCTCCAACGTGCAATCATTTTTCATTAAACAATTCACAAAGGCTAAACACTTTGCAAATTTGTCGATTATGGGTCCGACTCGATACTATTATTTTCTTGTAGAATGTTAATTAGGGGGTTCTTCCATTGACAAATAACCTATTCATTGTGAAATCGGATATAATTGAGTCATTTACAGTAGATTAATTAAATGGGAACTGGACTATTGGTTGGGTTTTGTTATTTAATTAAAGAACAAAAACCGGGAACTGCCTTTGTCAATCAACTCGTCTATCTATAGAGAACTTATAGCTCTTGATGGAATTGCCCCATCGTGCATTTCATTTTTTCGTTAAAAATTTCACAAAGGCTAACCCCTTTGCTAATTTGTCGATTATGGGTCCGACTCAATATTTATATTTTCTTGTAGAATATTAATAAGGGGGTTCTTCCATTGACAAATAACCTATTCATTGTGAAATCGGATAGTAATTGAGTCATTTACAGTAGGTTAATCGAATGGGAACTGGACTATTGGTTGGGTTTTGTTATTTAATTAAAGAACAAAACCGGGAACTGTCTTTGTCAATCAACACGTCTATCTATAGAGCACTTATAGTAATTGATAGAATTGTCCCACCGTTGCATTTAATTTTTATATTAAAAAATTCACAAAGGATAACCCCTTTGCAAATTTGTCGATTATGGTCCGAATCGGTATTTATTTTTCTTGAAGAATAATAATAAGGGGGTCCATCCATTGACAAATAACCTATTCATTGTGAAATCGGATAGTAATTGAGTCATTACAGTAGGTTAATCGATTAGGAACTGGACTATTTTTTGGGGTTTGTTATTTAATTAAAGAATAAAAACGGGAACTGTATTTGTCAATCAACTTGTCTATCTATAGAGTACTTATAGCTCTTTGATAGAATTGCCTGTCATGCATTTCATTTTTTCATTAAAAAATTCACAAAGGCTAACCCCTTTGCAAATTTATCGATGATGGGACCCATAATGTAAGACTCGATATTTATATTTTATTGTCGAATATTAATAAGGGGGTTCTTCCATTGACAAAAAACCTATTAATTTTGAAATCGGATAGAAATTGAGTCATTTACAGTTGGTTAATCGAATGGGAACTGGACTATTGGTTGGGGTTTTGTTATTTAATTAACAAACAAAACCGGTAACTGTCTTGGTCAATCAACAAGTCTATCTATAGAGTACTTAAAGCCCTCGATAGAATTGCCCCAACGTGCATTTCATTTTTTCATTAAAAAATTCACAAAGGCTAACCCCTTTGCAAATTTGTCGATTATGGGTCCGACTCAATATTTATACTTTCTTGTAGAATATTAATAAGGTGGTTCTTCCATTGACAAATAACCTATTTATTGTGAAATCAGAGAAAAATTGAGTCATTTACAGTAGGTTAATTCGAATGAGAAACAGGACTATTGGTTGGGGTTTTGTTATTTAATAAAAGAACAAAACCAGGAACTGTCTTTGTCAATCAACACGTCTATCTATAGAGTACTTATAGCCAGTGATAGAATTGCCCCAAAGTGCATTTCATTTTTTTCATAAAAAATTCCCAAAGGCTAACCCCTTTGCAAATTTGTCGATTATGGGTCCGACTCGATTTTTATATTTTCTTGTAGAATATTAATAAGGGGGTTACCCTTTGACAAATAACCGATTCATTGTGAAATCGGATAGTAATTAAGTCATACACAGTAAGTTAATCGAATGGGAACTAAACTATTGGCGGGGGTTTTGTTATTTAATTAAAGAACAAAACCGGGAACTGTCTTTGTCAATCAACACGTTCTCTCTATAGAGTACTTATAGCTCTTGATAGAAATGCCCCATCGTGCATTTCATTTTTTCATTAAAAAATTCACAATATTTATATTTTCTTGTAGAATATTAATAAGGGGGTTCTTTTATTGACAAACAACCTATTCATTGTGAAATCGGATAGAAATTGAGTCATTTACAGTATGATTATATCGAATGGGAATTGGACATTCGGTTGGGGTTTTTGTTATTTATTAAAGAACAAAACCGGGAACTGTCTTTGTCAATCAACACGTCTATCTATAGAGTACTTATAGCCAGTGATAGAATTGTCAAATCGAACATTTCATTTTTTCATTAAAAAATTCACAAAGGCTAACCCCTTTGCAAATTTGTCGATTATGGGTCCGACTCGATATTTATATTTTCTTGTAGAATATTAATAAGGGGTTCTTTTATTGACAAATAACCTATTCATTGTGAAATCGGATAGAAATTGAGTCATTTACAGTAGGTAAATCGAATGGGAACTGGACTATTGGTTGGGGTTTTGTTATTTAATTAAAGAACAAAACCGGGAACAGTCTTTGTCAATCAACACGTCTATCTATAGAGTACTTATAGCTCTTGATAGAATTGCCCCATCGTGCATTTCATTTTTTCATTAAAAAATTCACAAAGGCTAACCCCTTTGCAAATTTGTCGATTATGGGTCTGACACAATATTTATATTTTCTTGTAGAATATTAATAAGTGGGTTCTTTCATTGACAAATAACCTATTCATTGTAAAATCGAATAGAAATTGAGTCATTTACAGTAGGTTAATCGAATGGGAACTGGACTTTTGGTTGGGGTTTTGTTATTTAATAAAAGAACAAAACCGGGAACTTTCTTTGTCAATCAACACTGTCTATCTATAGAGTACTTATAGCCAGTGATAGAATTTCTCCAACGTGCATTTCAGTTTTTAATAAAAAAATTCATAAAGGCTAACCCCTTTGCAATTTGTCGATTATGGGTCCGACTCGATACTTATATTTTCTTGTAGAATAATAATAAGGGGGTTCTTCCATTGACAAATAACCTATTCATTGTGAAATCGGTAGTAATTGAGTCATTTACAGTAGGTTAATCGATTGTGGAACGACTATTTTTTGGGGTTTTATTATTTAATTAAAGGATAAAACCGGGAACTGTCTTTGTCAATCAACAAGTCTATCTATAGAGTACATATAGCCCCTAATAGAAATACCCCATCGTGCATTTCATTTTTTCATTAAAAATTCACAAAGGCTAACCCCTTTGCAAATTTGTCGATTATGGGACCCATAATGTAAGACTCGATATTTATATTTTATAGTCGAATAATAATAAGGGGGGTACTTCCATTGACATAAAACCTATTCATTCGAATTCGAATGGGAACAGGACTTTTGGTTGGGGTTTTGATATTTAATAAAAGAACAAAAAGAACAGTCTTTGTCAATTAACACGTCTATCTATAGAGTACTGTAATAGCCAGTGATAGAATTGCCCCAACGTGCATTTCATGTTTTCTTATAAAAATAATTCATTAAAGGCTAACCCCTTTGCAAATTTGTCGATTATGGGTCCGACTCTATATTTATAATTTTCTTTCAGAATATTAATAAGGGTGTTCTTCCATTGACAAATAACCTATTCATTGTGAAATCGGATAGAAATTGAGTCATTTACAGTAGGTTAATCGAATGGGAACAGGACATTTGGTTGGGGTTTTGTTATTTAATTAAAGAACAAAACCAGGAACTGTCTTTGTCAATCAACACGTCTATCTATAGAGTACTTATAGTCCGAGATAGAATTGCCCAACGTGCATTTCATTTTTTCATAAAAAAATTTGTCGATTATGGGTCTGACACAATATTTATATTTTCTTGTAGAATATTAATAAGTGGGTTCTGTCCATTGACAAATAACCTATTCATAATGAAATCGGATAGAAATTGAGTCATTTACAGTAGGTTAATCGAATGGGAACTGGACTTTTGATTGGGGTTTTGATATTTTATTAAAGAACTTAAACAGGAACAGTCTTTGTCAATTAACACGTCTATCTATAGAGTACTTATAGCCAGTGATAGGTTTGTCCCTTCGTGCATTCTCATTTTTCATTAAAAAATTCACAAAGGCTAACCCCTTTGCAAATTTGTCGATTATGGGTACGACTCGTACTTCTATTTTCTTGTTCAATATTAATAGGGGGTTCTTTCATTGAAAATAACTAATATTGTGAAACCGGAAAGAATTGAGTCATTTACAGTTGGTTAATCGAATAAACTGACTTTGGTTCGGCTTTGTAATTATTAAGAACAAAACCGGAACTGTCTTTGTCAATCAAAACGTCTATCTATAGATACTTTTACCAGTGATAGAAAAAATTTTGGGGGGTTTTTTTTTAAAAAAAAAAAAAAAGGTTTTCTTTAAAAATTTTTTTAAAAAATTTTTTTTCCCCCTTGGTTTCCCTTTTTTTTTTTTTGGGGGGGCCCCCCCCAAATTTTCCAAAAAAGGGTTTTTTTTTAAAAAAAAAATTAAAAAGGGGTTTTTAAAAAATTAATTTTTGGGGGAAAGGGAAAAAATTTTTTTTGGGGGTTTTTTTTAAAAAAAAAAAAATTTTTTTTTAAAAAAAAAAGGGTTTTTTTAAAAACCCCCAAACCTTTTTTTTTTAAAAAAATTGCCCAAGGGCCCTTTTTTTTTTTTTTTTTTAAAAAGGGGGCCCTTTTTAAAAAAACCTTTAAATTTAAAAAGGGGTTTTTTTTAAAAAATTTAAAGAAAGGGGGGAAAAAAGGGGGTTTTTGGGTTTTTAAAAAAAAAAAAAAATTTTTTTTTTTTTTTTTTAAAAAAAAAAAAGGAAAATTTTAAAAAAAACCCCCTTTTTTTTTTTTTTAAAAAAATTTTCCCCAAAAATTTTTAAATTTTTTATTAAAAAACCCCCCTTTTTTTTAATTTTAAGGGGGGGGCCCCAAAAAAAATTTTTTTTAAAAAAAAAGGGGTTTTTCATTTTAAAATTTTAATTTTTAAAACCGGAAAAATTTTTTTTTAAAAAGGTTAAACAAAAAAGGGTTTTTTTTTTTTTAAAAAAACCCCCTTTTTTAAAAAAAACCCCCAAAAAATTTTTTTTTAAAAAAAACCCCCCTTTTCAAATTTTTTTTTTTCCCCCCAAAAAATTTTTTTGGAAAATTTTTTGGGGGGGGTTTTTTTAAAATTTTTAAAATTTTTAAAAGGGGGGGGAAAAAAAAAAAATTTTTTGGGGGGGGGTTTTTTGGGGGGTTTTTTTAAAAAAAAAAAAAGGGGGGTTTTTTTTTAAAAAAATTTTTGGGGGTTTTTTTTAAAAAACCCCCCCTTTTTTTTTTAAAAAAAAAATTTTTCCCCCCCCCTTTTTTTTAAAAAAAAAGGGTCCCCAAAAAATTTTTTTAAAAAAAAAGGGGGGAAATTTTTTTTTTTTTAAAAAAAAGGGGTTTTTTTTAAAAAAAATTTTTTTTTTTTTTGGGGGGGTTTTTTTTTTTAAAAAAAAAAAAAAATTTTTTTTTTTTTTTTTTTTTAAAAAAAAAAAGGGGTTTTTTTCCCCCCCCTTTTTTTAAAAAAACCGGAAAAAATTTTTTTTTTTTTTTTAAAAAAAAAATTTTTAAAATTTTTTTTTTAAAAAAAAATTTTTTTTTGGGGAAAAAGGGGTTTTTTTTTAAAAAATTTAAAGGGGGGGAAATTTTGGGGGTTTTTTTTTTTTTGGGGAAAAGGAAAAAAAGGGGGGGGGGAATTAAACCCAAAAAAAAAAGTTTTTCCCAAAAAAATTTTTTTTTTCCCTTTTTTTTTTTTAAAAAATTTTTTTTAAAAATTTTTTCCCCCCCAAAAAAATTTTTTATTTTTTTTAATTTTAATTTTTTTTTTAAAAAAAAAAACCTTTTTTAAAAAAAAAAAATTTTTAAAAAAATTTTTTTTTAAAAAACCCTTTTTGGTTTTTTTTTTTAAAAAAAAAAAAAAAAAAGTCCTTTACCAAAAAATTTTTCCATGAAAATTTTTCCCCCTTTTTTCCCCTTTTTTTTTTAAAAATTAAAAAAAAATTTTCCCTTTTTTGGGGGTTTTTTTTTTAAAAATTTTTTTTAAAAATTTAAAAAAATTTTTTTTTTTAAAAAATAAATTTTTTTGGGGAAAAATTTGGGTTTTTTTTAAAAAAAAAGGGAAAAGGGCTATTGGGGGGGTTTTAAAAATTTTTTAAAAAAAAAATTTTTTTTTAAAAAAAAAAAAATTTTTGGGGAAAATTTTTAAAAAAATTTTTTTTTAAAAAAAAAAAAACCCCTTTAAAATTTTTTTTTGGGGCTGACTCGTTTTTTTTTTAAAAAAAATTTTTTTTTCCCCAAAAACCAAAAAAATTTTTTGGGAAAAAAAAGGGCCCCAAAAAAAAAAGGGGGGGGGTTTTGGTTTTTTTTAAAAAAAAACCCAAAAAAGGTTTTTTTCAAAATTTTTTAAGATTATAGGCCCAAATTTTTCCCCTTTTTTTTAAAATTTTTTTAAAAAACCCCCCCTTTTTAAACCCATTTTTAAAATTTTTTTTTTTTGGGGTTTTTTTTTAAAAAAAAAATTTTAAAAAATTTAAAATTTTTTAAAAAAGGGGGGAAAAAAATTTTTTGGGGTTTTTTTTTTTTGGGGGAAAAAAAAAAAAAAAAAAATTTTTTTTTAAAAAGTTTTTTTATTGGTTTTTTTTTTTTTTAAAAAAATTTTTTTTTAAAAAAAAAAAAAACCCCCCCCCATTTATTTTCCCCGGGGGTTTTCTTTTTTTGTTTAAAAAAAAAATTTTTTTAAAAATTTTTAAAAAAATTATTTTTTTTTAAAAAAACGGAAGGGAAAGGTTTTTTTTTTTAATTAATTAAAAAAAAAAAATTTTTTTAAAAAAAATTTTTTTAAAAAAGTTTTTGGGGGAAAAAAACCCCTTTTAACTTTTTTTAAAAATTAAAAAAAAAATTTTTTTTTTGGGGGGGCCCCCTTTTATTTTTTTTTTGAAATTTGGGGGGGGGCTTTTTTTTTTAAAAATTTCCTTTAAAAAAATTAAAAAATTTTTAAAAAAATTAAAGGGGGGAAAAAAAATTTGGGGGGTTTTTTTTTAAAAAAAAAAACCAAAAAAGGGTTTTTCCCCCCTTTTTTTTTTTTAAAAATTTTTTTTTTTTAAAAGGGGTTTTTTTTTTTCTTTTTTAAAAAAAAATTTCCCTTTGCCAAAAAGGGGGGTTTTTTTTTTTTTTGGAACCTTTGGGGGTTTTTTTTTTTTTTTTAAAAAAAAAAAAAAAGGTTTCCCTTTTTTTTTTTAAAAAAATTTTTCCAACCCCCCCTTTTAAAAATTTTGGGGGGGGGGGCCCCTTTTAATTTTCCCCTTTTTTTTTTAAAATTTTCCCCCGGCCCCTTTTTTTTTTTTTTTTTTTTTCCCCCCCAATTTTAAATTTTTTTGGGGAAAAGGGGTTTTTTTTTAAAAACCCGGGGGAAAAAAAAAATAATTTTTTTGGGGGAAAAAAAATTTTTTTTTTTGGGTTTTTTAATTTAAAAAAAGGGGGGTTTTTAATTTTTTTTAAAAAAAAAATTTTTTAATTAAAGTCCCCTTGGTTTTTTTTTTTTAAAAAAAAACCAAAGGAAAATTTTTTTTTTTAAAAAAAAAGGGGGTTTTTTTTTTTGGGTTTTTTTGGGGGGTTTTTTTTTTAAAAAAAAATTTAAAAGGGGAAAATTTTTTTAAAATTTTTTTTTTAAAAAAAAAAATTTTTTTTTGTTTTAAAAAAAAAATTTTTTTTATTTTTTAAAAAAAAAAACTCTTTTTTTCCCTTTTTTTTTTTTAAAAAAAAAAAAGGGGGGGGGAAAATTTTTTTTTTTTAAAAAAAAAGGGAAAATTTTTTTTTTTCCCTTAAAAAAAAAATTTTCCCCTTTAAAATTTTCCCCTTTTTCCCCTTTTTTTTTTTTTTTTTAATTTTTTCTTTTTCTTAAAAAAAATTTTAAATTTTTTTAAAAAAATTTTTTTTTTTTAAAAAAACCTTTTTGGGGTTTTTTTAAAAATTAAAAATTTTAAAAAAATTTTTTTTTTAAAAAATTTTTGGGGGTTTTTTTTTTTTTAAAAAAAAAAAAATTTTTTAAAAAAAAAGGGGGTTTTAATTTAAAAAAAAAAAGGGGGGGGGGGGTTTTTTTTTTTTAAAAAAAAAAATTTTTTCCCAAAATTTTTTTTTGGGAAAAAAAAAAAGGCCCCCGGCCCCCCCCAAAAAAAAATTTTTTTTTTTTGGAAAAAAGGGGGGGGTTTTTTTTTTAAAAAAAACCAAAAAATTTTTTGGGGAAAAAAAAAATTTTTTTTTAATTTTGGGAAAAAAACCATTTTGGGTTTGGGGAAAAAAAAGAAAAAAAGGAAATTTTGGGCCCCCTATGGGGGTTTTTTTTTTAAAATTTAAAAAGGGGTTTTTTTTAAAAAAAATTTTTAAAAAAAATTTCCCTTTTTTGGGGCCCCCCTTTTTTTTTTAAAAAATTTAAAAGGGGGGTTTTTTTAAAAATTTTTTGGGGCCCGGAATTTTATTTTTTGGAAAAAAAAGGGGTTTTTTTTTTTTAAAAAAAACTTTTTTTTTTAAAAAATTTTTTTTTTTTTATTTTTTTTTTTTAAAAAAATTTTTCCCCCAAAAATTTTAAATTTTTTAAAAAAAATTTTTTTTTTAAAAAAATAAAAAGGGGGGTTTTTTTTTTTTTTTTTAAAAAAAAAAAAAATTTTTTGTGGGGGAAAAAAAAAAAAAGGGTTTTTTTTTAAAAAATTTAAAAAACAAAAAAAAATTTTTTTTTTAAAAACCCCCCCCCAAATTTTTGGAATTTTCCCCAAAAATTTTTTTTTTGGAAAATTTTTTTTTTAAAAAAAAAAAAAAAAATTTTTTTTAAAAAAAATTGGGGAATTTTTTAAAATTTTTTTTAAAAAAATTTTTTGGGGGGGGGAAAATTAAAAATTAAAGGGGGTTTTTTAAAAAAATTTTTTTTTTTTTTTTTTGGGGATTTTAAGAAAAAAAAATTTTTTTAAAAAAAAAAAATTTTTTTTTTTAAAATTTTAAAAATTTTTTAAAACCCCCTTTTTTTTTTCAAAAAAAAAATTTTAAAATTTTTTTAAAAAAAATTTTTTTTTTTTTTTTAAAAAAAACCCGGGTTTTTTTTTTTTTTAAGGAAAAAAAAAGGGGGGGGGAAAATTTTTTTTTAAAAAAAAAAACCGGAAAAAAATTTAAATTTTTTTCCCATTTAAAAAATTTTTTTGGGAAATTTTTTTTTTTAAAAAAAAAAAAAAAATTTTTTTTTTTGGGGTTTTTTTTTTTTTTTTGAAAAATAAAGGGGGGTTTTTTTTTTTAAAAAAAAAAAGGGCCCCCTTTAAAAAAAATTTTTTTTTTTAAAAAATTTTAAAAAACTTTAAAATTTTTTTGGGTTTTTTAAAAAAAAAAAAACCCTTTTTTTTTTAAAAATTTTTTTTAAAGGGGGAAACCCCCTTTTTTTTTTTTTTAAAAAAAAAAAACCCCTTTTTTTTAAAAGGTTTCCAAATTTCTTATACCCCGGAAAAAAAAAAAGGGGGTTTTTTTTTAAAAAAAAAAAAAAATTTTTTTTTTGGGTTTTTCCCATTGGGAAATTTTTTTTTTGTTTTTTTTAAAATTTTTAAAAAAAAAAAGGGGTTTTTTAAAAAATTTTTTTTTTAAAAAAATTTTTGGGGGAAAATTTTTTTTTTTTTTTAAAAAAAAAAACCCCCTTTTTTTTTTTTTGGGCCCCAAGAAAAAATTTTTTTTTTTTTCCCCAAAAAATTTTTTTATTAAAAAAACAACTTTTTGAAAATTTTTATTTTTGGGGGGTTTTTTTTTTTAAAAAACCAAAAAAGGGAAAAAATTTTTAAAAAATTTTAAAAAAATAAAATTTTTTCCCTTAAAAAACGGTTTTTTTGGGGTTTTAAAAAATTTTTTTAAAAAAAAAACCCCAAAAAATTTTTTTTTTCCAAAAATTTTTTTTTTTTAAAAAAAAAATTTTTTTTTTTTTTTAAAAAATTTGGGAAAAAAAATTTTTTTAAATTTTTAAAGAGAGGTTTTTTTTTTTTTTTTTTAAAAAGGGGGCCCCCCCCCCCCAAAAAAAAGGTAAAATTGGAAAAAATTTTAAAAAAATTTTCCAAAAAAGGGGGTTTTTTTTAAAAAAAAAAACTTTTTGGGGCATTAAAAGGGGTTTTTTAAAAAAAAAAAAAAAAAATTTTTTTTTAAAAAAAATTTTTTGGGTTTTTTGGGTTTTTTTTTTTTTTAAAAAAAAGGAAAATTTTTTTTAAAAACCCCCTTTTTTTGGGGGGGCTTTTTAAAAAAGGTTTTTTTTTAAAAAAAAAAAAAAAAAAACCCTTAAATTTTGGTTTGGGGGGTTTTTTTTTTTTTTTAAAAAAAAAAAAGGGGGGTTTTTTAAAAAATTTTAAAAAAATTTTGAAAGGAAAAAATTTTCCCCCAAGGGTTTTTTTTAAAAAAAAAAAAAGGGCCCCCCTTTTTAAATTTTTTTTAAAAAAAGGGGGAAAATTTTTTTTTAAAATTTTTTGGGGGTTTTCCGGAAAAAATTTTTGGAAAAAAAAAAAAAAAATTTTAAAACGATTTTTGGGGCGGGTTTTTTTAAAAAAAAAAAGGGGGGCCGGGTTTTTTTTTTAAAAATAATAAAATTTTTTTTAAAAAATTTTAAAAAAATTTTTAATTAAAAAAAAAAAACCCCCCCTTTTTTTGGGGTTTTTTTGGGGGGGTTTTTTTTTAAAAAAAGGGGTTTTTTTTTTAAAAAATTTTAAAAAAACCCCCCCCAAAAAAAGGATTTTTTTTTTAAAAAAAAAAAGGGGGTTTTTTTTTTTTTTTTAAAAAAAAATTTTTTTTTTTTTTTAAAATCTTTTCCCTTTTTGGGAAAACCCCCCCCTTTTTTTTTTTAAAAAAAACCAAAAATTTAAAAAAGGGGAAAAATTTTTTTTTTAAATTTTTTTAAAACTTTAAAAAATTTTTTTTAAAAAAATTAAACCATTGGAAAAAAAAATTTTTTTCCCTTGGGAATTTAATTTTTTTAAAAAAATTTTTAAAACCCCTTAAAAAAAAAAATTTTCCTTTTTTTTTCCTTTTTTTAAAAAAAAACCCCGATTTTTTTCCCCCAAAAATTTTTTAAAAAAAAATTAAAAAATTTTTAAAAAAGGTTTTTTGGGGGTTTTTTTTTTAAAAAAAAAGGGGCCCAAAAAATTTTTTTTTTAAAAATTTTTGGGGTTTTTTTAAAAACCCCTTTTTTTTTTTTCCAAAAAAGGAATTTTGAAATTTGTTAAAAAGGGCTGGCATTTTTTTTTTTGAAAATTTAAAAAAGGGGCCCGGGCCTTTTTAAAAAGGGAAAAAAGGGTTTTTTTTTTTGGGCCTTTTTTTTTTTTAAAAAAAAAAAATTTTTTTTTTTTAAAATTTTTTAAAAATTTTTTAAAAATAAATTTTTTGGTTTTTTTTTTTAAAAAAAAAAATTTTTAAAGGGGATTAAAATTTTTTAAAATTTCCCCCCTTTTTTTTTTTAAAAAAAAAAAGGGGTTTTTAAAAAAAAATTTTTTAAAAAAGGGAAAAAAAATTTTAAAAAAAAATTTTTTTGGGGAAAAAAACCCCCTTTTTTTAAAAATTTTGGGAAAAAGGGGGTGGGAAAAAAAACCCCCTTTAAAAATTTTTTTTTTTAAAAAAACCCCCTTGTGAATTTTTTTTAAAATTTTAAAAAGGAAACCCTTTTTTTTTGGGGGGTTTTTTTTTTTTCCTTAAAAAAAAGGGGGGGGGAAAAAATTTTTAAAAAAAAAACCCCCTTTTGGGTTTTTAAAAAAAATTAAAAAATTTTTTTAAAATTTTTAAAAAAAACCCAATTTTTTTTCCCAAAAAAATTTTTAAAAAAAATTTAAAAAAAAAAATTTTTTTTGGATTTAAATTTTTTAAAAAAAAAAAGGTTTTGGGGAAAAAAGGGGGGTTTTTTTTTTTAAACCAAATTTTTTTTTTAAAAAAAAGGGGGTTTTTTTTTAAAAACCCCTTTTTTTTTTTAAAAAAAAAATTTTTTTGTTTTTAAAAAAAATTAAAAATTTTTTTTTTTTGAAAAAACCCCCCCTTTTTTTTTTAACCAAAAAAAAAACCTTTAAATTTTCCCTTTTTAAAAATTTTTTTAAAAAAAAAAAATTTTAAAATTTTTTTGGGTTGGGCCTTTTTTTTTTCCCAAAAAAAAGGGGTTTTTTTTTTTTTTTTTTTTAAAAAGGAAAAGGGAATTTTTTTTTTTTAAAAAAAAAGGGAAAATTTTTTGGGGTTTTTTTTAAAAAAAAAATTTTTTTTCCCCCGGGGTTTTTTTTGGAATTTTATTTATTTTAAAAGGGGGTTTTTTTTTTTTTTGGGGAAAAAAAAAATTTTTTTTTTTTTTTTTAAAAAAAAAATTTTTTTTAAATTTTTTAAAAAAAATTTTTTTAAAAAAAACCCCTTTTTTTAAAAAATTTAAAAAAAAAAAATAAAAAAAAATTTTTTTGGGGGTTTTTTTTTAAAAAAAAAAAGGGGTTTTAAAAAAATTTTTTTTTTTTAAAATTAAAGGGGAAAGTTGGTTTTTTTTCCCCCGGGGAAAAAATTTTTGGGGGGGGAAAAAATTTAAAAAAAGGGGAAATTTTTTTTTTTCCCTTTTAAAATAAAAATTTTTTTTGAAAAAACCCTTTTTTTTTTTAAAAATTTTAAAAATTTTTTTTTTGGGGAAAAAGGGCCCTTTTTTGGGTTTTTTTAATTTTTTAAAAAAAAAGGGGGGGGTTTTAAAAACCCTTTTTTTTAAATTTGGGGAAAAAAAATTCCCCCCTTTTTATTTAAAAACCAAAAAAATTTTTTTTTTTTTTTTTTGATAAAAAAAAAAAAATTTAAAAAAAACCATTTTTTTATTTGGGGAAAAAAAGGGGGAAACAAACATTTTTTTTAAAAAAAAAATTACCCCCCCTTTTTTTTTAAAAAAAAAAATATTTTTTTTTTGTTTTAAAATTTAAAAATTTTCTTTAAAAAACCCTTTAAAAATCCCTTTTTTTTAGGTTTCCCAAAGGGGGGGGAAATTTTTTTTTTAAAAAAAATTATTTATAAAAAAAAAAAAAATTTTTTAAAAAAGGGGTTTTTTTTTTTTTCCCAGGTTTTTTTTTTGGTTTTTTTCCTTTAAAAAAAAAGGGGGGGAAAAAAAAAAAAGGGGGGGGAGGGGTTTTTTTTTTTGAAATTAAAAAGGGGCCTTTTAAAAAAAATTTTTTTTAAAGGAAAATTTCCTTTTTTAAAAAACCCCCTTTTTTTTTTTTTTAAAAATTAAAAAGGAAACCAAATTTCTTTTTAAAAAAAGGGGGCCCCCCTTTTTTTTGGGAAAAAAAAAATTTTTTTTTAAAAAAACCAAAAATTTTTTTAAAAAAAAAAAAAATTTTTAAAAAAAAATTTTAAAATTTTTTTTTTGGTTTTTTTTTTAAAAAAAAAAAAACGGGAATGTCCCCTTTGTCCCAAACAACACGTCCCATCTTAGAGTACTTATAGCCAGTGATGAAATTTTCAAATCGTCATTTTTATTTTTTTATTAAAAAAAACACAAAGGCTAGCCCTTTGCAAAATTTTTCATAATGGGGCTGCACAATATTTAATTTTCTTGTAGAATAAATTAAAATGGGGGTTCTTCCTTTACAAATAACTTAAAATTTATTGGAAAAACGTATAAAAAATTAGTCATTTTTCAGTAGGTAATTCGAATGAGAACTGGATTATTTTTGGGTTTTTTTTATTTAATAAAAAACTAAAACCGGGAAATTTCTTTTTCAATCAACACGTCATCTATAGAGTCTTATAGCCGTGATAGAAAATTTTTCCAACGTGCATTTAGTTTTAATAAAAAAATTTACAAAAACTAACCCCGTTTTCAAAATTTGTCGATTATGGGGGCCCCCCTCGATACTTATTTTTGTTGTAGAATAATAATAAAGGGGGTTTTCTTCCATTTTACAAATAACCCCTTTTATTGTGAAAAACGAAAAAAATTGAGTCATTTACGTTGGTTAAACGTAAAAGAAAAGGACTATTGGTTTTGGGGTTTTGTAAAATTTTTAAAAACAAAACCGGGAAAATGTCTTTGTCAATCAAAACTTATCTATAGAATACTTTTAGCCAGTGATAGAATTTTCTCCAACGGCAAACATTTTTCATTTAAAAATTCACAAAGGCAAACCCCTTTGCAAATTTGTCGTTAGGGTCTGACCGTACTTAAATTTTTGTAGAATATTAATAAGGGGTTCTTCCATTACAAAAAAAACCTATTTATTTTAATCGGAAGAAATTGGTCATTTCAGAATTAATTAAATGGGGGAAATGGGGCTATTCGCTGGGGTTTTTTTTAATTTTTTTAAAGAAACAAACCAGGAACTGTCCCCTTTTTAATCAAAACCCTCTATCTAAGAGTACTATAGCCCTGATAGAATTGCCCCATCGTGCATTTCAATTTTTTTTGTTAAAAATTTCACAAATCCCTTGGGAAATTTTTTCGATTATGGTTCCCCACTCGATATTTATATTTTCTTGCAGAATATTAAAAAGGGGGTTCTTCCCTTGACAAAAAACCCTATTCACTGTGAAAACGGGAAAAATTGCGTAATTTCAGAAGGTTAATCGAAGGGAAATGGCTATTGGTTGGGGTTTTGTTATTTTTAATTAAAGAAAAAACCGGGAATGTCTTTGTCAAAACAAACCCCTACTATAAGTAAATTTACCCGTGATAGAAAATTTTTCCAGGTGCATTTCAGTTTTTTAAAAAAAAATTCACAAAGGCAACCCTTTCAAATTTGTCGATTAAGGGGCCGACCGATACTTATAGTTTTTTGTAGAATATTAATAAGGGGGGTTTTTTCCATTGACAATAACCTATTTTATTGTGAAATGGTAGTAATTGAGTTTATTTACAGTAGGTTTTTAAACGATTGGGAAAAGGACTATTTGGTTTGGGGGTTTTGTTGTTTAATTAAAGAACAAAAAACCCGGGAACTTCTTTGTCAATCAAAGCGTCCTCTATAGAGTATTATAGCCCCTTGATAGAAAATTTCCCCTCGTGGGATTTCATTTTTTCATTAAAAAATTCACAAAGGCAAACCTCTTTTTCAAATTTGCGATTTTGGGTCCGACTCGATAATTATATTTTCTTGCAGAAAATTAATAAGGGGGTTCTTCCTTGACAATTTTCTTTTCATTTTTGAAAACGGATAGAAATTGAGTCATTTTCAGTAGATTTAAACGAATGGAACTGGACAAATTTGGGTTTGGTCCTTTATTTTTATTTAAAGACAAAACCGGGAACTGTCTTTTTTCAATAAAGTCTACTATAGGTATTTATAGCCTGATAGAATTGCCCCCATCGTGCATTTTTATTTTTTTTGTTAAAAAAATTCAAAAGGCAACCCTTTGCAAATTTTTTCGTTATGGGTCCACTCATTATTTTTTTTTCTTGTAGAAAATGAATTAGGGGTTTTTTTCCCCTTGACAAAAAACCTATTAATTTTGAAAACGGATAGAAAATTTAGTCATTTACAGTAGATTAATTAATGGGAAAAGGCTATTGGTTTGGGGGGTTTTTTTTTTTTTTATTTAAAGACAAAACCGGGGAAATGTCTTTATCAATAACACATCTACTATAGGTACTTAAGCCATGATAGAATTTCTCCCAAAGTGATTTTTAGTTTTTTTTAAAAAAAAATTCACTTTGGCTTCCCCTTTGCAAATTTGTTGATTATGGGGCCGACTCGATACATTTTATTTTCTTGTAGAATATTAAAAAAAGGGGGGGTTTTTCTTTTGACAAATAAAAATTTATTAATTATATCGATAGTAAATTTCAAAAACAGTAGGTTTAATCCGAATGGGAACTGGACCCATTTGGTTGGGGTTTTGTTATTTATTAAAAAAAAAACCCCGTAAAATGTCTTTTTCAAAAAACCCCACTCATCTATCGAGTTCTTAAAACCCGTGATAAATTTCCCAATGTCATTTTTATTTTTTTTATTAAAAAAAATTTACAAAAACTAACCCCTTTTCAAATTTTTTCGATTTGGGGGCTGACCCCCAAAAATTTAATTTTCTTGTAGGATATTAAAAGGGGGGTTTTTCCCTTGAAAAATTCCTTTTCATTGTAAATCGGAATTAAACGAATGGAAACTTTATAATTGGTTGGGGTTTTTTTATTTATTTAAAGAACAAAACCGGGAACTGTCTTTGTCAATCAACACGTCTATCTATAGAGTACTTATTGCCAGTGATAGCCTTGTCCCGTACGTGCATTTCATTTTATCATTAAAAAATTCACAAAGGCAAACCTCTTTGCAAATTTGTCGATTTTGGGTCCGACTCGATATTTATATTTTCTTGCAGGATATTAATAAGGGGGTTCTTCCATTGAAAATTAACCTTTTCATTGTGAAATCGGAATTAATCGAATGGAAACTTTACTATTGGTTGGGGTTTTGTTATTTATTTAAAGAACAAAACCGGGAACTGTCTTTGTCAATCAACACGTCTATCTATAGAGTACTTATAGCCAGTAATAGAATTGTTTCATCGTGCATTTCATTTTTTCATTAAAAAATTCACAAAGGCTCACCTCTTTGCAAATTTGTCGATTATGGGTCCGACTCGATATTTATATTTTCTTGTAGAATATTAATAAGGGGGTTCTTACATTGACAATTTACCTTTTCATTGTGAAATCGGATAGAAATTGAGTCATTTACAGTAAAATAATCGAATGGGAACTGGACTATTGGTTGGGGTCCTGTTATTTATTTAAAGAACAAAACCGGGAACTGTCTTTGTCAATCAACACGTCTATCTATAGAGTACTTATAGCCAGTGATAGAATTGCCCCATCGTGCATTTCATTTCTTCATTAAAAAATTCACAAAGGCTAACCCCTTTGCAAATTTGTCGATTATGGGTCCGACTCGGTATTTATATTTTCTTGTAGAATATTAATAAGGGGGTTCTTCTTTTAACAAATAACCGATTTAATGTGAAATCGGATAGAAATTGAGTCATTTACACTAGGTTAATCGAATGGGAACTGGACTATTGGTTGGTGTTATGTTAATTAATTAAAGAACAAAACCGGGAACTGTCTTTGTCAATCAAAACGTCTATCTATAGAATACTTTTAGCCAGTGATAGAATTTCTCCAACGTGCAATCATTTTTCATTAAACAATTCACAAAGGCTAACCCCTTTGCAAATTTGTCGATTATGGGTCCGGACTCAATATTTATATTTTCTTGTAGAATATTAATAAGGGCGTTCTTCCCTTGACAAATAACCTATTCATTGTGAAATCAGATAGAAATTGAGTCATTTACAGTAGGTTAATTGAATGGGAACTGGACTATTGGTTGGGGTGTTGTTCTTTAGTTATAGAGCAAAACCGAGAAATGTCTTTGTCAATCAACACGTCTATCTATAGAGTACATATAGCTCTTGATAGAATTGCCCCATCGTGCAGTTCATTTTTTCATTAAAAAATTCACAAAGTCTTACCCCTTTGCATATTTGTCGATTATGGGACCCATAATTTTAAGAGTCGATATTTATATTTTATTGTCGAATATTAATAAGGGGGTTCTTCCATTGAAAAAAAACCTAATAATTGTGTATTCGGATAGAAATTAAGTCATTTACAGTTGGTTAATCGAATGGAACTGGACTATTGGTTGGGGTTTTGATATTCAATTAAAGAACATAAACAGAAACAGTCTTTGTCAATTAACACGTCTATCTATAGAGCACTTATAGCCAGTTATAGAATTGCCCCATCGTGCATTTCATTTTTTCATAAAAAAATTCACATTACATTACAATTGCAAATTAGTCGATTATGGGTCCGACTCGATTTTTATATTTTCTTGTTGAATATTAATAAGGGGGTTCTTCCATTGACAAATAACCTATTCATTGCGAAATCGGATAGAAATTGAGTCATTTACAGTAGGTTAATAGATTGGGAACTGGACTATTGGTTGGGGTTTTATTGTTTAATTAAAGAACAAAACCGGGAACTGTCTTTGTCAATCAACACGTCTCTCTATAAGTACTTATAGCCTTGATAGAATTGCCCCCTCGTGCATTTCATTTTTTCATTAAAAATTCACAATATTTTATATTTTCTTGTAGAATATTAATAAAGGGGTTTTTCTATTGACAAACAACCTATTCATTGTAAAATCGGATAGAAATTGAGTCCATTTACAGTAGAATAATCGAATGGTAACTGGACTATTGGTTGGGGTTTTGTTATTAATTAAATAACAAAACCGGGAACTGTCTTTGTCAATCAAAAACGTCTAAACCATAGAGTACTTATAGCCAGTGATAGAATTGTCAAAACGTACATTTCTTTTTCATTAAAAAATTCACAAAGGCTAACCCCTTTGCAAATTTGTCGATTATGGGGTCGGGGCTCGATACTTATTTTTCTTGTAGATATTTAATAAGGGGGTTCTTTATTGACAATAACCTATTCATTGTGAAATCGGATAGTAATTGATTTATTTACAGTAGGGTAAACGAATGGGAACTGGACTATTGGTTGGGGTTTTGTTATTTAATTAAAGAACAAAACCGGGACCGTCTTCGTCCAAACAACACGTCCCCTCTATAGAGTACTTATAGCTCTTGATAGAATTGCCCCAACGTGCATTTCATTTTTTCATAAAAAAATTCTCAAAGGCTTACCCCTTTGCAAATTTGTCGATTATGGGTCTGACACAATATTTATATTTTCTTTCAGAATATTAATAAGGATGTTCTTCCATTGACAAATAACCTATTCATTGTGAAATCGTATAAAATTGAGTCATTTACAGTAGGTAATTGAATGAGAACTGGACTATTGGTTGGGGTTTTGTTAATTAATAAAAAAACTAAACCGGGAAATTTCTTTGTCAATCAACACGTCTATCTATAGAGTACTTATAGCCAGTGATAGAATTTCTCAACGTGCATTTCAGTTTTTAATAAAAAAATTTCACAAAGGCTAACCCCGTTGCAAATTTGTCGATTATGGGTCCGACTCGATATTATATTTTGTTGTAGAATAACCTAATAGGGGGTTCTTCCATTGACAAATAACCTATTCATTTGTGAAAAACGGAAAGAAATTGAGTCATTTACAGTTGGTTAATCGTAATAAGAACTGGACTATTGGGTTGAAGTTGTGTAAATTTATTAAAGAACAAAACCGGGAACTGTCTTTGTCAATCAAAGTCTATCTATAGAGTACTTTTAGCCAGTGATAGAATTTCTCCAACGTGCAATCATTTTTCATTTAACAATTCACAAAGGCAACACCCCTTTGCAAATTTGTCGATTTTGGGTCTGACTCGATACTTAAATTTTTTTGTAGAATATTAAAAAGGGGGTTCTTCCATTGACAAATAACCATTCATTGTGAAATCGGATAGAAATTGAGTCATTTACAGTAGATTAATTAAATGGGAACTGGGACTATTCGCTGGGGTTTTGTTAACTTTTATTTAAAGAACAAAACCAGGAACTGTCTTTGTCAATCAACACGTCTATCTATAGAGTACTTATAGCCAGTGATAGAATTGCCCCAACGTGCATTTCATTTTTTCATTCTAAAAATTCACAAAGGCCCTTTGCAAATTTGTCGATTATGGGTCCGACTCGATATTTATATTTTCTTGTAGAATATTAATAAGGGGGTTCTTCCATTGAAAAAAAAAACCTATTCACTGTGAAATCGGGTAGAAATTGAGTAATTTACAGAAGGTTTATCGAATGGGAACTGGACTATTGGTTGGGGTTTGTTATTTAATTTAAAGAAACAAAACCGGAAACCAGTCTTTGTCAATCAACACGTCTATCTATAGAGTACTTATAGCCAGTGATAGGGAAATTTTTCCAACGGGCATTTCAGTTTTTAATAAAAAATTCACAAAGGCTAACCCCTTTGCAAATTTGTCGATTATGGGTCCGACTCGATACTTATATTTTTCTTGTAGAATATTAATAAGGGGGTTCTTCATTGACAAATAACCTATTTTATTGTGAAATCGGAAAGTATTGAGGTCATTTACAGTAGGTTAATCGATTGGGAACTGGACTATTTGGGTTGGGGGTTTTGTTGTTTAAAATTTAAAGAACAAAACCGCGAACTGTCTTTGTCAATCAACCGTCTCTCTATAGAGTACTTATAGCCTCTTGATAGAATTGCCCCATCGTGCATTTCATTTTTTCATTAAAAAATTCACAAAGGGGAAACCTCTTTGCAAATTTGTCGATTTTGGGTCCGACTCGATAATTATATTTTCTTGCAGAATATTAATAAGGGGTTCTTCCATTGACAATTTACCTAATTCATTGTGAAATCGGATATAAATTGAGTCATTTACAGTAGATTTAAATCGAATGGGAACTGGACTATTGGTTGTGGGCCTGTTATTTATTTAAAGACCAAAACCGGGAACTGTCTTTGTCAATCAACAGTCTATCTATAGAGTACTTATAGCCAGTAATAGATTTGGCCCCATCGTGCATTTCATTTTTCGTTAAAAAATTCACAAAGGCTAACCCCTTTGCAAATTTGTCGATTATGGGTCCGACTCGATACTATTATTTTCTTGTAGAATATGAATTTGGGGGTTTTTTCCATTGACAATAACCTATTAATTGTGAAATCGGATAGAAATTGAGTTCATTTACAGTAGATTAATTAAATGGGAACTGGACTATTGGTTGGGGTTTTGTTTTTATTTAAAGAACAAAACCGGGAACTGTCTTTGTCAATCAACACATCTATCTATAGAGTACTTATAGCCAGTGATAGAATTTCTCCAACGTGCATTTTAGTTTTTAATAAAAAAATTCACTTAGGCTTACCCCTTTGCAAATTTGTTTGATTATGGGTCCGACTCGATACATTTATTTTCTTGTAGAATATTAAAAAGGGGGTTCTCCTATTGACAAATAAATTCATTATTAAATCGGATAGTAATTAAGTCAAATACAGTAGGCTAATCGAATGGGAACTGGACTATTGGTTGGGGTTTTGTTATTTAATTAAAGAACAAAACCGTAAACTGTCTTTGTCAAGCCACAAAGTCTATCTATCGAGTACTTATAGCCAGTGATAGAATTTCCCCAATGTGCATTTTTATTTTTTCATTAAAAAATTCACAAAAGCTAACTACTTTGCAAATTTGTCGATTATGGGTCTGACACAATATTTATATTTTCTTGTAAAATATTAATAAGGGGGTTCTTCCATTGACAAATAACCTATTCATTGTGAAATCGGATAGAATTGAGTCATTTACAGTAGGTTAATCGAATTGGAAACTGGACTATTGGTTGGGGTTTTGATATTTTATTAAAGAACTTAAACAGGAACAGTCTTTGTCAATTAACACGTCTATCTATAGAGTACTTATAGCCAGTGATAGGTTTGTCCCTTCGTGCATTTCATTTTTTCATTAAAAATTCACAAAGGCAAACCTCTTTGCAAATTTGTCGATTTTTGGGTCCGACTCGATTTTTATATTTTCTTGCAGGATATTAATAAGGGGGTTCTTCCATTGACAATTAACCTTTTCATTGTGAAATCGGAATAATTCGAATGGAAACTTTACTATTGGTTGGGGTTTTGTTATTTATTTAAAGAACAAAACCGGGAACAGTCTTTGTCAATTAACACGTCTATCTATAGAGTACTTATAGCCAGTGATAGGTTTGTCCCTTCGTGCATTTCATTTTTTCATTAAAAATTCACAAAGGCAAACCTCTTTGCAAATTTGTCGATTTTTGGTCCGACTCGATTTTTATATTTTCTTGCAGAATATTAATAAGGGGGTTCTTCCATTGACAATTTACCTTTTCATTGTGAAATCGGATAGAAATTGAGTCATTTACAGTAAAATAATCGAATGGGAACTGGACTATTGGTTGGGGTCCTGTTATTTATTTAAAGAACAAAACCGGGAACTGTCTTTGTCAATCAACACGTCTATCTATAGAGTACTTATAGCCAGTGATAGAATTGCCCCATCGTGCATTTCATTTTTTCATTAAAAAATTCACAAAGGCTCTCTTTGCAAATTTGTCGATTATGGGTCCGACTCGATATTTATATTTTCTTGTAGAATATTAATAAGGGGGTTCTTCTTTTGACAAATAACCAATTTAATGTGAAATCGGATAGAAATTGAGTCATTTACACTAGGTTAATCGAATGGGAACTGGACTATTGGTTGGTGTTATGTTAATTAATTAAAGAACAAAACCGGGAACTGTCTTTGTCAATCAAAACGTCTATCTATAGAATACTTTTAGCCAGTGATAGAATTGCCCCAACGTGCATTTCATTTTTTCAATTAAAAATTCACAAAGGCCCATTGCAAATTTGTCGATTATGGGTCCGACTCGATATTGATATTTTCTTGTAGAATATTTTTACGGGGGTTTTTTCATTGACAAATAACCTATTCATTTTCAAATCAGATAGAAATTGAGTAATTTTCAGTAGGTTAATCGAATAGGAACTGGACTATTGGTTGGGGTTTTGTTATTTAATTAAAGAACAAAACCGGGAACTGTCTTTGTCAATCAACACGTCTATCTTTAGCGTACTTATAGCTCTTGATAGAATTGCCCCATCGTGCATTTCATTTTTTCATTAAAAAATTCACAAAGGCTAACCCCTTTGCAAATTTGTCGATGATGGGACCCATAATGTAAGACTCGATATTTATATTTTATTGTCGAATATTAATAAGGTGGTTCATCCATTGACAAAAAACCTATTAATTGTGAAATCGGATAGAAATTGAGTCATATACAGTTGGTTAATCGAATGGGAACTGGACTATTGGTTGGGGTTTTGTTATTTAATTAACAAACAAAACCGGTAACTGTCTTGGTCAATCAACAAGTCTATCTATAGAGTACTTATAGCCCGTGATAGAATTGCCCCAACGTGCATTTCATTTATTTATTAAAAAATTCACAAAGGCTTACCTCTTTGCAAATTTGTCGATTATGGGTCCGACTCGATATTTATATTTTCTTGTAGAATATTAATAAGGGGGTTCTTCCATTGACAAATAACCTATTCATTGTGAAATCGGATAGAAATTGAGTCATTTACAGTAGGTTAATCGAATGGGAACTGGACTTTTACTGGGGTTTCGTTATTGGATGAGCGTAGCGAGCGTAGCGAGCGAAGCGAAGATTCTATTCTACTACACTGGAGAAAAAAATCCGGAATGTTTTTTTTCTTTCTTTCTTTCTGTATTTTTGTCTGTCTGTTAACACGATTCCGGCTAAACCGAAACTCCGATTGCGATGAAATTTTATGGAGTCCTTCGAAATCTTTGAACTTAGAACTGCCAGGTTTTTGAGCGCAATCGGAAAATTTTTTTTCGTGAAAATCGCAATTTTACGATTTTTTTCGATTTTTAAAAAATTTCTTCGACTATAACACCTACATGCTTTATCCGATTTTTATGATTTTTGCACAGAACCTTTACTTTATGAATTAAGATATTCTTGTGAAATTTGAGCGCAATTAAAAAAATATTTATCATAAAAATCGAAATTGTACAGTTTTTTTTATTTTTTTAAACAATTCTTTCACTTATAGCACCTACATGCTTAATACGATTGTAATGATTTTTTCGAAGAACCTTAATTTTATGAATTAAAATATAAGTGTCAAATTTGAGCGCAATCGAGAAATTATTTCTTATAAAAATCGCAATTTTACGATTTTATAACAATTACGATAAATTTAAAAAAAACTAAAAAAATTAAGTTAATTTTTAATTTAATTTATATAAATTTAAAAAAAATTTCAACTTAGTAATGATTTTTCCACAGAACAACAGAAAATTCGCATAACACATGGCAGCTCAATGCCCCAATTACGCTCATCCAACAACGCGGCGGGACTTAAGCGTTTTTCCTAGTTAAAGGACAAATAACCTATTCATTGTGAAATCGGATAGAAATTAAGTCATTTACAGAAGGTTAATCGACAGGGAACTGGACTATTGGTTGGGGTTTTGATATTTAATTAAACAACATAAACAGGAACAGTCGTCAATTAACACGTCTATCTATAGAGTACTTATAGCCAGTGATAGGTTTGTCCCTTCGTTGCATTCATTTTTTCATTAAAAAATTCACAAAGGCAAACCTCTTTGCAAATTTGTCGATTTTGGGGCCGACTCGATATTTATATTTTCTTGCAGTATTGTCATGTATTAGGGTTAGGACCCTAACACATGTGTCTACTCAACCCGGGAAGATGTCACGATCATGCTTGACGTCATTTACGCCGGATGCTACCGACGTGAGTTCATTTAGGGTCAAGACGTCTAGTTACTTTCCGGCGTGGCTCATTTAGTCGCAATACTGGAAGGGAATCGACCGACATAAACGCTGAATACTTAAGATTGCACAACTAAATAGTGCAAGTAAATCGGACTTTGATTAAGTGCACTGAACGTAGAGTGCGGACGTTCGTGGGGGACAGAAGAGAGACGAGCAACAACCGTGGACGGAGGAGGTCAGGACAGTGCAACAACAACCGCAACGTGAACACAAATGTCCTGGAAGAGTTCTTAGTGAGGATTACCGGATGAAGAACCAGAACAAGGATTAACCATAAGAAGAGTGAAGAGAGGAAGACATCGCCCAGGGTCCGACATCAGGGTGTCGGAGGGGGCCAGTCTAAACCACATAACGGGACTAGAAGCATTCGGTAGCCATGCAAACCAATTAGTAAGTTCATAGAGTCAGTAGAGGTATGAACCACGGTCTGCCAGACGGAACTCATAGGTTCGATCCTAGGCCAGAATAGGAGGTCATTATGTTTATCTCTAATACAGTGCTGGTCTCTTAAGTGGAATCACGTCTAATTACTGTGTCTACAACCCCCTCATGAACCCACCTACCCACGATCCCTGGTCCGTGCTAGCTATTTTAAGCCTAAGAGTTTACGCTACGCCCCACTTAAACACTCATTTGGCGATCACACCCTCAGCCAAAGGGCCTAACTAGCTATGCGTGACATGGTGATGGCGCCGGATTTTGTATAGTTGCATTTTTGTGACTGTGTACAAATGGGTTTTGGTGGTTGTTTTTGATGGAGGTAGATAGATACTCTTGGGTGTCCGGCGGTTAGCGCGCCTGCGTAAGTAGGTGGCGGCTGGCGTGCCTATTGTCTCGGCGACCAAGCTTTCCGTGTCCGGTGAACTGCAAGCTCAGCATGAAGGTAGTACGTACACAGGTCTTTCCTGAGAAGTATCGAGAGGGGAGGGATGCTGCGGAGATTTGGATTAGAACTTATGAAGCAGCGGCGTCTATAAATGGCTGGTCAGATGATAATAAGGTATATCTTTTAGATTTGTTTTTGACAGGTAGTCAACATGAATGGTATCTCTATAAGACGTCGGAACATAGTCTGAAACCGTTTGATGGGGTTGGGGAGCGTCCAAAATTAGAGTGGTCAGTGCTCAAGGCTAGTTTTATTAAATGGTGGGGTGTTAAACGGGAGGATACTTCTCATCAGAGTATTGTCGACCAACAGGTTCCGTGTTCGAGTCCAGGGAGCACTCTTAGTCAACAGGGTGGTTTTCAGTCTTACCCTCAATCACAGCAAGGGGGCTTTCACTCTTATCCTCAATTCAACAGGGGGCTGTGGGGTCCGCTAATGCATTCCAACAGGGGGCTATGGGGGCCATAATGCATTCCAACAGGGGGCTATGGGGGCACCTAGCGCATTTCAGCAGGGGCTGTGGGGCCCGCAATGGCATTTCAACAAGGTGGCTATCAACAAGGTCCTCAAATGCAGCCGGTATCTTTTCCCGCGTCTATTCCCTCTAATATGCCAATGCAGCAGGGGGTTGCTTCAGGACAGCAGCCTGTGGGTCAGATGGGCCAAGGTAGTACACAGATGTATCAGGGTGGTAATAAGATATACCAAGGTGGTAATCAGATGTACCAGGGTGATAATCAGTTATACCAAGGCGGTAGTCTATGCCACAGGGGTGACACTTGGATGTTACAAATGGTTGCTAGGGTACAGCAGGAGGGGGAGAAGCGGGAGCCTATATTCTTGATAAGGCTCGGCTGTGTGCTAAGGCAGATTTATGGATGACGGTCAGGAAAAGAGCTAGGTGGTGTGTTAAAGGTCTTTTGCCGGAGGTCCAAAAATTGCTGGTGGCGAAATTTTCGTGTACGGATTTATGTGATTTGTTGCTTTTGGCCCCGGTATTGGAGCCTTCAGAAAGCACCAGTCATTCAGTTTAGATCGGAAGACGGAAGAAATTTAAGGAGAATTTAATGATCTAGGGAGTGATCAGTAATTGTCTAAATGCAATTTGTCGGAGAACGATTCGAGGTTTATGTGCGGTGGAGATACAGGGACCCAGGGGTCAGGAAGTATTGTCCAACGCGATCTCCTCAGCGTGATTTTGGACAGAAGGTAGTTGTTTTTTATTTGTCGAGACAGGGGTCAGTTTAAGAGGGACTGTGTCAAGCTATGCGTTCGAGGCTCGTCAAGAGCACCCTGTTGTTGTCTCAGTGGAACAGATACCATCTTCTGTGCCGTTAACTCAAACAAACCGTTGGAGCACCTGTCTTGGGAGTAGTATTAATTGGGGTGCGACCGTTTGCAATAAGAAAAAATTTCTAAGGTTTTGTGCCCTGTGGTTACGAGTAGTGATGTGACTCTCCGGTACGATTAACAGCAATACCAAAGGTTACACCGACACCTAAATAATTTGAGTGGTTTGTTTCACTCATACGCCTGACGGAGGGTCCTTCACTCGTTTTGAGTGTTATGCTCACTCATTTTACTGGAATTGTCTACTCGATGTATTTGGTGTCATTATTTAGCTCAAAAATGTGCTGATGACCGTGTGACACCGCTCTTTAGTTGCGATGTTGAGTCCATATGGCGATGCATAAGCTTGTTCAAGGGATTAGTGTTGATATTTATCTCAAGGGAATTTTTTTTTTTTGGGAACAAAAAAAAAAAAAAAGAAAATTGGTGGCGGCGTTCTCTTCTTATTGTATGTGTCCTACTGTATTGTCCTGATCGTGTCACAAGTCTAGGAGATGAATAGCAAAAGCTTTTTACCGGCGACGTTTCAAACAATGTCACTTGTATTGCTTTTCATATACTCATGGCCAACGAACGAGGTAGTTGCAATTCCAATATATATCCACCTGTCCCTCTGCCACGCACCTGGCATTCGTCGAAACCACTCGTCAGTGTTGTTAATTCGTGCGTGTGCGCATCTGTTGCCAGTGTAAGTTCTTTCTAGCAAAAATGTTTTGTGACTGGTGTATATGACTGAAGTGTTCAACGTTCAAGATAGAAGGCATTCCTGCAAGAAAACGCCCGAAAGCAAAAGGTAAATGTCGACATCTGTTGTACTTCTATATGCCACGAAATAGTATGTTCATTGTGTTTTCATTGTTTAGTTTAAAACAGACACATAATATTTCATGTGTATTGTTTTTCGAGGGGGGTAGGGGGGGGGAGGGGGGGGGGGGGGACTTATCATGTGCTGTAAGCCTAGATAATAATGCATATTATTTTATCGCATGCCTTTTCATGGGCGTCCAACAGAAGGAGGAGACAGAGAACGCAGTCGTCCATCTACATATATTGACCAGTGATGTTTGCATACAGCTGCTTTAGTTTTACGTTATTTTGTCTAATTTTGAATGATTTTTCTTCTGTTTGAGTTATAATGCTGAGTAAGAGTATCTTTAAAGCCAAAATATCGCTATTATTTTGAGTGAATGTCGATCTTTTTAATTAGCGATTATCACCCTTTATTTCAGAGTGAAAATTTCGGGGAGACTATAATTGAGTGGAATTATTTCACTCAGATTCTAGGTAGTGGTTGGTCACTCATAAGATGTGCAAATCACGCACTAAAAAAAGGGAGCGAAATTTCACTCGATTTGAGATGTTTTTCCGCTCTTTTAATTTAAGTGAATTTCTAAGGTTTTGTGTCATCTTCTGTGCCGTTTTACCCGTTGGAGCGCCGGTAGTGGAAAGTAGTAGCACTGATTGTCGACCGGTGTTTGCATAATGAAAAAAATTCCTGAAGGTTTTTGTGTCCTGTGTTAAAGGTAGTTACGTTTCGGGTGAGATTAACTAGTAATGAAGAGGTATTTCTAAGGTTGTTGTGTCCTGTGGTTTGAAAGTAGTTGAGCGTTTTTTCGGTGGACGATTAACAGCAATGAAAGGTATTTTCTCAAGTTTTGTGTCCTGTGTTAAAAGTAAGTGCGGTTCGGGTGACGATTAACAGCATGGAAGAGGTCTTTTCTAAGGTTTTGTGTCCTGTAGTTCAAACGTATTGACTTTTCGATGGCAACTAATAGCAAGTGAAAAGGTGTTTTCTAAGGTTTGCTTCCTGTGGTTAAGGTAGTTACATGTCGGTGACAACCTAATTCGCGAATGAAGTAGGTATTTCTACGGTTTTTGTTCTAAGTTGAGGATGGATGTTTCTATGGTAATTACTACATCACGGAGGAGGTTAGGTGGGATGTTTTGTTGTCTAATAGTATGAGGAGGGTAGTGGAAACCACTCACGGGATATAGGGGATGCTGGGGATGTCACTGCTAGTGAAAGAGTAATACTTACTTCGCTTCTACCGTTTCATGCAGGAAGTAGGGATGCCTTGGGGATTTCCTACTTGGAAGGTTGAAGAGAGTAATACTTTCGCCTGTCTACCGTTCATGAGAAGTAGGGGGTGCTTTGGGGATGTCACTGCTAGGTGAATGATGGGTGGTTCTTCGCTGTCTACCGTTCCATGAGAATGTATGGGATCCTTTTGGGGGGGATGTGTCACTGCTAGGTGTAGAGAGTAGTACTCACTGCCTACTGTTTATGAGTACGTAGGGATGAAGTGGTGGTTTCGCTGCGTGGTGACGAGGGCGGGAGTGCCACGTGCCTACGTCTTGTGAGGATAGGATGAACCAGATGTGGTTGTGTTTGCCCTATTGTGAGAGTATTGGACATCGCTTGTCGTTCGCAGCCTTGGTTTAGGGGAGCGCCAAAAAGGTTGTCATACCCTAGTATTGGAGATGTGTGGCACTGACGTACCATTATCTCGCAGTTCAAAGAAGGAATGGTAGGCAGTGCTTTACAATTCGGCTATGGGTTTTTCAAGGGGTGGAAATGCCGTCTCATTTGCAGCTTGGCTTCAAGGTGGAGGACCCAGGGGTGGTTTCACATCCTATGTGTAAATGCATATTTATACCATGGACTTAATTCTTCGTAGTTATACTGTTTGTGATTTCATTTGCGAGGTTCTATATTAGCAAGATGTTACTATTGTTTTTTCTCGAGTGTCCAGTAATAGGCCTGATGTGATTTCGCTGATTCTATTAATTGTTCGGTCAAAGCGCTCTGAGTGAGGCACACGCATGTGAATAACATCGATCTTCTAATTGTTCTGCAATTATTAATTGTTTGGTTTTTGTCGTGCGGCAGAAGTGCACAGTCAAGATCGTATGTAAACAAAGGGTACCGGGGTTCTTACCAGACTCCTGGTACGGTGAGCATGGCTGTATTAACAAGTAATAAGTTATGTTGTTTGTTTAGTAATTATAAGATTATATTGTTTATTATATAATTATATAATGTTTTGATTTCATTTTACATACACAAATTTTGTCAATATCATTCAGGAATACTGTGTAAATTTCATCTGGTTTTTGTTGCAAAAGAAGTTGTTGCATAATTGTTAATTGTAAATTCATTGTTTTGGTCTGTGAATTGAGATTATAAAATATTCTTACTGATTACGAGTTATGCTGGGCGAGCCGAGTCACGGCAGTAATGTATGTACTGCGTCAGCTGTTTCTTTTGAAACGTGCTAGCTGTCATGTGATGGCACGGTGTTTGTTGTTGTACGCAAATGGCTGGTCGGTTTTTATTTATGTTAAACAGTGAGTCGCGATGCGGCCCTCTCACCTCGAATGGATATCGGGTGGCGGACTGGAAAGCAGTACATGCCTGCGATTCTGACGACGACTGAGGAAGTGTCAAACTCGTTTAGTCCAGCATGTCGGTACCACGGCACCTGGCAATATTTTGATTTTTGAGAATCTAGGAATTTACCATAGCATTCCAAATATTATTACTTAGGGATTTGGACAGTAAACATCTTAATGTGGATCCTGATTGTTTTTTCATTTTGAATTACACACAAACAAATAATTAAGCTTATTGTAATATCTTTGTGTTTTTTTGTTATTGTTTGTGTACAGACTAAGATATAGGGATTTACAGGTTAAATTATTTGATTTTCTCATTACACAGGAATTATATATTTGAGTATGAAGGATTTTGACTGTCGTAGAGTCACGTCTTTTATATTAGTACCTGGATGTACAGTGCCAAAGTGCGAGGTTTATGATTTTCGTCCGGCAAAACGTGGGAATTCTTTGTTTTTTTTCTTTCTTAACTAGGATTTTCAGCTTAGGGGTCCTCGTTTGTTGTTTCACTGGTTTCTTTGGAGAGGATGTGCGCCAAATGAAGTAATCCTTTGCCGAAACAGAAGAGGTCTTTTCGGGCCAAGACAAGGAAGAGAAAAACAGTTGGAAGAAGACATCATCGCCAGAGGAATGTAATATTCCAACGGAGGTCTTCAGCTACCAGCGAGCCAGGTCACGAGGACGTGCCCTACAGTGGGAGGGGGCATGTCATGTATTAGGGTTAGGACTCTAACGACATGTGCTAACTCGGAACCGGGAAATTGTCTCACGATTCATTGGCTTTGACGTCATTTACGCCGGATGCTACCGTGACGTTAGTTCATTTAGGTGTTCAAGACGTCCTATTTACTTTCCGCGTTGCTCATTTAGTCGGCAATACTGGAAGGGAATCGACCGACATAAACGCTGAATACTTAAGTATTGCACAACTCAATAGTCAAGTAATCGGACTTTGATAAGTGCACTGAACGTAAGAGTGCTGGATGGTTTACGTTCGTGGGGGACAGAGCAGAACTAGCGACAAACCCGTAGGGACGGAGGAGGTTCAGGACAGTGTCAACAACACCCGCAACGTGAACCACAATGTCCTGGAAGAGTTTCTTATAATGAGGATTCCGGATGAAGAACCAGAACAAGGATTAACCATAGAGACAAGCGTATGAAGAGAGAAGACATGCCCAGGGTTCCGACATCAAGGGGTGTCGGATTGGGCCAGTCGAAACCACATACCATGGATAGAAGCATTCGAGTAAGCATGCAAACAATTAGTAAGTCATAGAGTCAGTAGCAGGTATGAACCCACGGTCTGCCAAACGGAACTCATAGTTCGATCCTAGGCCGAATGAAGGAGGGTCATTATGTTTATTCTCTATACAGTGCTGGTCTCTTAAGTGGAATCACGTCTAATTACTGTGTCCTACAACCCCTCATGGAACCCACCTACCACGATCCCTGGTCCGTGCTGAGCTATTTAAGCCTAAAGAGTTTACGCTAAACGCCCCCAACTTATAACACTCATTTGGCGATCACCACCCTCACCAAAGGGCTAACTACTATGCGTAGACAGTATATTAAATAAGGGGGTTCTTCATTTGACTAATTTAACCTTTTCATTGTGAAATCGGATCGGAAATTGAAGTCATTTACAGTAGATTTCGAATTGGGAACTGGCTATTGGTTGGGGTTTTGTTATTTATTGAAAGACCAATCGGGAACTGTCTTTGTCAATCAACCCGTTCCTATCTATGAGTAACTATAGCCAGTGATAGAATTGTCCCATTCGTGCATTTAAGTTTTCATTACACAAAATTTACAAAGGCTAACCCTTTGCAAATGTGATTATGCGTCCGACCTCGGTACTATTATTTTTCTTGTGAGAATGAATTAGGGTGTTTCTTCCATTGACAAATAATCTATTCATTGGGAAATCGAAATAGAAATTGAATCAGTTACAGTAGATTAATTGAATGTTACTGGACGGTTGTTTGGTTTTGTATTTATTTGAAGAACAAACGGGAACTGTCTTTGGCAATCAACACGTCTATCTATAAGTACTTATTGGCCAGTGATAGGTTTTGTATCTGTTTTGCATTTCATTTTTTCATTAAAAAATTCACAAAGTCCAACTCTTTGCAAATTTGGTCGATTTGGGTCGACTCGATATTCTTATATTTTCTTGCAGAATATTAATAATGGGGTTCTTCTCATTGACCATTAACCTTTCCATTGTGAAATCGGATAGAAATTGAGTCATTTACAGTAGAATTAATCGATTGGAACTGGACCTATTGGTTGGGGTTTTTGTTATTAATTAAGAACAAAACCGGATATATGACGTAACCTTACTTTTAAAGACGTGATAATTGTTCTGATGTGCATCCCTGTATCTCCACAAGTAAGCATGTCCAACGCCTAAATAGCATTTAATTGTCACTGAAAATTGTCGAGAAGACTAGTTCTGTGAACGGGGAACGTTAAATTGTGTGCCTGATTCGTGACACTGGTATTGAAATTGTGATTCAATGTAAATACCAAAATTTGAAGCGAGGGGGTATGATGGTACAGATGTGATAAAATTCGATGAACGGGCAAACAGAATGAAAGATTTTCGCTGGCATTTAATCGAAGCCAATTTAGTTGTCTAACACCGGTGTGATGTGATCTGATTTCTAACTATCAGGATAAAACGAACGCAAGAATTTTGTGCGTTTTGTAAAGAATCGAGAGGTGTCCTCAGTCAAGTCGTTGTATCTATGTCGCAGTAGTCAAGTTGTGGCATATAGACTTTGTAGCAAGCGATGGTTTTAAGTTTTGTCGGAAGAAAATTTTTTGAGTCCTGTTTAAAGAATGTAGAGGAAGCATACTTGTGGTTCATAATTAATGTTTAATAGGCCAGTCCAAGAAAAAGTCGTTTGTCATTTGTAGTCCCAAATTTCGAAACACTATTTTGGAATGTATAAAGTCTAATTGGCTTAAAGTTTATGGTATCCTAAAACAATCGTTTTGAAATTTAAATGGGTTTTATAAGTACACAGTTTTATATGCCCGACTCAGCAAGTGATTGCAAGTCTTTGTTGAATCATTTCAATTGCCTGATTAATATGTAAAGGAGAAAGGTGAAGTAGATTTTGTTAGGTCGTCGCGTTAAAGGTGATGATTAGCAATAAGTTAGTGATGAAGGATATGTCATTACTGTAAATTTGAGAATAACAATGGCTCAAGTCATTCTACACTGTGGCACCCCGCATTAAATGATACAAATTTGATCTTTCTCATCGCCTGAATATCACACATTGCTGTCTGCCTCGTAGATTATGAATTCATACCAATTTAACGTAGATAGAAAATTAATAGCTTGCAGTTTTACTTAAAAGAATGTCTGTGTCAACTTGAGTCGAAAGGTTTTTACTAAAGTCGAGTAATGTCAATATTGTATGTTGGAGTCGATTGTCATATTCGTTTCGTATATCGTCGGTTACTTTAGTTAAAGCTGTACAGGTGCTATGACCAGTATAAACCAATTGGTATTTGTCTAATTGTGTGGAGCGGGTGCATTGGGTCTTGTAAGAACTCAGAAATTTGTATTTGGACGATGAATTCAAGCCACTCTTTGGTAGCCGGGTAGAATCTTAAGTTAGGTCGTAATCACTAGCCGTGTCAGGGGTCTACTTTTTTGTGGTGGGAGGGGCCTGCGTCCAGATTGTTTGAATGATTCGTTGTCAAAGAAAAATTTATAATATATAAACTGGTTCGATTAGTATAGGAGAAAGTTTTATCATGTGCTGAATGAGTTTAATTGGAATCATGTCGACACCTTGCACCTCGATTTATTGCGTTTTTAATTGCATGTAGGAATTGGAGCGACTTTTCGGGTGTAATCGTGAGAAAAGTAAAAATTTATAATGTGTCGGTTTTAATACTTTGATGTCTTTTTTAATGCATTTGTTTTTTTGTAATTAATGTCAGGAACTTGTGAACAGACCGAAAAAAGGTTTGATTTAAATTAGCAAGGGGAATTTCATACTGCCTGCCTCCTCCTTTTGTTTCTTAATTCCCATTTGTGACAAACTTTGCCACCATTTTTTCTGATTGGTGTTTTGGGGCCTAGTAACTGTATCGTATGTTTCGTCGTCTTGGCTGTCCTGATTGTCTGATTAGTTTTGTATCTAAGATGATTGTAAATTTGTTTATTCTCAGAGTCGATGTTTCTTTGTATTTTGTATAGTGCGGCGTCTCTTCTTGCCTATCATCGCTTTATTTCGGTAGGAAGGTCCAGGGCTGACGGGGGTTGTTGATCACGAACAGTTTTCTCAAGGGGCGTGTTTTTATCATACAACTCCATCACTAAAGCGTTAAAGGTAAGGACTTCCTCGTCAAGATAGGAGAGTTTTATTTGTACCGTTTCCCACGGCAGATATACGATACTGGGGTGATACTTGAGTCTAATTGAAATTTATGTGTATCGATGAATTTAAGTTACGAGTCCGAGATAAATTTAGGTTTTATACTTAGGCCACACACGAATTGAGTACTGTAATTAAAATAAGATCGTGAGTCGGAATCTGTGACTGAACAGCTTTACCCATGGTTGACTACTCTGTCACAGTTGCTGTCATTAATTAGGTTGATCAAAGTGTGTGCGGGTAGATGTTTAGGCGTCGCGTTCAAGGGGTATACAGATAAGGTTGCACGATGTCAAATCTTGTAAGTATTGTCCTCGTGTCGTGTGATTTGGAAGTTGTTAAATTTTTGTTTAAATCGCCACTAAAAATACGTGCTCATAATGAGGTACATTATAAATTTTCAATAGTGCCTGTTTCAAAATCTGTCAGAAATCCGATTTTAGGAGGACGATGACCGACCTGCAGTAGGAGTACCGATTGATTGGGAGATTTTAATTTCAATATCATAATTTCTAGCCTGAGAGCAATATTTCGCTGTAGATTTGTGAGAGTAACTTACTTTTTATATCGTTATCGAATATCCGCACCAGACTCTTCTCCGCGCCGTGTGTCTTTGTGCTGATCATTCTAATGAGGCGGTTATCCTTCCAATTAACGACGGTTTTTGGGCTGAGGGATGGTTTTAGCCACGAGTCACTGATTAGTATATACGTGACTTTACTCTCGTCTTCATAAGGGTTTTGTAGTCATAGGTCAATGGGCCATTAGAGAGGAACGTTCATGTGTACTACTTGGTGGCGTGCGACATTGGATGACCGTCTAGCTGATTCTTTAGAATGTTTTCTCCACCGTGAGACGCAAGTGTTGTTTTGGCGAGTCAGGGTTTTGAAGGGCGTGTGGTTATTTACGACATCCGTTAAGTCCTGAGAAGAGAATCTTTGTGAAAGAACAGGGGGTGGGAGAGCGTCACGGTTGGAGGTCAAGATTAGTTGAAGTTTGTCGGTTTTGCCAACTTATTTTTGTTTTTATTTTTACCCATTGTCAATAAGATTAAAAAACTGTTTAAATAAGTTGAATTGAGTAAAATATTATCACCGTGTACATAAATAGTTATAACATATTTCTTTCAGATGTATATGGTAATCAAATTTTAATGCATTGGAAAAGTACTTCACGGCGCTCGAATTTCTTAAAGGGGGTGGGGGGGGACGTGAGCATTTTCTTTGCTTCTGTGCTTGTGACACACCTAGCCCCACTATCTCGCGTGCCACCAAAAAAAAAAACCAAGTACTGACTGCAAGAGTCTTTCTACATTTTGTAGCTGTGGGTGGTGGTGGTGGTGGTGGGTGGTTGGTGGGATGACATTCACCCCCACTACCCCTCTTCGACTTCTACGCCGATCCGTTTTTACTATCCAACTAAGGATCTAGTTTTATTTGTTGACTCTACAACAAATTAAAATAAGTATACGTTCGTGACTTTTAAAACATCCATATTTAAGGGTCCATTAACTTGCTCACCACCAATGAAATTTTGCGGATTATGCTGTGAATTTTGCACACTTTTTGCATAGTTTTTTTGTACAACCAATTTCGATTTTTGCACAAGCACACAAACACTACGACAACTGTTATTTTGGCTGGACCAAGCTAGTGCTAAGTAACACCCCAAATGGATTTTGCATGTCAAAACTCTATGCCTATTTTTGCACACTTTTTGGCACATTTGCACAACCAATTTCGATTTTTGCACAAAGTCGTCACAAAAAATTACGCACAACTTCGTTTTGGCAGAGCCAAGTTAATGCTAAAAAACAAATGGATCTACATGTCAAACCCATGCCATATTTTTGACACTTTTGCACAGTTTGTCATAACCAATTTCGATTTTTGTACAAGTAGAACAAAACGTTACGACCAACTTCATTTTTGGTTGAGCCAAGTTAATGGTTTTCGTAAATAAAGCTAATTTTCAATGTGCAACGTTATATCATATGTTTGCACACTTTTTGCTCACGTTTTGCACAACCAATTTCGATTTTACACAGGCAATACAAAAACTACGAACAACTCTCATTTTGGCTGAAGCCAAGTGAATGTTATTTCATATAAATCATACAATTTAATGTGCATAACCTTATATTATATTTTGCACACTTTTTGCAACAATTTTTGCCCAACCAAATTTTGAATTTTTGCACAAGCAACACAAAAAACTTACGACAACTAATATCAATCAGGAAAGTAACAATGCCGAGATCAATTTACAATTATCGTTATTTCCGCCTAACAAGTAATTAAAAATATATAAATTATAGCAACAGACATACAAGTAAAAGGCATTGCAATACACCAGCAAAATGTTTTTTTTTTGTACTTTATGACGTAACATCAAGAAAAGTGAACAAAGTTTAGGTTCAATATAAAATACATTATTCCCCCTAAAAGATAAAAAAATTTAAATTTAACGCAACAAAAAAAACCCCGTAAAAAAGGGAATTTTAATCAAAAAAAAAAATGTTTTTTTGTAATTCTAGATAGACTAATATCAAGGGGAAAATAAACATGCCCAGGTTTAATATTAAATTCATTTTTCCACCTAACAAGTAATTAAAAATATAAAAATTTACAGCAAACCCCAGAAACACAAGTAAAAGGCATTTCAATACAACAAAAAATGTTTTTTTTACATTCATATGATAGACGTAATATCAAGGAAAGTAAACAATCGAGGTTTAATATTACAATATCTAATTCCCTATCCAAAAAATCCAACAACCAACAAACAAAAAAAATTTTAAAAAAATTAAATTTACAGCAAAAAGAAAAACAAAAAAGGCATTACAAACAAAAAAAAAAAGTTTTTTTTGTACTTTAATGATAGACGTAAATCAAGGAAAGTAAACAATGCCCAGGATCAATATTTCAAAATCTTATTCCACCAACAAGTAAATTAAAAAAAAATATAAAATTTTCAGCAACAAGAAAAACAAGTAAAGGGCATTTCAAAAAAAACAACAAAATTTTTTTTTTTTTGTGTACATTATTTTAAGAGAATATCAAGAAAAGTAAAAATGCCAGGTTCAATATTCAATATTATTATTCCACGTAAAAAATTAATTAAAAAAAAAATAAAAAAAACAGCAACAAGAAACACAAGTAAAAAAGGGATTTCAATAAACAAAAAAATGTTTAATTTTGGTTCATTTAAATTTTAGGCGTAAAAATTAAGGAAAGTAAACAAAGCCCAGGTTCAATATTAAAATATCATTTTCCACCTAACAAGTAATTAAAAAGATAAAAATTACAGCAAAAAGAAACACAAGTAAATGGCAAAAAATACAAAACAAAAAGTTTTTTTTGTGTACATTCATATGATAGACGTATAAACAAGAAAGTACAATGCCCAGGTTAAATAATAATATTTTTTATCTACCCAACAAGTTATTAAAAAATATAAATTTACAGCAAAAGGAAAAAAAAAGGAAACAAAAAAAAAAAAAAAACAAAAAATGGTTTTTTTTTGTTACTTTTTTTTATGAAGACGTAATATCAAGGAAAAATACACAATGCCGAGGGTTTAAATTATAATATTTTTATTTTTCCTAACAAGTTATTAAAAAATTAAAAAACGCAAAAAAACATAAGTAAAAAGGGATACAATAAACACAAAAAGTTTTATTTTTTGTGTAAATTCAAGATAGACTAAAATCAAAGGAAAATACACAATGCAGAGGTTTAAAATTTTAAAAATTATTTTTCCACCCAAAAGTTATTAAAAAAATATAAATTTCAGCTACAAAAACAAAAGTAAAAGGGATTCAATAAAACAACAAAATGTTTTTTTTTTGTTTTTCAATGTGACGAATATTAAGGGAAATTTCAATGCCGGTTTTTATATACAAAATCTTATTCCACGTAACAATTAAAAAAATATAAATTTACAGCAACAAGAAAAACAAGTAAAAGGGATTACAAACAACAACAAAAATTTATTTTTTTTCATTCAAGATAGGGGTAATATTAAAGGGAAATAAACAAGCCGAGGTTCTTATTCAATATATTTTCCACCTAACCCGTTTTTAAAAAATAAAATTTTAAAAACAACAAGAAACACAAATAAAAGGCATTTCAATCCCCAAAACAAAATGTTTAATTTTTTTTTCATTCTTAGATTGGCGATATTAAGGAAAGAAACAAAGCCGAGGTTCAATATTACAATATCATTTTTCCCCCTTAACAAGTTATTAAAAAAAAATAAATTTACAGCAACAGAACACAATAAAAACAAAAAAACAACACAAAAAGTTTTAATTTTTTTTCATTCAGAGATAGACTAAAACAAGAAAGGAACAAAGCCGAGGTTCAAAATTTCAAAATCATTTTTCCACCCAAGTAAAAAAAAATATATAAATTTACAGCAACAAGAAACACAAGTAAAAAACATTACAATACAACAACAAAAGGGTCTTTTTCTTTGTACATTCAGATGATAGACGTAATATCAAGAAAAATAAACAAAGCCGAGGTTTTTAAAATTACAATATTATTATTGAAACCCAACAAGTTATTTAAAAAATAAAATTTACGCAAAAGAAACACAAGTAAAAGGCAATACAAAAACAACAAAAAAATTTTTATTTTTGTGTACATCAATGATAGGGGTAATCAAGAAAGTGAACTGCCCAGGTTCAATATTCAATGTCATTTTTCACCTAAAAAAGTTAAAAAAAAATATAAATTTACAGCAACAAAAAAACAAGTAAAAGGGATTAAAATACAAAACAAAAGGGTCTTTATTTTTTTTACTTCAGATGATAACTTTTTAAACAGAAAGTGAACTGCTGAGGTCAATATTACAAAATTTTTTATTTTACCCAACAATTTTTAAAAAATTTTAAATTTTCAGCAAAAAAGAAACACAAATAAAAGGCATTTCAATACAACAACAAAAGCCCCTTTATTTTTGCATTTTATGAAACGTAATATCAAGAAAAGTAATTAAAAAAAATTAATTCAGCAACAAAAAACACAAGTAAAAGGGTTTACAATCAACAACAAAAGGCTCTTTATTTTGTTTATATGATGACGTAATTCAAGAAAAGTGAACATGCCGAGATTCAATATTCAAAATTTCTATTTCCCCCTAAAAAAGTAATTTCAAAAATGTATTTTACGCAAAAAAAAAACAAAAGTTTAAAAGGCATTTCAATACAACAAAAAAAGGCTCTTTAATTTTTTTTACTTATATGAGAGTAAATTTAAAAAAGTATTAAAAATTATCAATTTACAGCACAAAAAACCAAGTAAAAGCAATACAATACAACAAAAGGTTTTTTATTTTTTTCATTCATATGATAAAGTTTTTAAACAAGAGTGGAACAAAGCCGATGTTCAATATTACTATATTATTTTTATTCCACCCAAAAAGAATTAAAAAAAAAATTTACAGCTACGAAACCGTAAAATCAATACAAAAAACAACAAAAGGTTTTTTTTTTTTTGTACATTTTTGATAGAAGTTGTAAACAAGGGGTGAACAATGCCATGTTCAAATATTACATATTATTATTCCACCTAAAAGTAATTTTTAAATAAATTTACAGCTACAAAAACACATTTAAAAGCAATACAATACAAAAAACCAACAGGCTTTTTAAATTTTTGGACATTCAATGATAAAGTTTTATCAAAAGAATGACATGCCGATGTACAATTTCTATATTATTATTCCACTAACAACTTAAAAAAAAATAAATTTTTCGCTACAAAAAACAGTAAAAAAGCAAAACAATACCCAACAAAAGGCTCTTTATTTTGAAAATTATAGAAAGACGTTATATCAAGAAAAGTAAAAATACAAAATTTAATATTACAATATATTTTTCCCCCACAATTTTTATAAAAAAAATAATTATAAATTTTTCAGCAACAATAAACCAAATTTTAAAAGGGACATTGTTTTCATGGGCGTTTTTCAAGACAATCAAAAAAACCCAAGGGTTTAATTTCAAAATAAAATTTTCCACCCGACAAGTAATTTTTTTTATGGAAATCAATTATACTTACGGGAGCGTTTCCCGAAATGAAATTTAGATACAAAACAGGTATAAAAGAAAGTCATACAAGCAGTGTAAAAAAGGTTTTAACATTACTAAAAAAGAGATCAAGCTTTTTAGTAACCTTTCCCCGACCATAACTTTTTTTTGTTTTAAAAAAAACAAATTTTTTTCGTTTTTTCTTATTAGTGAAATGTCCTTTAAAATAAATTTTCTAAAAGAGTACAATGTTTTAAAAATTATGTCATTCAATAAAAACAACAGATCAACTCAGAAAGAAATTTTTAAATAGAATTTAGCTATAATAATTTATTCAATAATAGACTACACGTTAAATATAATTTGTATATACAAAGTAATTTTAATTTAAATTTTCAGATTTTTGATACATGGCCATTTGCAGAGTAAAGACATTTTTTTAATCGGCCCCTTTCCCTCCCCTTTGCCGCCATCTCCACCTTACGTAATCAAACCGTGCGATGAAAAAAAACATTTTTAAGTAGTATTTTAAGACTAATTTTGAGTGAACTACAACAGCAGTTAACTTCTGCCTCGAGCAAGTAATCTTAAAAGCAGGGGCCCCCAGCTTTGAATAAGTTTACAGCAGTTTTTTTATTTTATCTTTCTTAAAATTTTACTTACTTGAATTATTTTATTTTATTCATAACGTCAACAGTACGGGCTAAAGAGCACATCACTGACCCACACCATTTTTCTAAATAACGCTACTATTAATTTCTATACTCCAAACTATAAACACAAAAGATAACAAATACTTTTTTATGTATTCTACCACGAAAAAAACTACTAAAACTAATGGGTTATACATATTAAAAACCCTTCTACTAGTATTTGTGTGTGTACACATGCGATTTTAATGAAAGGGGTACCGTTATTAAATAAATCTTAAGCAGAAGAAAAAAAACTTTTTAAATCTTTTTCAATTTTTCATAAAAAAGTCATAATTTAAACTAGTGTAAATAAGTCCACACATTGGTGAGACCAAACATTTTGTTTAATGTGTTTTTTTAATGACTCTTTTCCACCACACGACAAATACCTACCTGAATAGTAGGTACTTTCACGAACAATGCTGCCGGGTTTGTTTACGATTTTTTTACAAGTATAAAATTCAAACACAAATATAAATTAATAAAAACATAATCTTTTCTCTTTATTCGGTTTTCTTTCATGACGGTGGGGAACCTCCCTTGCTAACATTTTCCTGTAACAATTTTCATCAATCAAAATAAATAAAAAATAAATCTTTTAAACTGGAGAAACCTTATGGGAGCATACTATAGAAATTTTTTTTTTTATTTTTTTAAAAATTTTTTCGAATTTTAGTGTTTAAAAGGGAAAATAAAAACTTTAAAAAAATTTCCCTACTTTTTTCATGTTAATTGGGTATGGACAATATTCTATTATATATTTTGGTATAAAAAGAGCAACTCAAGAAAACGGATAATAAAAAATAATACAGAAATGGGGCCTTTGTGGGAAGAGACGGGAATTAATAAAATTAAAAGGGGAAATTAAAAAGGGCCTCAAAGCGAATAAGAACCAAAAAAATATGTTTGGCTAATTTTAAGTTCCATGAGCCTTTTTCTCCGGTGCTATTTTTGTCTGAAGAAATGTTTTTAAAAAAAAAAATCAAATGATTCAAAAATAAACAATCACACGTTTTTTTGATCTTATTTTTTTTCTTACCCCTTCCGTACCAACCAAAATCCCTTGCACTGACATCACCGGTTTGAGGTTTTGATGAAAGTACCATGGTGTCTTGCCTCCCCCGAAAATTTTTTGAAAACAGCAAAACGAGACCAAAAAGCGAACCAGCCAGACAAAAAGTGACAGATACGGTACATGAAATTTTTTCCACTAAGAGCAAACATACCCGAAATACAAAAATCCAATACAAGATTCTGCCAAAGAAAATACACGCCACCAGAAGGGAAGGAAAGCATTAAGTCCGGCAGAATCAAACCGAGAATTAAAGTATTTTTTGGTTTATTACATAACCTAACTATGCCCCTTGAAAAAAAACAAAACCCCATTTAATCACCCGGGATCGGTCTTTTGAGTAAGTAGCGAGGGTTTCTCGCCGAATTCTCTTGGTAAGAGCTGAAAACACGTTTCTAAACCCAAAGCGAGAAACGCAAACCACCATCCAACAAGCTATGGCATACTAAAACTAGTTAAAACCCCAAGCATTATTAAATACTCATCCTGGGTAAGACTTCTACCCAAAGAAAATACACCCACCATAAAAGGAAGAATGCACTAAGTCCGGGCAGTAGACCCAAACCAATAATTAAAGACTTTTTAATTTTTGCTGTTCAAACCCAAAATATCCCCTTTGCAAAAAACAAAAACTCAGCAACTACCCGGATCGAGTCATCTTGATGTAGAGTGACGGGTCCCCCGATATTCCTTGATAACGGCTCACACAGCAGAACCGGCCCCAACAAGCTTTGCATACATACAACTAAGTTAAAAGCACAACATTATTGAATACTCAATCCGCGGAAAGATTTTTGGCCCAAAGAAAATACACGCCACCATGAAGGAAGGAATGCACTAAGTCCGGCAGTAGATAAAAACAAGAAATGTCATTCGTAATTTTTATGCATCCTGAACAGAACCTTACTTTCTAAGCTCCGCCCCAATAAAAAAATAAAAATTTAATCCCCGGATAGACTCCGATGAGCCCCCTTTGATTGGCCTAAGTAGTCGCCAGTTACCCCCTACCGCACCATGGTTACAAATTGAGTGGACACGGACTAGGCCAGGGGCCTTTCACCAAGGGCCGGGGACCCCGCCCAAAACAGAAACTAGCGGGGCCCCTTTGGGGGTTTTGGGGGAACCGCTCGGCCCCGGGAAAGGGTTTTACCCCCCAAAACCCAAAAAGTCGCCGGTCCAAGGTCCAGGTCACTAAAATGTCGTCCCTAGGCCTGGTGAATTAGATGGGAAAATATAGCTATACCCGTAAGGTTTCGTCATTGGAGGGGGGGGGGGGGGTGATTGCAATTTCACGTATCAGGAACCAGGCGTATTAAATGGCTGAAAAATTTTATCAATGTCTCAGTGTCTTAGTTGTCTGTTATTGTTTAATAATATACGTTTTCTAAGTTGGGGGTAAATTTTCCCCAAACATTGCTTTACTTTTCGTTGTATAGGCAAAGCCTTTTCCTTGACGACCATGGGACTTTTTTACGCAAAATGCCCAACGGTTGATGCGCCCTTTAAACTAAAAAACATACCAACCCCCCTCCCGTAAAAAATTGTCACTTTCCCGGGTCGATATCTTTTATGTAAATAGCGACGGGGTCCGCGACAGACTGTTTCATAATGAACGCGGGAAGTTTTAACTGGGACGGGGGCCATCTGATCTTTGCCCAAATTCCCTTAAAAAAAAACCCCTTATTGAGCTAAAGACTTTGATTAATATTTCTTCTTTAGACAAAATCGTATCAACTAATCGAGTAGAGAGACCTCTCTAAAAATGATTCATGAAGAAATCAAATTTTATTAATTTACTACTAGGGAAAAAACTAAATCCCGCCGGTTGGGATGAGCGTAAATTGGGATATTTGGGTGCCATGGTATGCGGTTTCTGTTTTTTTGTGAAAAAAACATTACGTTTGGGTTTTTTTAAAATTAATTTAATTAAATAAAAAAAAAACTTTAATTTTTTAATTTTTTAAGTTAAACGAAATTTTAAAAAAAAAAAAATCGTAAAAATTTCGTTTTCTAAGAAAAAATTATCGATTTGCGCTCAAATTTTACAGAATATATTTTTTTCATAAAATTAAGGTCTGTGAAAAAATCATTACAATGGGTAAAGCATGTAGGTGTTAAATAGAAAATTTTTTTAAAAAAAAAAAAAACGTAAATTTCGATTTTCATGAGAAAATAATTTTACGATTGCGCTCAAAATTTCCACGAATATCTTTAATTATAAAAAATGGTTTTGTGAAAAAATCATAACAATCGATAAAACTGTAGGGTTTTAAAATAAAGAAATTTTTTAAAAACGAAAAAAAAATCGTAAAAATTGCGATTTTTAAAAGAAATAATTTTCGATTTTCGCTCAAAAAGTGGCAGTTCTGTTCAGGTTTCGAAGGCCCCCATAAAATTTTTTATCGCATTTTGGAGTATCGGTTTTTTCCGGGAAACGTGCGGACAAAAAACACAAAAATACAAAAAAAAAAAAAAAAAAAAAAAATTTTCCGGGTTTTTTTTAGTGTAGTGAAATGGAATTTCGCTTGCTCCTACCTCGCTACGTCATCCAATTTCGACCCTACTATGGAATTATATTGTATATTGATCTAATCTGGAGTGAAAAACCGACATTCAGAGAAGAGAGAGAGAGAGAGAGAGAAGAGAGAGAGAGAGAGAGAGAGGGGATGTGTCAAAAATTTAAAAGGGTGAGGTGGAAAACATTACAATTTTTGTCAATAACAAAAAGATTTTAATAATGAGTATTGGATGAATTTTTATTAATTTAATTCTTAATGGAAAAAAAAAGCCCCAATTGGTGCGTATTTATTATAACTGTCATCAAGTAAACTTACATGTTCTCGAAGTCTCCTCCTCAAAGTTCTCCATGTTGACGAAGTGAGCGGGCACCGGAGCTAGAGGACGTAGTGGACTGGTCATCAGAGGGCCAGACGAGCCTCGAGCAGCCAGACAATCCACTGACAAAGAGCAACTATACAGAAGCTCCCAGGAACCTCGGGCAAGACCAGAGGGAGTCACCCGACACACACTGACATCCGGTACACACGACCTGCGTTGCCACGGTGTCGTCACTTGGCCATGCGCGTGTCTTCTCTGCGACGACAAACAGCTTCTTACTCTTCCTTGGTGTTGTTTGTAGTCACCATCTCAATGCGATGATGTGCGTGGTTTTCAGCTGTAACAGAACAACGCACTATTATTACACAATTCAAAGAGAATTCGTACATACTGCATGAAATTTAGAGAAGAGACAGCAGAGTGTGTGAAGCTATAAATGGTAAGGTGGCTAAACAATTAATTCAAAGTTATAATCGTATGTCAATAACAAAATAATAATAATAACAATAATAATAATAATAATAATAATAATAATAATAATAATAATAATAATAATAATAATAATAATAATAATAATAATAATAATAATAATAATATCGAAAAGGTAAGGTTACACAAGCAGAAGAGTTCCAGCTAGATGATGGAAATAGGATTGGAATAATGGACGATAACGATGTATACAAATATTTAGGATTCTCACAAGCTGCCAGAATTGAACATAAAGTTATGAAAGCAAAATTGATAGATACATACAAGAAACGACTAAAGTCTATCCTCAAGACGCAACTAAACGGTAAAAACAAGATCACAGCAATAAATACATATGCTGTACCAGTACTGACATATTCATTCGGAATCATTAAATGGACGCAGACAGACATCCACGCGTTGGAAATATTAACTCGTACTACACTTACCAAACACAGAATACATCATCCTAAATCAGCAATAGAGAGATTGACACTTCCAAGAGAAAAAGGAGGACGGGGCCTAATTGATCTGAACAACTTATATTATAAACAAATAGACATTTTAAGAAAATACTTTTTTACAAAGAGCAACCAAACCACACTGCATAGGGCTGTGGTGCTAGCTGACAAATCATTAACTCCACTCAATCTAGCAAACGAAAATGTCAATCTACAAGGGAAACTCATAACTGACGCTTCAAAAGAGTTACGTCTCTCAGAAAAGACCCTACACAAGAGACATTATGATGAACTACACAAAGGTCACGTAGATATTAAAGCATCAAATAGGTGGTTAAACAACGGGGAACTATTTGGAGAAACAGAAGGTTTTATGATGGCTATTCAAGACAGAGTGATTGCGACGAACAATTATAAAAAATACATAATACAAGATGCGACAGTAAACGATCAATGTAGAAAATGTAGTGCAAAGGGTGAAACAATCGAACACATCATATCCGGGTGCAAGTCACTATGTCAAACAGATTACCTCTACAGACATAACCAAGTAGCTAACATTATTCATCAAAAACTAGCAATCAAGTACAACCTCATTGACACACACACACCTTACTACAAATACAAACCAGAGAAAGTACTAGATAGTAAAGATTACAAATATATTACGACCGCACAGTTATAACAGACCAAACGATACATCACAACAGACCGGATTTAATAATAATTGACAAGAAGAAACAAGAAACTACCCTTATCGACGTTGCTATCCCAATGTGCCATAACGTCGAGACCACGTGGAAGAAAAAATTGACAAGTATAGTGAACTTGCAATTGAGATCAAGAAGATGTGGAAACAGAAAAAGGTAAATACAATCCCATTCATTATATCAGCCAACGGCATCATACCGAAGAAGCTACATGAAAGCATTAAACAACTAGATCTTCAACCCAATGTATACATCGAGACTCAAAAGGCAGTAATACTCAACACGTGTAGAATAGTTCGTAAATTTCTAAACTAAGAATGATACTTCGAGATTCCGAGACAGCTTCCATCCTGACATGGTTTTCGTGGTTTCCCATAGTCCGAAGAGCAAATGCTAGGATGGCGACGAGAAATCGGCCACGACCGTACACAGCAGAAAGAAAACATCATCTACAAACAATATTACAATTTATAAATGACTTATTTTAGTTAGAGTTAAGACAAAAGTAATAATGTATGTAATAGGTACACATGGAAGTACTTGACGTAAGTCCGTACAACATGTTAGCTCCGGTTTTAACCGAGTTTGTATGAAATACATCCAATAAAATAATAATAATAATAATAATAATAATAATAATAATAATAATAATAATAATAATAATAATAATAATAATAATAATAATAATAATAATAATAATCTTTACTCTGTTCCAACTATGTCGGGTTGAGTGGTGGTTTTCCACCATTATCTAGGACATGAAACAATAGATACTGAGCTTGCAAGACTCAGTGTTTCTTTCTCATCATCTTACCTCCTTCCTGTGACCAAACAAAATGTAATAATAATGAGTACGGCAATTGTTATAAATTGTTATTTACGGAGACAATGACACGGTAATTGTAAAAATTAGCCCCGAATTGGTGCGTATTTATTATTACTGTCATCAAGTAAACTTACATGTTCTCGAAGTGCCCTCTTCTAAGTTCTCCATGTTGACGAAGTGAGCGGGCACCGGAGCTAGAGGACGTAGTGGACTGGTCACCAGAGGGCCAGACGAGCCTCGAGCAGCCCGACAATCCTCTGACAGAGAGCAACTATACAGAAGCTCCCAGGAACCTCGGGCAAGACCAGAGGGAGTCACCCGACACACACTGACATCCGGTACACACGACCTGCTTGCCACGGTGTCGTCACTTGGCCATGCGCGTGTCTTCTTTGCGACGACAGCCATCTTCTTCCTCTTCCTTGGTGTTGTTTGAAGTCACCATCTCAATGCGATGCTGTGCGTGGTTTTTAGCTGTAACAGAACAACACGCCATAATTACAAAATTCGAAGAGAATTATTACATTTAAACGTGTCATAACCTAACGTGTGTTTGCTTCCATTCTCAAATTCTCTTTTTATCAATCTGAATTATTAATTAGTGGCGATTCATGACTATTCGGTGGTGCTAAAAGATTTATATCAATCCATATCCTGTAATTGCTTTGCATATAATATAATAACATTTATAATATTATAATATATACATCATATGGCTGAGTGTCGCCCGTTCTACACCCGAAACACATTCCATGATTATATTATATATTTTTGTGATTAATTAATTAATCAATCAATCGACATACACGTTTAAGATATGTCATTACCTTGAGAATTTTCTGCCATTTCTTGTGAACTAAATATTTTGTGTGTAAAACTTGTAATTTTAATTTGAAACTTTTCAAACTTTGAATACGCGTTTTGTTTCAATCTTTCAAAACAAAATTATACGTTTTACACACACAATATATAGTTTACGAGAAAGAGCAGAAAATTATAGATGTTATGATATATTTTAAACATGTGTAAGAATTGATTAATAAAATGACCAGAAACAAATCATATATGCCGTGGCGTGTGTTTTGGCTGTAGGAAGAGTGACAGCCTTAAACACACATGAGTGCATAAATAACTTAAAAATTAGATTTAAGCAACTCATTATTGAGATACTTGCAATAAAGGGACGTGTGATCGAACCTCGTAAGTGGCATGGATTTCTAGATGTTGCTCACACACACCTATAAGAAAGTACCGTCCAGAATAACATCGTTGCATCGAGTCGAAAAGAAACGAAGATCACTCATAACCATCGCAATGTACATCATGTAAACTAATTTTTAAACGATTGAGAATGTTCTGTACCCAGCTTATATATTTTTACTCTGTTTTATGGGTGAGAAAACACCACAGTAATTCTCCTCTTAATGACAAAATTCATTCGCATAATACCCGACGACAGAAAGATGTTTACAAAGTAAAATATTATTTAGGTGTTTTTAAACGAAGGCCAAAAATTAAATGTGAAATATTGTTTAATAAGGTTCCTACTATAAATTTCGACCGGCTATTCGACCGCGTTTTTCTATTATCTCAAATATTCTACCAAGTCAAAATATAATGAATGTCTTTGAAACCTGGCTCTATTAGAAAATCAAAACTATTTTTTTATTTTTTCTGATCGGGCACACGGCAAATATCGCCTCTCAAAATAATTTCTAACTCCAATTCGCCCAAGCACACCATTCAACGTAGGTAGTTGTGTTTTTGTGACATTAATTTTCAACTGGTTTTCTAGAGGCTGACTGAGAGAAAAAATATTTTTTAACAATTGTTTTTACTGCGAATGTTTTTCGTTTGGCGGTACAAATCGGTACAAAATACCGAAAAACGAAAAAAATATAATAATGAATGATGTAATGTTGAAGTTCAGTAGCTACTGGTTTTCAAAACATAGTCGATATCACTATGACTCATTGGAAACCTGAAATAAATCTGTTGCCGCACAATTTAATTTTCGCGAATCTACTAATAAAATAAAATGTATAAATGTTTATTTATTTATTTTATGTTATATTGTTCATTATATGTAATGTAACTTTTATTAATTATGTTATTCTTGACGGTAATTTCTTATAGATTACGTCCGTTGGGGAACAGAACCAAAATTCACCCTTAGCGAGGTTCAAACTCATGACTCATGGCCCTCAGTTGCGTGTACGTCAATTACTTATTTATTAATAAGTAAGTCTTCGCACTTTCAATACTGGTGTGATTGATTGATTGATTGGATATTTCTTAACGTCTCATATTAATACACTTTGGCTATTAGAGACGATGAGTGGTGAAAGATGAGGATGAAGTATGAACAGAAGGGAGGAGGGGAAACCCGGTACCGGCACGTAGCCTACTCCTTTCGAAAAGACCAAGGGGACCAACGGCTTTACGTCCCATCCGAAAGGACGGTGTAACCTTGACAGTCATATAGGTTCCTCCACTAACCCGGACTGCCGAGCAGAACGAAGCCGTTATACTAGCTTTCGAACCCTCCATCTGCTCTAGCCAGCGGTATTCGTATGTTTCAGGACAAAGCGGTCACCCCCTGACCACGCCAAGGTTGCTGAACTACGGTGTTCGAATGGGAACCGACTAAACTTTCGAGCACTCCGTGCTGCAAACTCACAGATATTCAGAACGATTCAGTCATTTTGTATTTGAACAAGTATTTACTTATTGTCAAGTCATCTATTTTTACTTCGTGATATCAGTAGGCCTATCCGGGTAACCCGAATCTAAGGATTAAAAGACTAAGACCGGTCCTCACGTACGTGTCCTTAGTGTGGTGGACTAGTGCGGAGACCCGCGACATAAAGCTACAAATCTTTCAAGACAAATTAGTGACAATCATCACTGGCTTTCCCTGTTGTACCGGAATGTCCGACGTTCACGCAGACTGTGGACTAGAAACACAATACCGATATAATCACCTAAATAGGGGCTTGTTGTCCCTGGGCTGCTTTCTTACGAATAGTGTATTCAAAAAATAAAAATAATTAACAGTCAGTTCAAACTGTTACAAACTTGCTATGGCTAACTAAATCTTATTGCACTCGTTCAATTCACTTATATTTTTTTACTACCGTCTTCTCTCCAAAGAAGGTCATTAAAAATAGTAAAGATTTTTGCAGGCTTTAGTGAATACATTCTGAAGTAAATGCATATCGACCATGCATGGCTAGTGCAGAGTACCCAAATAACGGGGACTTGAATCAACAAGTTGCAATGATAATGCTTTCGTATTACTCTAACTAAGAAAACGCTAAAGTCCCCGCCGCGTTGATGGATGAGCTTTATAAAGGTTTTAGTTTGCGTGGGATATTTTTACTTTTGCCAGTGCTTTGTTTTGTTGCCTACGCATTGTAGGTGACTGTTGTCAAGTTTATATTGTTTCTTGTCAATTGGTATTATTTACCGTAAAAAACTTACATTAAAAGCTATATTTCTATGGATTCTGGCTAACTTTTTCAACTTTTTCTTTCAAAATGTACTACATAACCATAACCTTAATGTCCATGTATAATATGAACGTTGTAGCCGGACCCGTTTGGTCAGAATCGGCCCAAATGACACGAAAATATCGCACTAAAAATAGGAAAAATCGTAAAAGTTCGATATTAATAAGAAATATTGCTTCGTTTGTACCCAATATAATACAGTTCTAAGTTTAGAGATTTCGAAGGTCCCCTCTAATTTTCATCAAGATCGGATATGCCGTTCGCCCGGTAAAGAGCGAACAAACAAACAAAAAAAAACAAAACAAAACAAAAACAAACAAACAAACAAACACTCGAGCTAAATTTTTTGGGGGTCAGTGAAATTGAAGTCTTCGCTTCGCTCATTCAATAATATGGGTCGAAAATCACCGTTTTGTACAATCCACTTGTAAAAAGCTCAATCCCTTCCCTCCACTTGCCTGTGGCTGGATCGGTCCTGCATGAGTCTGTATTCCTCACATCCCCGTACCTAACAGTTGACGCGCCACCAAATGAACCCAAATTGAAAACTGCAACTACGTTTAACGTCAAACCTTCATTTAAAAAACGCATGTGATTCAACACCAAATTAGAAGCTACAATTCATGCGATTTGAAAGGACGGCGAGTATTGAGATGATTATAAGACCACTGGACCTGAAGTCAGTGCTCACTGCTGTTGGTGGAGAAAGTAATTGAGATAAGTTATTATTTGTCTAGCATCATCCTCAAAAAGGTGATCAGTACTATATTTCCTGTTTCAAATGCCGTTCTCTAGTGGGGAGATTGACCCGGCCGCTTTGAATTAAAGTCCTCTACTGTTAATAAGCTATGCGATTGAGTGGGTATAGACTATAAATACAAATGTATTTATTTATTCATCAACATTGCAGTGTGTAGATATAGATCCTGATGATATGATGGGGAGTAAACGTAAGCTGTATGTTATTAAACGAACACTAGGCTCTAACTAAACATAACATTCCTTGAGCGAAACAGCATGCCTAAAACGTACAACATTCGTGTATAAAGACCACATTTAATTATAAATGCATAATATGTATTAAAATAAAATACGTGTCAAGACATACCTTCATCTACATTCCGTAAACATGACGCCACTGAACACGAATATGCATCGTGATAAAGTCAAAGGCAGTTGTCAAAAATAACGATTCAATTTCAATAGTAAAAACATTGGTGCGTTCCCATTGATTAGGTAGTGTAGTAGAGACAACAACTAGTCGCGGAAAGGCAGCACGTGTATGACCCCTGACGAGGCGCGAGACGGTGACTCACCACTTACCGGACGTCACGTAGACTTGTGACGTCAATGCATGACCTTTGTTGAACACGGTGGCTAATTTTGCATATTTAACTAATTATTTTGGGCTAAACATTTGATAAAGCAAACATGCACTTGAACCAAAACCAAGACGATGGGCTATGAGGGGCGATATGTGTATGACTGAATGATAACTGAATAGGATACGTTAAATAAATAAATTAAATGTAATAAGTTCATACAAACAATTAAATGACCCTGTCACATAAGGGAAAGTGGGATGAAACAACACAGGAAAAGGCCGGTGCTGGACAGACCTAGCAATGGGCGACTCGACTGCCCTATGTTATATTACGAATCTGGCTTTATAGACTAACAATCAGTAAAGAGCATCCATTAACTTTTTCCTTACTTAAAACTCTATTCATACTACACGAATGAAAATTATGAATGGACATGTGCAGTTGCATATAAAATAATTCAGTCCTACCTCTTTCGACTCCTCTTTGAACAAGTATGAATCAATGTTTGTCTCCTGTTGTAAATAACTTCACGTAGATAACCCGAAATAACACTTCAATTTTAATTAACTATTAAAATAATAATAAAATGTTCACGCACGAACTGACGAACAATACTAACACAAACTTATTATTAATTTGACACTGCGCACTGAACGATCTGACATGTCGTGTAGTAGGTGCTGTGATTTGAGTCGAGTGTGGTCCACCCACCCTAAGGCTCCACCACGTGCTGATTTGGAGCGTTCCCATTGGTCAGATTCTCAACAACTACAACACAGCGGTACATGACGCGATACGAGTCAATTGTGAAACTTCATGATGACAAAACTATCGCTTTACTATGCCCGATTTACTATGCCCGAAAATTAAGCAAATTCCACTTCTTACGACTGCAAGCAAGATACATGTATATGCTATATTAATAAATTTAATATTTATCGAAATTACCAGATGTAGTATCGGTTTTATGATCTCGTGGGTAAAATCAACAAAATAATGTTTACCAAAATACAGTTTGAGACCACACAATAAGTGGAAATAACTAGTGGCTAATCTATAATTGAAATTTGTAAAGCTGTAAGGATAACATACATTGAAACACAATTAGTAAACATTGTATATAACACACGCAGAAATATTTTAAAACCCTTTCAGACCCGAATTAAATTAGTGCAAATTATGTAATTTTTATCAAACAATTTGAGTTTGGCATTTTTTGCTGAGATTTTTAGTATTTTTTCCATATTTTTTAGCATGATTTTTAAGGAATTTTGGGAAATTTTGGATTTTGAATTAAAGCTACATTTTAACTTAAAAATTAAAATCCTAGGAGCACACCTAAAACAAGATTTTTTCTGAAATGTTTGCATATTTTGGATTTTGTGTATCTCAAATACCTGCAATAATGGAGATATATCAAATTTCCGGGAAAAAGCAAAAAAAAAGTTTTTTGCTGTTTTTTTGCAGATGTCTATTTTAATCGTCAGTAAAAACGGTACCATTCGTACTATTGGCAAGGGGAAAAAAATTATTTATTTTAATCCCCCCCGCCCCCCCCAAAAAAAAGGGTAAATGGAAAAACCCTATTGTTTGCCCGCATTTAAATTTTGAAACTACATGTCCTCGTTTGGGGACGTGGGGTCTGATAGGGTTAATATGGCACTGTACAGAAATGAAGGCGATAACACCACAAAACATCATACTTGTAACTTGTAAGGCCCTATAAGTAAACACTACTATATCGAGTTGGTAAGGTCCACACTACACTTTCAATCTAACGAATTGGGTAATCGAGACTGCGATCTGGTACACAATCAATCTTCACTCGTGTAATATCAACAATGCATGAATACAGTAAGGTATGTTGAGAAATCACAATAACAAAACTCTAGTTCACTCGACTGCATTCTACCCTTCTTGAATCAACAACTGTAACCTACAATAAATGTGTTCACTCGTGCATGTGACTCACTGAACTTCAAGCCTCACTGCTCAAATTTGGCCTACACATTATTATTTATTTACTTCCCTCATCGAAAATGTAAGTGTTGTGTTGACATGTAAACAAAATCAGCTGTGCTGTAAATAGTGCGATTATCGCTTGTGTATTGGATTGGATCGAGTTGGGCCGGGCGTTATCAAAAGAGAGTGAGATTTCAGCTTGCCTGTGCAGAAAACCCAGCAACTTGGATTTTTGTGTTGTAGGATACGATACAAAATACATAGTGTTACTTCTCAAGATAGTGGTGTGTTTGTGTTTACTTATTTATGTAACTATTTAATTATTTGTAATTGGGCCGATAAGGGAGAGAAAACAGCTTCCAAAAGGAAAGGTTTTCTCAAGAATGTGAAACGAAATGAACATAAACTTGACGGAAATGTAGGCTATGACGTTAACTCATTCAGTGGAATTGTCCACTGTAATGGACATCAACTTTCAAAATTTATATCCGGGTAAAAGATAGTTTTTTTTAAATTTGACACGAATATTTTTATTTTTTTCCGTGCATTAAAAATAAATCCTTTTTTTGCCATCCCGATTGGACAAAAAGTGCCTTTTTAGAGAAAACTGAAAATACACATCTGCAAAAAACAGTTAAAAACGAGAAAATTTAGGTTTGTCCCGGTAAACCTCTAGTATTGCAGGTATTTGAGATACACAAAATCCAAAATTATGCAAAAAAACACAGAAAAAAATCTTGTTTTAGAAATGCACTTATCATTAACATCTTGACCTAAAACGAAGCTTTAATTCAAAATCCAAAACTTCTTAAAATTCCTTAAAGAACACGAAAAAAATATTTGAAAAACACTAAAAATATTTTTTTTTAAATAGCATTTTGAATTTATTGCTTAAAATAACTTAATTTTGGCCAATTTAATTTTCCGCTGAATGGGTTTTAAGATATAATGAAGCAAAATACTATAATGTAAACTAGGAAGAGCCTAATGTATACGTGTGTATGCGTGAGTTGTGCATCCGAAATGACCTAGATCGGAATATTCTAACAGGTTGTGAACGTCTTGAAGAAACTTATCTAGAAATGTCGGTGTAGGATTCGAACCTGTAACCTGTCATATCAAGAGGTCAAGAGGACCTTAGAACGCAGAAACAGTTTCTTTACGTGAATGCATTGATGCGGCTTCTTCATTATGTTAGGCCTAATTCTAATCTTGACTTTTCAAAACTTATTAGACAAATGTTGAAAATTGAAGAACACGAGACTAATTAATAATTATAACAGGGTTTTGGATAAAAGTAATAAAGCGAGGCCATTCAAGGTGAAAATCATGACTAGTGGTTTTAAAATCATTATTTAAAGATAAATACATTAATCTGTGATTAGCGTGGTTTTACATGAACATAGGTATTATTAAACTCACCACTTAACTCGTAATTGGACTTCCTTAACCCTTTTCGGTCAGAATTTTTTTTATTATTTAGAAGGCAGTGGAACTGTTAACTTTTGTTAGAACATTAAAAGACCTGAAAAGGAGAGCATCATATACAAAGTTAAAAAAAAAATGGAGGTGTTAAAAGTAAGCAGAAACACCCATGTCGGGGCTGCTCCGACATATGACCGACAAGGGTTCCCCATTCGAAAAAAGTATCCAGAGGCAAATCAAAATGGCCGCCCGTGACACCTTCAAGCCTACCACGTGTTAATTGAGAATTTCACGTTCCAAGTACTAAGTAGTACAGCTGATAGTTAAAATGGTGCTAGATGTACTGGTAACTTTATTTGTAAACGAGACATGGCTAGTCTTACCTTATTGACTGTTTAAAGTCACTGCAGTCTTGATAGGTGATTCTGGCGACACTTCCAGACAGCCCGGCGTTTTAGGGTTCAAAGAAACTAGGATGTCGCCTGCTCTATTATGTAAGGTTGTAAGCCCGTCCGAATTTGACGGGAAGGATGGGCCTCTCCGTAATAACAAAGTACAATCACATCCGATGCAAGTTAGTTGCAACCTCCCGAGTATCGAAAACCACTTGTATGTAGTCCTGGGTTTAGTGGTTTACTACATTACTATAATGCGCGCAAGATCAACGTTTCAATTACACTCGCTCCATCAATAACATCCCCATACAGGATATAGGGCCAAGGTCGCACTGGATGTGACTGTACTTTACTGCTCTGCGGAGTCCACTTCAGCTGTCAAATTGTAATACGTTTACAACGTGACCACCACGGCCTGCGCACTTTGAACCCAAAAAACGCCGGGCTCAGGTTATGATGAGACAAACAGTAGGTGTTGATGAGTAACGAGCGGCAGTTGGCACCAGATGCAAAGTGTGACGTGTGTTAGTGTTACCCCTCTTCGCGCTTCTCATTGGTCAGTTCAAACAGGCGCGAAATCACATGATACTAAAGAATGCACACCCACAAATACCAACTGCCATCTATCAGCTTTGATAACGTTAAATTTGATGTATTTTACTGACAGATACACTTACGTACAATGGAGGATGTCATCTGATATTTATCTTCGAAATAATTGGATGAGCGTAGCGAGCGAAGCGAAGACTTCAATTTCACTGACCCCCCAAAAAAATTAGCTCGGGTGTTTTTTGGGGTTTTTTTGGTTTGTATTTTTGTCCGCTGTGTTCGCTCTCTACCGGGCAAACGGCATATGCGATCTTGATAAAAATTTCAGGGGACCTTCGAAATCTCTGAACTTAGAATTGCTACGTTTTTGGGTACAATCGAAAAAATATTTGCCATGAATATCGTACTTTTACGATTTTTTTCGATTTGTAGTGCGATATTTTCGTGACATTTGGGCCGATTCTGACCAAACGGGTGGGGCTACAACGTTTTTATTTTACATGTACATTAAGGTAATGGTTATGTATTGCTTTTTGAAAGAAAAAGTTGAAAAAGTTAGCCAGAATCCATGGAATAAAGGTTTTAATATGAGGTTTTTTTTAGGCTTATATTAACAATTAACAAGTAACAATAGAAACTTGACAACAATCACCTACAATGCATTCAAAAAGCACTTGCAAAGGAAAGGTGGTCCCACGCAAACTAAAAACTTACAAAAAAGCTCATCCATCAACGCCCGCCGCGTTGATGGAACCTTTTTCCTAGTAATAATAATGAACTAAATTATATTTTTTTATTTAAAAGAAATTGAATCCGATAGTCAATTTAAACTCATTATAAACGCATGGACACGAACCAAATCTTGACACTGCCTGTCAGTGGACTGATCAGAGAAAACTATTCAATTCTCGCTGATTTGAAGAGCAATTGACCAATCACAATGCGTAATCACACTAAAAAAAACTGTAGTTTACCCTTTTGATAACACTTTTAACACTGTTTTTAATAAATTTAAGAGATTGGTACTAAACCTTCACGACTTGAGCAACTTATACAATTAGATTCACCGACGGTGTTGGCTTGAGCGTTAAGCGCGCGACTCTGATTCGAGAGGTCTCGGGTTCGAATCCCGTCGAGACAGGCAATCCTGACGAAGGTTTTTCTGAGGTTGTCCTCATTCGTTAATGCGAATGCAAGGGATTGATTCTCCTAAACAGCCCTTTCACATCCCTTCACAATCGTCCTATCCGCAATATACGTAGTTAGTCACCTGAAGAGGGTTACAGCGGTTAAATCTGAAGTGTACGTATGCCCTACAGCAGGTATTCTACAAAAATGTATGTAATGTATTTGATTCAATCCGATCGCATTCATTAATTACATTTAAAATGATCGCTGAGACTGGACGGGCTGTTATACCATTATACTACCTCCTATTATAGGCCTACAATTTCATCATAATAAAATAATTGATTTGATTGATTGATTGATTAGATATTGCTTAACGTCTCATATTTATGCACTTTGGCTAATCGAGACGATGAGTGGTGATAGATGAGGATGTAGTATGAACAGAAGGGAGGAGGGGAAACCCGGTACCGGCACGTAGCCTACTCCTTTCGAAAAGTACCAAGGGGACCAACGGCCCATCCGAAAGGACGGTGTAACTTTGATAGTCATGTAGGTTCCTCCACTAACCCGGACTGCCGAGCAGACGTCGAGGAGAACGAAGCCGTTATACTAGCTCTCGAACCCTCCATCTGATCTAACCAGCGGTATACGTGAGTTTCAGGGTAGAGCGGTCACCCACTCTACCCGGACCACGGCCGATTCTACTTATCTTCGGTGTTCGAGTGGGAACCGGTTAAACGAGCTCGGCTAAACCGCTGGCTGAATAAAATAGTGTAATATTGAGAGACCACATTCTAATGAATTCAACCATGAATACTAAGCCTTAAAAAAAGTTATCAATATTCTCACATTGGCCTAGAGGCCAGCCAGAGAAACTTCTGAGCAGATTCCCACTTGTTTTTAATTTAAATTTCACTAGGGGCCTAGATGTAAAGTGAAAACAGTGTGTATTACTTATAAGAAAATGTCATGAAAGTATGAACACAGATAAATGTATGAACAGCAAGTGTATGAGGGCTTAGGAAGTAGGGGATGTTTATTGGGATAATAACACAATCCAGCCTATCTCTATGCTATACGACTTTAGGAGATAAGAGACGTAAATGTTTTATGTACACATTTAATTTATGTAAGTCACATTGCCACTGCTTTATGTTCCTACATCCCCAAAACACAGTACGTATAAATTGCCTAGTGTTGCGCGAAACCGCTAACACAAACAACATTTTCAGATTGTAACCAATCGAATAATATTTGATTTATCTAATTTGATGACGAGCACTTTCTGTAGTTTCTTTAGTTTTCTAAAGTTGTTTATAGTTTAGGGGAGCAAAAATCAGGACTTGGCCATTTGAGAGAGAATTTATAGCTCCTTATTTAGAGCCCAGTAATTTTGACTTCTGTAAGATGGTTTAAAAACGTACGTACCTTGGAAATCAAATCCTTATTTGTTTATTTATTCCATATGTCATCCCACTGTTGATTCTATAGTTTAGGGGTGCAAAAATCAGGACTTGGCAATTTTGAGAGGGTTTTCATAGCTGCTAATTTATAGCCCAGTCATTTTGACTTCTGTAACATGATTTTGAAAAAAACGATCCTTCTTTGGAAATTGAATTCTTTTTTGTTTATTTATTTCATATTTTACCGTACTGTAGATTCTATGGTTTAGGGGTGAAAATAACTAGACTTAGCTATTTGAGAGAGAATTTGCAGAAGCTTTTTTAGAGCTTAGTTATTTTGACTTCTGTTACATGGTTTGAAAAACGTTTACTTTGTTCATGGGTGCAGAAATCAGGACATGTCATATTAAGAGTGCATACTTAGCTGCTAATTTGGAGCCCGGTTTCACTACTCCAAAATGATTTTTAAAAGAAGCATTTACTTGGTTCCCCCACTTTGGAATTTTAATTCTTTCAAATTGGAAAAGGAATCCAATTAATTTGGTTTTATCACAAAATGGAAGGGGGTGAAAAAATTAAAAATTGGGGTGCAAAATAGTGCATATTGGGTGCACCACTAACAAATACATGTATTTTTCGTTTTGATATTCGGTTTGGGGAGAGGGGAGGGGGAACTTAATGTACCCGTTTTCCAGAGTTTTATACATGAGGATTTTAATGAAAATGGTTTTGAGTTGTAATTCGCAATTAGGAAGGTCAGCGTTAACCTAGACCCCCTATTTAAATGGCCGTATCTCCGGAAGTGTATAAGCGCAAAATTCGGGACTTGGGTTCAAAATTGTGCCTAATTGGTGCAAAATTATGCACATGGTTTTGAGTGGAAAATCGCATAAGGTAGATCAGCGTAAACTTAGCCCCCCCCCCCCCCCCCCCCCCCCCCGTTTTGAAATGGCTGTATCCCCGAAAGTATATGGTGCAAAATTCGGGACTTGGGTGCAAAATGCTCTCCTGTATAGCATACCTCTCCTGTCTGGCTGTATCACCAGGCGATAGTTACTGTACAAAACCATTTTTCATTCTAATCAGTTTGTATATAAATAGTTAGTGTTGTTTTAGGGCACTCATCAGTTGAGTTATCAGTGCCCATTATATAAAATATAAAGATGTGTACAAACAATAATACCATTAACAATGATAAAAAATAAATTTTGAACTTGTAAATGTGATGTGAATATATACGAATGTCAATATAAATAGTTGATTATGAGCTTATGTCCCGTCGAAAAATATCTCCAAAAATGTCTGATCTTTTATTAAGTCTCTTTCATTCTGTCAACTTCCAAAAATATTTAAGTTTGTTCTTTGTCTTAATGTCTTGGGTATTCCCCTTAAAGGATTACGGTCACTATTTTGTACACTTTTCGGAGTGAAAAGTCTTGTGGGGATTTGAATGAAGGTACCTTCAATAAATCTCTTATACCAGTATTTGAGTTTTGAAATTAATTTAATATAATGTAGGTATATACATTCACAAATAGTAATTTGTATCAGCAAAATATGAACCTTTAATTTTCCCAAAATTAATTTCTTACCTTTCAATACTCCTTTATGAAGACAATTTGCGTTTAAAGCAAAAATACGATGATAAATACTTTGGGTTTGATCATAAGATGAGAGTAATTGATACTTTTTCTTAATATCTTACCAACGTATTTTTATGACAAAAAGCAACATTTAAGATAAAAGTTTGTATGAATCTCAGTGTGTCACATTGAAAATAGTTTGGCCTCGATCTGCATCAGGAAAGTCTTGCTAAAGCGGTACAATAAAGTGCGATTGATGTCGCTACATGATTAACACTATATGGTTACAACAGTAACGAATGATAAATACAACAAAACAGTCACAATAAAATATTTCTTGAGTAACTAGACAATCATTATCGTTTCTACTTTCTGCTGTGACTAAATGGAACAAATGTGACCATTCTTATAAGTCCAGAATGTAGAAATTTCAAAACTCGAGGGAGAAACATATAAAAATACATTTACTTGGTTAACGATATGCATACAAACACTTTAAGATTTATCAATTTAAATTAAATCACAGTCATCACATTAATGCAACAGTCTCAACCATCATGCGGTTATATATTATATATAATATAATTCTTTAATAATTACGAACAGTAACAGTTATCATTATCATACACAATCATTTCATTCGTCAAATTGATAATATCACATTCCTGTAGTGTTGATGAAACGAGTGGGGGCTTAGCCCCCGCCTTATCACTGGTCACTGCTCACTTGGCATCAACAGTCTTGAACGAATTCTCTTCGTCACTTGTGAGGTCCTTCAACAGATTACTAACGTTTACTAAGATTTCGATTCCAATTCACAGTAAACATTCATATATTAACAGAAGAAATAAGTGAATGGAAATCCTGATCAATTTTATTTAGTCTTCCAGTTTTTGACTTCGCTCAACAAATGGAATACATATTTTTATCTATACCCCGATTTAAAATAATACTTTCCGTAGTTTTGGTATAGGCTTAATAGTTCTCCCTTCTTCCCATTAGTGAGTATTTACAGAGCCATTTAAATCTACATGAAGGAATGAAAATGTCTTCTTCCATCAGATTAATAACATCATACTCGAAGACCTCTGCTTCATTTTCTGGATCATTCCAGTGACCGAATATCCTCATTTATTACGACCTAGTAGGGATGAGCTTGCGTCAATCGTTCTATAATTGGCCCCCGATTGAGCATAGTATGTAACTATAGTACTCTTAAAGTTAACCGATATACTTAGGACATGCTTAGGAAAATAATCAAGAAAAACATGGTAAAATACGATTTAAAATTGAAGTGAATCGGAAATGAAGTTTTATTATTGTTATTGTTGTTGTTTTTTTGGCAATTTAAGTCATATTAATATCTACAGCAAATTAATAGGTCACATCTAACAGGCCTACTCGTAGTGGAAGTTTATTTTTGAGTCGTTTCTAATGCATTGTTTAAAATGCAAAAGACTTAAAATACTGTTCTCATAATTTCCCATTTTGTCTACTGTAGCCACATTGTTTGTAAACTTTCAACGTTGGTGTATTATTTCTTGGACTCCATCATGCCAGTACAAATTCAGACAAACCAAAAATACATTTTCAGTTTGTCGTGCCATATTCGTCCCATAGAAAATGTTTTGTCAGTTACATTTATTTTTAATCTGTCTCGGTGGTAAAATATCTCTTGTAGATTTTATATAGTTTTATCTGGTTGGTTGGGTGGTAGTTTTTAGCGTTGCTTATGTTAAAAATGTTTAATAGATCTAATCAACAAGAAACCGAACACATTTCTTAGTTGCAGGCCGTGATTTTATTGATAATAGTGGAAGAGTAGAGACTAAAACCTACTATAAGAAAATATTTGAGACATACGTTTGTTAACATACACTAGGAAGCTTTGCAAACGCTTTTTCAGGCGCGTTGTTGGATGAGCGTATGTTTTTTTAAACGAAAAAAGGCGTAAAATGGCGATTTTCATGCGAAATTATTTTTCGATTGTGCTCAAATTTCACACAAATATATAAATTCATAAAAGTAGAATTCTGTGAAAATATCATAACAATCGGATAAAGCATGTAGGTGTTATAAGTTAAAGAAATTGTTTTTTTAATCGAAAAAAATCGTAAAATGCGCTCAAAAACGTGGCAGTTCTAAATTCAGAGATTTCGAAGGCTTTAGAAAATTATATCGAAATTGGAGTATCGGTTTAGCCGGAATCGTGTTAACAAACAGACAAAAATACAAAAAAAAGAGGAAAAAAAAGAAAAAGAAAAAGAAAGAAAACATTACGGATTTATTTCTCCAGTGTAGTGAAATGGAATCTTCGCTACGCTCGCTACGCTCATCCAATAAGATCATAATTATTTTTTTTCAGCCTCGTTATCAACAAGATTACTCGCGTGAAACACGTGAGACTAAATCGAGAGGTACTGGGGCCGGCAATCCTAACTGACAGTTTTTTTTAACCCCTTTCCTTGGTTACAAAGCGGTAACTAACTGGCCTCACATTATACATGAAGTTAGTCGACCCCTTTCCTTGAGTAGGTTCCTGCGAGACTTATATCATGGGCGTTCAAGAAAACTCGAGCTTTCGTTTACAAATATATTTCACGTGGACGTTAATGAAGAAACAATACGACATTGTGGGTTTGACTTTATCACTTATATTTATCCATCGAGTTCAACATTAAAACTAGTGAAACCTCCGTATTCTATAATGTAAACTTTGGCCATTTATTCCAAAATCCTTAGATTTTTTAAAGCAACATTTAGGACTGGATCACACAGTGTAAACCAACTTGAACTCAAATATCAATCTGCGTTAAACTGTTTAATGGCAATTTGAAGAATTGAAACAAATGGTTTGGATTTTCCAGCTTTGTGATTAATTAGACTGATGTATTGGGATGGCAAGATTTTTTGAAGCGTATTATTTGCAAATGTGTGTGGATATCAAAAGAAAGAACGGTTCTTTATTAGCGATCCTAAAAGTATTCGTTATTATTGTTCGTAACAATTCAGATAATAGTCCTTAATGTGAACGCGTGTAATTTTTCCCACTAACATTACAAATTGCATTCTTCTTTGTTGGTGAGATCTATAAGGATAAAAAATTAAGCTACTTGGGTTTACAATTGATGTACTATCTTACCTATCATATGAAAAATGAATTTCTCTACATTTATGTTACGAACTTAAGCGATTAAAAACACGTTTTTGTTTGGGGTCAAATTTCTAAACGTAGAGATAAACTCCTGCACCAAGTGTAGCTTTATGACTGAAACTGTAGATGGAGTTCAAGAAATACCTAGCTTTGTGTTGGTCAACTTTTGGCGTTCATCAATAGCGAATCTTAATTGGCTTCTCCTATTTAGAAATCATTTCAACCCAGTCCCCAACCCTTTATGGACATCTTACTTAAAAATTTAAGTTCCCCAGTATCAAATATTCCTTTAAAAACTAACCAATAACTCACACATACACATCAATCGTTTTTGATTTCTCTTACGAATATCATAAAATATCTTAAACCAACCAAGTCATCCCACTAGAATCCTATTTGAGCAGATGTGCCTGGCAGTATCTCCGTGGAAATGGCCGCCTCTCTACTCCCGGCGATCCGTCAGGGGGCGGGCTCCAGTCCCCCCCGGAGTACATGGACTCCCGGTCGTGCCCGCCCTTCAGCCGGGACGCCCCCGGATGGTACCTGCCGACGTCCCCCACCTGCGCGCCGTCGTCCAACTGGTTCGAGGACTCAGTACGGCTGGAGGTGCCGGGCTCCGTGTCGGACTCGGAGCCGAAGCTGTCGTACTCTTCGCTCGGACGAGCCTTCTTCACGCGACAGTAGTCGCTTTTTACAAACTAGAATTGAAGTAATACAATGACTGCACGATTATTGATAGTGATACTTGGCGAATGCGATATCCACATAGACCAGGGGGTCTATTTACTTAGTGGCAACAGTTGATCGAAAGTGACAAGCGACAATAGTCGACCGAAATGACAACTTTAGTGAAAAGAGCAAAGGAAAACTGCCACCTCGAACATTCATCAAAACTAATTAAATAGTAATTACTTACATTTTCAATATGAAGTCGTTTATTACGTTAAGGAAACATTGGCATACGGCATTAAAAATGTTATATATATGTAATCGTAGCTAATACACAGCTTATAAGCTTGTATAGCTGCAGTCAGATGCGTGCAACGATAAGCCAAGCTTATAAGCTTTTTATTGGCAACAATTACACATTTAACACTTTTAAAGCCGTCTGCCAATGTTTCCTTAACGTAATAAACAACTACATACAGCAAATGTAAGTAATTACTATTTAATTTGGTATGATGAAACTTCGAGGTGGCAGCTCCCTTGCTCTTCTCACTAAAGTTGTCGTTTCAATCGACAATTGTCGCTGTTGATTGACTGTTGTCACAATATTAGTAAATAGGCCTCCAGATATGAATGACAGCGAAGGATAATAATCCAGGTAAAACAGTGGAATGGAGTTTATGAAAATAAGGGACGGCTAAAGAGCGTATTTGTAAGCAAAGGAAGCCCGGATCAGGAATGAATACAAAATAGTGAACGTTATATGCGTGAGCGGGGGAGAAATTCTCGGGAAAGTTACTCCAGATATGAGTGGAATAGATAGTTCTGGATATGACTTAAAAATATGTAAATGATTTCACATGAAACAAACCTGACGCCTAAGATAATCTTAGGTTCTAAACAGAAGCTGCAAATAACTTCCTATTTTGCAAAGGAGTAAAGGTTACATAGCACATGTTTTATTTTTCATTGTGATTACCTACTTTCTTTCGCAAAAGAAATAAGTCTGAACTGACTCAAATAAACGAGTTCCTAGTCCATGTCCAAGTCAAGAGATATATACCTTTCTAGTAGGAGACATGTCGTTTTCTCTATAGACGAATGTCTGCAGCTTCGACGTCTCGGAACTGGGCGGTCCCGGGACGTGGAACGTGGCGTATGGACGGATATCCTCGGAGTACTCGGGGATACACTCTAGGGTGGCCGGCGACGGGGGTAGCTTCCTAACTGTGGCGTAGTACTGCTCTCTCCTGGCCAGGTTGTGCTTGTTGTCCTGTGAGGCGTTGGTCTGCACGTCTTGCAGGCTGGGGTGGGGCGACGGACTTGCACGACCTTCTGCAGACAAGGACAAGGTTTCTCTCAGTTTGCACGACCTTCTGCAGACAAGGACAAGGTTTCTCTCAGTTTGCACGACCTTCTGCAGACAAGGACAAGGTTTCTCTCAGTTTGCACGACCTTCTGCAGACAAGGACAAGGTTTCTATCAGTTTGCACGACCTTCTGCAGACAAGGACAAGGTTTCTATCAGTTGATCACGATATTGGATTTATATTTCTTCTGATAATCTGGTTGTAATTGAATCAACTAAAGAGGGCTTGGCCAGAATTGGACTCAAAACATACTCACGGAAAAAGGTCGGATTGACAAACTAAAAGAGCCATTAGACTCAAGTAAACTCAAAATTTAAAGGAAAGCTAGATTTATGCTACAATTATGTAATTCAAATTTCAGTACCTTTCAATGCGTTACCTTGCAAATTAGTAAAAAAAAAAATTTTTTTGCATTTTTTGCATTTTATTTTTAATGATAAATTGCATATAAATCAACTTCTAAAGTGGATACACTCATAGATCTAGTGCCCTTAAACAACACAAACTTACTAACTTACTAAGAAAAGAATCATGTGTAAAGTATAATACACTATCTTTTATTGTTTATCAATCAGATATTTTTTTATGAAAGTATGTTTGAAGACAAATAACAAAGGAAAGATAGCGTTAACGATAAGCGGGAAGTGCCTTCTTCAGGATCTTGCCACTTTAAAACGAGGATTCAAATTGAAGTGAAGAGCCTGAATAATAAATGTAACATATTATGTTGAATGTTAAATTCCCGGCAAGAAATAATGATAGTCTGGACCGGCACCTCCACCAAGAAAGTATGTAATTTCTCGACAGGCTACTTCAACTTCAAAACATTGATTTTGTACCTGGAAAGGGAAATCGAGAAACTATTTTGACTTTTTGTCAAATTATACATACCCTTTCAACTCTACAAATTATAAAAAAGAGATGGAAAGATGTATAATACCACGGTCACAAAGGCGATGTTTGTACCAGGACAAACATTCCTTCGTTTATGAAAATCATTCACATCTCAATGACCTTGTGCCCAGAAAATTGTAAGTTTCTTAATGTCCTTCAACCAAATGCTTGTTGTTCCATTGGTGGCCCTCCCCGTAGTTGTATCGCTTATTACAGTGCACGTATTGCTACTTTGTTTTCGGAGGTTTGCATATTGACACACATTTATACCTGGGCATTGTCCTGAGCAGTATTCGTATGCTTCAATAATCACAATCTCTATTAAGTACCTTTTTGCTGTTGTATTCTCATTATTGATGACAGTTTATCAGAATAATCTAGACAATTGTACACCTGGAGCGAAGAATTTTTGGCCTCTACTAATAGCTAATAGCTCTACTAATGCTAAGTGGTCTCAACCAGTGTCAGAATTGTAGCAGTGTAGTGTCAAAGTAGTGACTAGTAAAATTGATTTGTATTATCTAATCATTGGTTATATCTTCATGAATATGTTTGGTGGGATCCGTATTCGGGACGCTATGCCACGAAAAAAGAGATGCAGCTTCTATCTAGTCTTAAGTGGGGATTAGACGATAAACATCGTTGCCCAACTCCATCGCACAACTTTATTATTTAGCCCCGATATACGACTAATGAAATAAAGAAATAGTGGTGACACTTAGATCAACAACCACGTGATACTTTCGAGAGATCTGAATGGATGTTGCTTACTTCTTTGCCAAGTAGTTTAAATTGTTCAACATTTTTGTGATGTGCAACACGTATTAAGGTGGCCCGCCACCCCCAGCTAAGAAGAGACGGGTCTAGGAGGACCAGTCCAACCAAAGTAGGCGCTCGCCGAATGGTTCAGCCCTGGTGGACAGGTCCCTCTAGATCTGTCTCTTCTCTGCGGTTCATAACAAACTCACCATGGTCTCACCATGGTGTGACTCGCAGCTATGACTGCGTACCATTTTTCTTCAGTGTCACCAGTCCAACTGGCAAAAGAGTTTTCTCCACAATTATATACGTATCATTTTAATCTTAAGAGTAACAAACTCGGTATTGGACAACTAGCCAAAGCAAAACTAATGGATTAATGCACTCTACATAAACATAAATATAAACATAAAACTTGACCTTCTGTAGGGCATTCAATCGTACACCAATTCCAAACAAAATTGTTGGTCAACAAAGTTGGTCAACAATGTTGAACGGGATAGTGTTGTCCACTTACTTTTCTTCAGGCAGAAGCAGATCCCCAAGAGGCTGAGTATGAGGGCCGACACCGAGAATACGGAGAGCATGACCATCTTGACGTCCTTGTGAAACGGCGTGTTCTGCTCCCTCTCTGTCATCACGTGACTGGGGCTGACGGTGCCACCCAGGGCGTTCAAGGTCGTGAACCTGTAGTTGGCTAGACTGGAGCCAGCTGCATTGTGCGCGGTGACTCGTAGTCTGTACGAGGTTCCCACGCTCAGACCCACGAGGTCAAACATTTTGTCGGAGCCGATGTTGTTACCAACTGCAAGACAAACATAGAGTTCTCATAAGAAAGTCTCATCTGCCCAGTTCAGACTTGACACAAGGCATGACCTGTTGGGTCAACATTTACACAAAGTAGGAATGACAGATTCAAGCCTATGCAGCTTGTGCGGTAAGGAAGAACAGAATCGACTACATCTTTTCAGTTGTGAAAGGACTAAGTCTGAACTTGACGCGATGCCAGATGGCATGACACATGTACAAATGAAATCCTGTCTCTATTGGATAACACGAAAACACATGATGGCCGAGTAGGCCGATTGGGGGCATATGAAAATAAGAAGAAGAGATTTAAGAAAGATGTTTGTCAGCACACAAGGAAGTGTGTAATATAATTTTTTAACGATTGCTTATTCAACAGTCTTTCTAATTGCCACACTCAATCTGCTAAATCCCAATAAACATATGTTTTAACTTACTATTGAGACAAACAATAACGTATCATAAAATGATTAGTTGTTATCAGTGCAAGGTTACCATCTACCAAACCTACTTCGTTCCAATACTACATATATCAGGCAGAGACTTGGAATATGACAACAATGTGATGATGAGCCTTGTGCAGGCTGTAGATATAAAGGTTTTGAGAAGCATGGTAGTAAGACTAGATGGGACTGATAGGATGAGGATATCCGAGATCAAGTAGCTGAGGAATGGATTAAAGGAGCGATTGGGAAGAAGACTATTAAGTGATGTCAAAGGTTGGAAAGAGCGAGATTACCGAGAATTGAGATGCAATGTGATCCAGGTAGGAGACCAGGGAGACGACGACAACAATGGCCAGAATAGTGTGAGAAAGATGTGGGAACAGCGAGGAGAGACTGGAATGTGGTTGGAAGGAGACGAGTAGTGTTGGCGAGGACAGAAGAAGATGGAGAGCCTGTCTTCAATGCCGACTAAACGCAGAGTGGACGTGGCAACAGATAATGATGACAAGGTCCAGAAAGAGCATCAATATCTGGCGAAACTTACCTATAACCCAATTATCCACGTCACTCGACGCATACTCCACGACAAAGTAGAGCATTGGACATCCACTGTCTGGCCACGCATTGAGCCTCAAGCCCACACCACTTGAGTTGACAACTAGAAGATCGGCAGGTGCAGGAAGTTGTGGCAGACCTCCCTCTCGTCCTCACAGCCAGCGTCGTGCTCGGAGGTCCACTCCCAACCCGGTTGTGAGCGGTAGCGTAGACGTGATAGACCGTACCACACCGGAGGTTAGTGAGAGTGTGCGTGGACTTGACCCCGTCGACGCGCACCTCCTCCCACTCCCCGTGTTCAAGCTTGAAGTGGATGACAAAGCCTCGTATGGGGCTTCCACCGTCATCCCCTAGCTTCCACTGTAGTTGGAGAGAGTGCGGCGTGTTGCCGGTCATCAGGAGGAGTGGAGGTCCCGGAGGCACTTGGATGATGAGGTGGTAAGTGATGAGGTCCTTGCCATGTGAGTTGGAGACCATGCAGGTGTACTCCCCCTGGTCGCTACGCTGGGCAGCTGACAGTAAGAGCGCGCCGTCGGACATCACCCCTATGCGAGGTTGCTGGCCTAGAGGCTCCTCCCCCCACATCCACTGTCGCTGTGGCTCAGGGACACCTACCGCACGACATGGTAGACGAATGTCACTCTTCCAGGCTGCCACGTGCAAACCCCCGAAGGAGACGATGCCAGCGCTCACTAGAATCAAACATCCACAGGAACTAATAAATAATAATAATAATATGCTTCTTTGTTCCTGATAAATTTATGTCGACTTTAGTAATATACACACAAGGGTGCAGAGAACACTGTTTTCGTACAATAACACTTACACATCTTCTTTGAAGTCAGATTGTAAGTAAAAATTAGGAACACAAACAATTTTATCATTAAGAATTATTTCGTGTACCACATCATATGATACGTAATGTGATACTGGTCGGAAGTTGAGGGCTGTGTCAAAACCAATGATATTAACATCTATAGTAGGCTAGATCTAGAGTCAATGGTCCACTGGCGTGTCAATTAGAAGCCATCTTGAATAGGTCAGTTTGTATGTTAAAGTAGGTTGTAGCTATTTGTAGCCCAAATATTTTTCAAGATGGCTGTCAGGTTGACAGGTGAGCATATTAACCATTAACACCAAATGATTTCTAAATTCCTTTATGCAATGACTTCCTATTGTTTTTGTTTGTGTATTCCCATGCTGTACAAGCTAAAACCATATCAAACAATCCAGAAAAATAGTTAATCGCATTTAAAACATAATGTCAAGCACAAATTGAAACGCCAAATCGCTATCTTGAAAAGGTCAGACTGACGCTTCAATTAAGTACGCTAGCGCCTGTACGGACGTATTGGAGACTGGTGATCTAGCCTACTATAGATGTTAAATATCATTTGTCAAAACTGTGTTACTTACTATGATAAACTCCAAAGCTTATTATATGTGAATATCGTTTAGAAAACGGAATTAGAAAGATTTTGGGGAAACTTGACAACTTTGTGAAACAACTTGAAGAAAACTGCCCTAATCTTACAAGTTCTCAAGTCATTACGAAACTAAAAGTGATCTCGGGAGATTCAGAGTTAAACACTCTTTTACTACTTGCGAGTTTAAACACTTTCTTCTTGAATGGAACTTTAATTTAGTTCACAGTTGATTCTGACGGAACCGGGTGTGAACAAATTAGTCGATCTTTGCTATATTCGTACAAATAACAGAGTTGACTAAAGGTATTCCCCTTATACTTGACAAATTCCGGTTCATTACCGTAGACCTTTATTTGATTTTAAAATTATTAGTGAATATTCATGAATTTTTCTTACTCTACTCAGTTAAGAATATAAATTTATGTATTTATTAAATACCACTATGTATTTATATTGATATTAAAATAAACATGAAACACTATATCTAAGTTGGACACATATTTCACATCTCCCATGCCGGGTTGAGTTGGGTAGGGTTGGGTATGGAAAATACGTCCGTTATACTACTCCGAGTAAAAACGGATACTAAATTTCACCAGTTAAGAATCTTACATTAAGATTTACACCAATTTATTCTCAATTGACTGTGATTTTATTGTATAGCATTTTGTTTACTAGGAAAACGCTCAGTTGGACGCGTTGATAAGCGAGCACGTGCTATACAATTTGTTGATGGTCCAAATTTCAACCTGACCTGAATCTTCGTACAACCACTATCGTGAGCCATAAAAGCTCCAGCTTCGGGCGACGTTTCGTTGCCATGGTAACGTTACTTTTGTATAAATGTGATTTCAATCTACACTACTTATCGGATCAAAATAAAATTAACATATTCGTGACCGGACGGACATTCTAAATGATTTGGCCACCTCAGATTTTGTCGCCGTTTAGTTTGAAAAAAAAACTTTCGATCTACTGTAACTTTTTAACTTTTTGAACGATTTTGCCACAAAACTAATGGCATTCAATTTAGAACGAAGCTTTGGTCCAAATTTCAACTCGATCCGAGCCTCCGTTCAAACGTTATGGCGAGACATACAAAAAAAAACAAAAAAAACAGTGACTATTTTTTCCGGCAGAGTCAAATGGAAACGCTCGCTTCGCTTGCTTAATTAAGCTGTCAATTTAAAAATTGCCTGGACCGGCACCTCCACCAATAAAGTTTGTAAATCCTGGACCGGCACCTCCACCATTCCCCCGAAATATGTTTTGTTACCAGGAAATCGGTTTCTATTTTTTTACTATCGGGTCGACTCCCAAAATACCCTAACCGACCTGAAATTTTGGATAAACGCACACCTCTACAATGGACATTTTGTGAAGCAGAAGTTATAAACAATGAACCGTACAATTTAACTTGATGAGCGTTCGAATAAAGGTTGTGCATTTCAATGAATAAGAGGCAGCGAAATCACTGTACTAACAACGCTGATAACATCACTGCTTATATAATGTTTCAGACGTGAAGTTTAAGATATGCGATTAGAATACATATTTTTTTTTTTATAATCTCCTTGCAAATATGAAACATACATAAACATTTGTTGAATCAACCATCGTGCGCGGTTCCATGTTGAGTAAGTTCTTATCGTCTTCCTGGAGCTAAACTGTTATTTTGTAATAATTCGCCCTGGCTAACGTGAACTTCAATCAGCAACCAGATCGTGGTTCAATTCCGACGAAAAAGTGATGCAGAATTGAAGACTGCCAAATAGTAGATATTCATGCCACGATAAGAAGGTCCAAAGAAGAAAGAAGCCCAAGCTCAACGAAATTGGTAACTCGTAGGCATAGATCGCACTGTCCTTATCACTAGATGTTCACGTTTTGAAATTATTTCTTCATCCTATAAAAGCTACTAATTTTTAGCCAATAATCTATAGCCATTAAATAAATTTTGATAAAGTCGATTATAATTACACATCAAAACAAGTACAATTTAATCACATGAAAATTGATTATATTAATTAAGTTCATTGTTGATCCTTAATTTAATTACTTGTGTAATTGGTAAAGGGTGTGAGGTTTAAGAAGTAAGATAATATAATGACATTTCCTCAGCATTCGCATTATTGGATTGCTGGTGAAGGGTATCCGAAGATCATTCGAAGCTACATTGTTTGCAGTCTAGTCAGCGGCGAAAATCTGCTGACTCCGATTAATCAACTAAATGGCTTGGTGGTAGTAGTGAGCATATTGGCACACCACTGAGTAACTATTTGCCATTTCACGAAGCCTCGAGTGGCACTTACCTTTAGTGGCAGGCGAGAGGGCAGCCACTGGTGATCGCTGTCCTTCTCCCACTTTGGTGAAGGCCGTCACCCAGAACTCGTATCGGAGCTTCCTCTTGAGGCCGGGCAGCTCGTATTGTAGCTGTGACGTGGACAGGTGTGGGATCGAGCGCATGTCTACTTGTTGGCCGTTCTCCACCACTCGCACGTAGACGCCGTACTTTAGAACGATGCCGTTGGGGTGGGTAGGAGGCAGCCAAGTCACCAGCGCGGTGTCCAGGCTTTTCAACAGAGCTTTGATACCCCCGGGAGAGCCAGGGACTGGGGAAGAAACGCGTGTGTTTAATCTCTTTCTCAATGTAGTGATTTTAATCTCTTTCTCAATGATAAATGGTTTGATTGAGGACATTGCCAGTCTCTTTTACAATGCCTTTTTCTATGCAGTTAATATACAAGTTAAGATAATTTTTTTTAATATATTCCAAACAATTTGTTATTTCTTGATTAACAGATAAGGACCCTACGATTTATTTATTTATTTATTTATTTCCATATTACAAATATAGTACACTGGTTATACAAAAGATACATCAGTGTTTATAGACAGTCAAAAAAACAACAAAAGACGCTAAAACTTCATATACTCCTCAAATGAATAAAAAGAGTACGTAAGTAAAAAGAGTATCACTTCTCTATTAAAAGCTGTATTATTATCAATAGACTTAATATAACATGGTTATTTGTTGTAAAGTTTAATACCAGCATATCTTGGTCCTTTTTCAAACAAATCATTGTTGTGTTGAGGGGATGGAAGGTAGCCTCGTCTGGTACTGTATTTGTGATTAAGAAACTCGCCAACAATGTCCTTAAAATTACTTTTAATTGACTTCAATTGTTCTAGAATATAAATGCAGGGAAAGGTTAAAATGTTGTTATCTTAAGAAGGTATTTCTGCTTTATTAAATAGTGAAGATTGTGATACTGACTTTTCACGTGTTGTTAGCATTACTAAACAGACAAATATGTCGGCCAACATCATTATTATAAAACACACAAAATTCATGTTCAAACCATACCAATATTGGTCTACCTAGATATGATAATGTGACACAAGCCAAGGCTACAAATATGCACTTCATTTAATATAGCTACTATTTAAGGTAATATCATTACCATCCGAGGTGACACCTATAGGTCATTGCTATTGCGATGTAATAACCTAGTGATTTCTCTGCGAAATTTACAATTTGACCACAACCAAATAATTAAACTTAATAAATATTGCAATTGTACCGATTTTAAAAGTTACCTCATTAAAGTTACTGTCACATATCTATGTGTTTACATAGGCCTACTGTCAACTGATCTGTTTGCAGCTGGTCACTGCCTTGTAAACCTGTATTTCTTGTATACCACTGTCTTGTATATCAATCGATCTCATCCACCAGGCGGTGACAACCAGAAGCGCTACTGTTGTTTCACGTAGTACTTCCACCAGTAGTTGATTTCATCATGGCCGATCAATGTAGGCCTAGTGTTTGAGTTGTTAATAAATCTATGATCATCCGCACATATAACAGTGTTTTAAAGGTATAAAACATAACATGGTGTCAAGAATATAAGTGCTCACTAACCTCTGCAAGAATTTTCAAGAAATTCGGAAAAACGTGTTCTAGTTATAACGACTTAACCTCAAAACCTCTAGGCCACGCGATCGTGATAGACTCGGTGAAAAACGTAGTAAATTCACTCGACAATAAAGACCACGCGATCGTGATAGACAGTGAAAAACATAGAACATTCACAAGGTATTAACATAATTAAGTTTACAGAGAAAAACGTAGCAAATTCTCAAAATGACTGACTTTAACAAGCCTCAAACGTTGGATGTTAAAGCTAACTTAAGTGTAAATTGGGTTAGGTGGAGGAAACAATTTGAACTGTACATGATAGCTACTGGGTTTGACGAAAAGCCTGAAGAGCAAAAGGTAGCTATGTTAGTAAATCTGTTGGGGACAGATGCACAAGATGTGTATGAAAATTTCACATAGGCCTACACCTCGCCTGAGACATCGACTCAGTTCAGTACTGTAATTGGAAAGTTTGAGCAATACTGCTTTCCAAGAAAAAAAAGTGGTAGTTGAACGTTTAAACTTCACGAATGTTGTTCAGCAGGAGGGGCAATCTTTCGATGCTTTTCTCTCAGAGCTGAAAACGAAATCTTCAACTTGTAATTTCGGGGACCAAAGAGATAGCCTCATAAGAGACAGGATCAAATTTGGAATACGGAATAAGAAGATACAAGAACTTCTACTGGAAGATGACCATGTAAGTCTTGATATAACTGTTTCAATGTGCAGGTCGAGCAAATTGAGCCAACTTCAAGTGAAAATAATACAGGACAACCCACAGGAAGTTAATCTAGTTAAAAGGTCAGGACATAAGTTCAAGCCGACTACAAGCAAACCCAAAGAAGGTAACGGTACGTCGAATTACGAGTACCAGTGTAAACGCTGTGGAACCAGACACAAACCACGTAAGTGTTTGGCCTATAAAATGGAGTGCTATAACTGTAAAGGTTTTGGACACTTCACTAAAATGTGTAAAAAGACTAAAAAAAAACAAGGTAAAGAAGTAGAGTGCTCACATGGTGATTACTTAATAGAAGAAGTCAAAGCAGTGTCAGTCCATTCATTAGGCAATGAAGATGCATGGTACACTTCTTTACAACAAAAAGGGAGAGCAGTCCAATTTAAACTGAATACAGGTGCTCAGGTTAATGTGCTCCCACTAGCAGTGTTCAATAAGTTGCCAGGGCAAACTAACCTCAAAGACACAAATACGGTGTTAATGTCGTTTGGCAAGTACAAGATAAAGCAATAGGTACAACACAAGTAAGTTGCACATCTCAGGGTAAGTCAATTAGCCTTGATTTTGTAGTAACTGAAGCAGACAGTCAGCCTCTACTGAGCTTACAAACTTGTGTTGATCTGGACATGATCAGACGTGTTGACAGTCTCCATATATTTAAAGACAAGGATTCTGTATTGAATCAATACAAAGATATCTTTGAAGGTCTAGGCACGGTGCCAGGATCACACCACATTGAGCATGATCCTGCATTTACGCCAGCCATTTACTCACCTAGAAAAGTACTGTTCGGGCTTCAAGATAAGCTTCGAGGCACTAAAGATAAACTAGAGACAACAGGAGTGGTCAGAAAGGTAAATCATCCAACCCAGTGGATAAATAGCCAAGTGATAGTTGAAAAAAGAATGGAGGGATACGGCAGTGTCTAGATCCATTACACCTGAATCGAGCCGTGAGAAGAGAACATTACAAGATTCCAACGACAGAAGACATCGCAGTGCAGATGAATGGGAAGAAGTACTTTTCTATGCTAGATATGCGTAATGGTTTCTGGCAAATTAAATTGGATGAAGAGAGTTCAAACCTATGTACCTTCAACACCCCATTTGCTAGGTACCAATTTTGTCGTTTTCCGATGGGGATCAAATCAGGTCCAGAAGTTTTTCAGAAGAAAGTGATAGAATTATTCGGAGACATTCCTGGAGTGAACGCGGTGTTTGATGATTTAATGTAGCCGGGGATACCATAGAAGAACACGATGAAACTCTACATAAAGTTCTCAAGCGAGCCCGTGAAAATAACATCAGGTTTAATCGAGAAAAGTTTCAGTTCCGTGTACAATCTGTCAACTTCTTGGGACATGAACTAAGTAAGGATGGGTTGAAGTCAGATTTGGAACAAGTCAGAGCTATTGTCAAGATGGACTACCCAACAAACAAGGAAGAACTAAGAAGATTCCAAGGCATGGTAACAAACCTCTCAAAATTCATCCCCAAGCTGTCCGAGACTACAGCACCGCTGCGCTTGCTTCTAAAAGAAACAATACAATGGCACTGGGAAGAACCACAGAAAGACGAGGTAGCCAAGCTGAAGAAAAACTTGTGTGAAGCTCCAGTCTTGAAGTTCTTCGACGTGAAGAAACAAGTCACAATCCAGGCCGATGCATCACAAAGCGGATTAGGCGCTTGTCTGCTGCAAGACGGTCACCCAATTGCGTATGCATCAAGATCGCTAACAGAAACCAAAGGTAATTGGGCTCAAATAGAGAAGGAGTTACTCGGCATAGTCTACGCCGTAGAACACTTCAATCAGTACACGTATGGTCGTCAAGTAATCATACAAACCGACCATAAACCATGGATTCCGATCATGAAAAAGGAAATCAATAAAGTGACTCATCGTCTTCAAAGAAAAGTCCTAAAACTAATGCGGTATGACGTTCAAGTTATTTATGTTCCGTCAGAAGTGGTATACGAACCCACGCCTCCGAGAGACTCCAACGCATCAAGAAAGTTCCCGTAAAGTATTCCGATTACAAACTTTATTCATTTATGTAAACATCTAAGTGCGTAGCAAAGTGCGCGGAAAGTTCTATCAGTGTAAAATCAATAATCAGTGATCTAATAAAATGCATTTTTTTTTAAAGAAAAAAACATTATTTTAAGTTCAATGTTTGTTTTTGCACCATTCCTATGAACTTTTAAAGGGAGGTGTCACCTATCTATTTTTTTACATAGGCCTACTGTCAACTGATCTGTTTGCAGCTGGTCACTGCCTTGTAAACCTGTATTCCTTGTATACCACTGTCTTGTATATTAATCGATCTCATCCACCAGGCGGTGACAACCGGAAGCGCTAGTTGTTTCACGTAGTACTTCCACCAGTAGTTGATTTAATCATGGCCGGTCAATGTAGGCCTAGTGTTTGAGTTGTTAATAAATCTATGATCATCCGCTCATATAACAGAGTTTTAAAGGTATAAAACATAACAGTTACCGTTTCTGAATTCGACATTGTTCCTTACCATCCTCCTTCGTGCGACAGTAGACCTTAGGCGACCTCGTTCCGTCTCCCACTCTCGTGAACGCTAGGAGTTCCACGCTGTAGTTGGTGAACTTGGAGAGTCCATGCAGCATCGTGGTCAGAGCAGTGGTCATCTTTGTCTGGGTCTCCGCCACATCAGGACCTGGTTGGGTCATACACTAGGCTAGAATACTGTCACGTTTGGCGTAGATTCTACTCTTGTTACTAGCAATGTCACTGATTATTTCTGATGCCAAGTGGTTTCAGTATTGAAGAAGGTGTCACAAAGTCGTAATAAATATTAACATTGGGTATTGTGATTGCGATACAGGGGAATGTGATAAAATTGTTGGAGTGTGCTGAATTGGCAATTACATAACGATAATGGGAACAAGTCGGTTATTATTTTGTTAAGAGAGAATGCTGAAGTTTCAATAATACAAGGGGTACAATTGTTATTCAGGTTGGAGAGTAGAGGGGGACGTGTGTTGGACTAAGGCCCTTTAGATGTATAGACTGGAGCCCTAGAGGGGGAAAGTCAAGAAGAGGCTAGGGGAAGCTTCTTGGTGAACAAAACAAGTGAGTGTGTAGACGGGAAGTTGAACTTGGGAGAGCTTAAGGAAGAACATCAAAGGAGTAATTCTGGGGTGCTGAGAGCTGGGTGAGACCGAGAGGCGGGAGTCATTCCAAGAGGCGAAGAGAAAAGACCAGGAGACAAGCTGTCAAGGGGATCCGAAGCCAAGAAGTCGTCACTGACATACCAGAGTCATAAAGGGAAGAGTGTATGCTATGATTTCATTACAATAATGTCAGTAGAGTATGGGAATAGGAACTCACGTTCAAACGGATAAGATGATGAGCTCAGCTGATAGGCAAGATTAGGTCGTTAATTGTTAAATATAAGTGTGCCTCCTTTTGTTGAGACAATGTTTTGAATGTGTTAACCCTCTCTATACCTACATGTCCCAGAATCCACCCTTTTATTGCCTAACGGTTTCGGTCAAAGTGAGGTGATTAGTCTATGTAACAACAGCTACGTTTCCCCAAAACAATAGTTACTTTGGTAAATACCAACTATAACAAGGGCTAATCAATCCTTAACTTGACATTACCCTCACTTCACTCAAACACAAGATAAAGTACGTAGGCCAGGATTCTGAAGCAGAAATGTAAACCACTTTCTTTACCAACGTGTGGAGCTCGCAACTATTACACAATATCTCATCAACGAAATGTCGACATTAATTCTGGGATTCTCAAGCATTTATTAACTGTGAAGAATCCATTATATCACGTGTATAAAATTCACTTTCAGTTATAGTTGAGTGCAATAAGCTACAAAATTAACATGAATCCAGGGGTGAGAACACTTTACGCCATAACATTATGTCAGAATTTGAAATGGAGAAGGGGAGCTGTCCTTCATCTGCAATATATTCACTTACAAAAAACAGTAGCAATTTGAGGATTTTAAAGTTGACAAAATATGAGGTGAGGATACTATTGGTTCATTTCTGATTAGAAAAAACTGCTTCGGATCAACTGTACAACATCTTTCGAAATATAATAACCCACATTAATTTCTTTAAAGTAATTGTAGGTTGTCCATACCGTGCACATGAGAGTTGAGGACTGGCTCGTAGATGAGCTTGTATCCCTGTATGACCCCGTGCACCAGAGCTTCCGGGGGAGGCTGCCAGCTGACTTGTAGCGACTCGGGGGAGACAGCCGTACAGCGGACATCGCGGGGGGACGCCTCCGGAACTGCGGAGACACGGGAAAATTGATGACATTTATATAGACACACATTGGCACAATATTACCAGCTTCTTAGAATTATATGTTGGTTAATGTGATTTCATACATAAAAGGGTCTAATACCCGAAAAAATGAATTTTTACCACATATTCTATAGCATAAAACACACTCAAATGACCGTTTAAAAAATTATTATATCTTGTAGCTGTGATTTTACACGAATTTTTCAATTGTTTTGATCATGAAATTTGCGAAAATTGGCGTTTTTGGAAATTTCTAAAATCGGCTTTAACTTGCATCTTGTTTGATCGTGCCTTGATCCTGTGCACAAATATACACTCAAACACGCAAAAAATATGCATTCCGAAATAACACCCCTTCTTGGTAATCAGCAGATTTTGACCGAACCACTTGCACAAATTACAAAACAATATATAGAGGATAAACAGAAAAGACTGTCGAGGTTTTCGGATCAAAATCCTCCAAGGTCACGGAGCATAAAGATCGTCCCCATGTTATTTCTTATTGGAGGGACCTAGCTCGAAAAATACCAAGTTCGACATTTTTTTCCGGGTCAAGGTGGATCCAATAATTTTTCTGTTTATTTATAAATACGTAACTAGTGAGCCTGAATGAAATCTATGTTTTGGGTTTACTGGGTGAATAACCCTTTAACGATACAATACAATAATATAATAGTATTTGCACTTACAGTACGTTATAAAGAGGAATAGTGAAGCAGCTATAATATATAAGTTATGGATGATCCTTGGACTGTGGCGTCGTGTCGATGATGAGGCACTGCTCGACGTTTCGCCACCCATGTTGGTTGGCAACAGACACGACGCAACAGCCCAAGGATCATCTAGATCTCATCTACGGGTCGTGAAAGCCTACAATATCTCATCAGCTATACATGATTTGTTACCCAAACCTCTCCTTACTAGGAACGATGTAAAACTGAAATCAGGAAATGAGCTGCAAATGTGTTTCTTCAGCATCCACTCAGAATTAAACACGGCACACAAAATATTCTTCTTAAACTTAAACATTTGTTGATTTGGCGCTTCAATGCAAATTGAACACTTGCCAAAGTTTATATTCTCAAGTGTTCAAAGTTCCTGGTTTTGGGGTACTTCATCCGTGCTTGATCATTATAATTTCAATGTAGCCAATGTTGAAATAAGATGAGTTCAAACATCTATCAAAATTAATCTTGTACATGTTTTCGGCAGGAAACTGGTAGAGAATGTTCGCGTTAGCTGACTTATGAACGACAATATCCATAGAATACGTAAATATGAGCTGTATATCGATAATTTCTTTGTTAAAATGCTGACAGATTAATCTGGTCACCGAAACATTCCTCACCAGCTTCAAGCGTCTGTGCGATGATTTCTGGAGACAGAGGCCCGGGACCTCGTGTGTTGAAGGCTTGCACCACCAGACCGTACTTGCAGAACTTCTTTAAATCATCTAGTCTGGCCTCTTCTTTTCCACTCCCCGTCCAGGCTATCGTCGTGAAGTTGAACTGACGTTTACTGTCCGAATCTCTGCAAAGAACACAACAAAAATAAGGACGTATTGATGACGACTGTTATTAACATATTTCTGTGACCTTGGATTTCATATCCATTACAATTTCGTACAGTAAAATTACGAGTTTAAATGGTAGCTTAAAATCTGGTACACAAATCTTGTAATAAGTTTAGTATACATTCTCAAATAAATCCATATTGTATTGCTATCGTGACTTTCTTTTATTGCATTGCAACTTATATTATTATGATTGCGATTGAAACCATTGATATTTAACTACTGTTAGGCTAGATTAGCAGTCGGTGGTCTACTTCCGTTACAATTGGCTTGTTCACTGCGACTTTTTCTCACCACGCTGCGCTATTGTACTAACCCCCCACCGCCGTCTGGATGCCTGTAAAGGCGGATGTAGAGTGTAGACGGCGGTGATAGCCCAACTTGCGGGTGTCATGGCTGCTCAGTGCTCATAGCTGTCAGCAGCCTACTGTTTTTACTGTCAGTTTATATAGTTTTATGTTGAAAGCAAAATGCCCAATTGCTGTGTGTATTTGTGTAAGGAGAGAGGAGGGCATACTGTCGTGTTTATTACTACAAATAAATACAATCACACATAATATACTGACAATTGTGTCTTTATTCGGCCTCCTGCCTACGTAACCTCTCTCATGTCAACAAATCAACACTGGCTAGGACTAAGCCCTAGAGGCTTTGCTGAGGCGTATGCAAGTAGGGCCTAGGCCTATACTTGCTAATTTATAATACCATGATATTGATATGCCTAGGTCTACATCTAATGCTGAAGAAAAGCCTAGGCCCTAGTCCTTAGTAGCCTTATTCCAAGTAGGCCTAGGTCTAATCTCAATAACAGTGCTAGGCCCCAGGTTTAGACTTCAACGGCGCCATGTGCTTTCAGCTCTTATTTTAATTTTCCTATCGTTCACGTTTTCATTGTTTAAAAGTTTAAACAAACAAAATATGCTTTTGAATAAAATTACTTGAAATAGGCCGTACGACTACTTACGTAAAACCATTGATTAAAGAAGGAATGGTAAAACAATACGTAAACAAACAACCGAGGAAGCATAAGATTTGACAATGCAGAGCCTGCTATACATAGTTTATTTCAAACACCGCCACGGTCTTAGGGCAGGGTCCACTAGATACCTAACAAGCAGCTCGGAATAAGTATCTAGTGGACCCTGGTTTTGGGGGTTAGTGCAGTGGCGCGATCTGCGTGGAGCTTTGCGTGAACAAGCCAATTAGAAGCCATCTTAAAATGACAGTTTACATGTTAATCAAATGGGAGCTATTTGTAGACCGAATATTTTTAAAGATGGCCGCCAGTTTGACAGCTGAGCATCCTTTAACATCAAATGATAACTAAATTCCCTTATGCAATAACGACTTATTGTTTCTGTTTATTCAATATCATGCTGCACAAGCTAAAACCATATCACACAATCCAGTAAAATACTATATTGCTTTGAAAAAGCATAAATTAAAACGCCAAATTGCCATCTTGAACTGGATTTTCGACGCTTCAATTTGTTACGCTCGCGCCTGTGCGGAAGTATGGGACACTGCCAATCTAGCCTTCTATAGGGGTTTAATATCAATGGTTGAAACCATATCCAAATATAAAGTTTCGTCCTCGTTATACATTATTCCTTATATCTATACATAAGATTGCTCTTCGCAGCTACTTGCTGAAATCAAACAGTTCCCTCAGAAAGTAAGTTCTTTCAGTACTGGTAGTGGTCTCAGACAATGAATCTCGAAAATCTCTATGCCAATATGCGTATTGGCACCAAACAACTAGCATATCTTCTGGCTTCGAGTCACTTCCACTTGAAGTGTGAACAAGAAACATAACTGTAATAATATGTCACTGGATATATTTTACATCCTGAATATATGTGGGCTTCCAATCACAATGCATTTACAAATACAATATAATCTGAACGATGCCAATGGACAGTTTGTATGGTCAGAAGTAAATCAAGCCTTGAATTATTAAAGCAAGTATCATACCGTTAGGTTGATCCACGTGAACAACGATATTTTCCTATGGTCCCATAACCATTCGTTATTTGATTGAAGCTCGTTAACTCGTTTTTCAGAGCTAAGAATGTTGGCAATACCCAATTTCTCTGTGTCCCACGTAGTGTCCGAGAAGAGGTCCGTTCCACTGGTCTTCCGATGGAGCCTCGAAGCTCATGACCAGCTGAGTGGATGTGGTGGCCTCTACGTTGATGTGATGGGGTGCAGCAGAGGGTGCTTCTTCCTCGGTCTGGACCTGATGGTACAAACACAGGTCAAGCAATGGAAATACATCTTTAACTTCGACGATATTAAGTTACACAAAAAGAACTAATCTGGTTTCTTTCAAGTCTTGTTTAGGTTTAAGTAAATTCTGTGATGACTGAAGCTTGACACAGAAGCAGCTGTGTTGAATTATCTTAGTTGAAAGATTACTTGTAACGTTATTCTGGTAAGGGAATATACACGACTCAGCTTAGTATGAGGTATGGTTTTGTAATTTGATTAGATGGGAAGGTTTGAATCAATTTGCGTAAAGCTTGATGATTTCGAAGGCGATTGCGATTGAACCAATATACAATGTCTTGTGTAACACCATTCATTACTACATTGAAGCCCTTATAGGCTCAATTTTGACATGCTATTCCTAAATTGCATGGATCAACCCCAAGGAGCCAGTCAGACAGCTGCTCCAGCTTTCATTACCGCACATTGCGATTGCGTTAAAGTTGATCGTATGTTACCTTGAGTTCTCGGCTGGCAGTCCCTGGCCCAACGGCATTCTCTGCAATCACGTGGATGATGTAGAGAGTGGCCGGGTGAAGCGACTCGATGATGGCGTTGGTCTGAGTACCTTCCACTCCCAGTTCCTGACCTCCACTTCCTTGCCAGGAGTCTGAAACAGATGCGATGCACCACACATTTAACTGTTGCTACATTTTGACTACATTGACAGGTTTCTATGAGAATAAGACACTGTTTGGCATACACCGTTAGATATCATTGCATTCGAAATAGGTGAACAAGAATGTTCAATGTACATGTGTAGGTCTTCAACAAGGGTTGGAGTGATATTTCTAAAACTAACCAAAAGCTCAAATTCTCATAAGAATGAAATGCAACATTCCGTACAAATAATATAAAAGCTAGTTTGAACCCATAAAACAACATTGTGGGACTACAGTTCCTCTGTTATCAACTTTTAGATTATCCTGTCTTTGTCGTATGATTCTTGTGGTACGAATAATCACTTTCATATTTCCTGAAAGCTGATGTGATAACAATAGGTTTGAGATGAGTGCTCTACTATACTCTTTTGGGGTATGCAAGAGCAGAAGCATTCTCAGTGACGTATGATGTGTAGAAAAGGAATAACACAAAAACAAAACTGGCAGCAAACTCATCACTACAATTCCGATTTCAAGTAACTGCTGTAGGATTTGATGCTGGTGTTTTCCTTGCTCGAATTCATTTACAACATTTTAAAACATGATTGTACTGGTATACAATGCCCAGTTTGTTGACTTAGGTACCGTACCGATCCAGATGAGATAGTTTCTAAGTGAATTCTCACAGATCCTACAGTTGAGTAGAGTATTTATTTACCATTTGATCTATACAATGTATACATATAGGCATCGTCAAGATTATGTAAAACTAGGATAGGCCTAGTGACTAAATTAGGTATTATACAATTAGGTAATATACAATGAAAAGAGCTACATTAAGCATTAAGCACTAAGCAAATATACAAAATATATACATACTAATTTAGCCATACCAGGCACACTGGTTTGGACTGTCAGTACCTATTAATAGGAGTACAATATAATACCAGAGAGTTACCCAGTACACAAATAAATTTGAGAATAGGTGAATAATACTAGGCCACGGCATAGGCCTAAGCCAGTTGAAGTAAGGAGATTCACTCACTGAGGTATTCTCTAATGGAGTAAAAACTTTTGGCAGTGAGGAATAATTTAAGGTGATGTTTAAAGGAATGTAGTGTGGGGCAGGTTTTGATGGGGTTTGGAAGTTTGTTATAGAGGATGGAGGCTAAGTATTCCGGGCCTTGTGAAAAGAGAGACAGATTGTGGGCTGGGAGGTGGATGTGGAGGGCGGCTCTGGTATTATGGGAGTGCACTGACTCATTAAGAGGAAAGAGATTTACATTGGAGCGGACAAATATAGCAGCTGTTTGTATGAGGGTGCATGCTAGCGTAAGAACTCCAAGCTTTTTGAAAAGATCCCTACATGAGCGCCGTCTTGAGACACCGGCTAGTGATTCTAATGGCCCTCTTTTGGAGAATGAAGATATCCTATGGGCATGATGAGAACCTCCCCAAAACAGCAGGCCATATGATAGGTGAGAGTTGATATGTGCGAAATAGACAAGTAAAAGTACATGGGGTGGACGATTGGTTTCAGCTTTCTGATTAAGTAACAGCCTGTTAGAATTTTGTTTGCAACGAGATCACAGTGGGTGAACCAGTCAAGGTTTTCTGTAAGTGTTAGGCCTAGTACTTTAACCGAGCTGGAGCGGGGAATGATAACAGATTCCAGACGCACCAGGGGACTGAAAGAGGGAGTATTGTTGTGGGTGTGAAAGTACAAATACTTAGTTATTTACCTTGTGTCCGGGAGTAGCGAACCAGGTAGCGGTTGATGGGACTGTTACCGTCTTGAGCATGGGTCCAAGCGATGCTCAGGCGACGACTGCCACGATTCAGCACGTGGACGTTTGTGGGCATGGCCGGTGCATCTAGAATAATAACAAACCATCCATGTTAGCATCAGGGAGATCTCTTTTCGAATAGGTGTATAAAAAATTGATCCAACTAACTGGGCAGTTTGTTTTGGGTTTGTTTTTGTTCTAATTTAGTTACAGCACCATGCAATCCGGTATGTAATTCAAAATCTAGAAAACTAAGAAGCTAGGGCAAATAAGTACTGACTTGCATTTATCTATTAACCTTTAAGTTCCAATTATATTTTGTTATTGAATACTATATATTATTGGAATACGAAACGCAGCTTGGAAAGGAGTTCATCAGTCCACATTGGAAGGTAAATGAAGAAGAGCGATAGGGTTACCTTGCACCAGAAGATGCATGGCTGTTTGATCATGGCCGTACTCGTTCCTTGCAAAGCAGGTGTAGACTCCACCGTCTTCTGTCCGCACACCCCTCACAGTTAGCTCAGACACCAACCCCTCCACGACTGTAGTATTCTTGATACTGGAACAGTGTTGTTCAAAACCATCAATTGTGTACCAACTTACAAAATATTACCTTTTAAATACTAATTCTCATTGTGTTGGGATGCTTGGAGATAATTCTTCCGCCTTATTGATGCAGCTCTCTTTCTTCCACACAAAACCTAAACAGCTTCCATAACCATTTTGTTTTGTAATCGCTACGACTTGTTATGGTTTGTTTTTTTTAGTTCGATAATATAATTACACTTGGAAGTAAATAAATGTATGTTTTCTTACAAAAGCAAATTTGTGTTCCAAAGCCATTTACCAATGATTCGTGAAGTTCCATCCGAAAAAAAATACAACGTTTTAACGAAGAGATTGTGGCCAAACTGTCATGATTGCACTCTCCATTGATACAAGTAAACCAAGTGCTTCTAAAATAATAATAATAATTTGTATCTTTCTATAAGAGTGTGACCGAGAGGAAATAGACACGCTTCAAAAAAATATAAACCACAGACCAGAATTCTCTTACAGCTGGCCAAGTTTAAACAGTTATTGATGTTATCTGTCCCAACTACAAGTTTAATTTCTCAATTTCATTAATCGGGAAACACTCCCGTAGGTGTATTTGTTTTTATAGAAATCAATCCGGAAATTAAAAAATCCATCCCAGCGGGGTATCGAACCTCGGTCTCCCGATTGCCGGTCGAGTGCTTTACCCCTTAGCTACCGGGACGGTTAACTTTATAACATCTGGATTGTTGGTGCTATCTAGAACTCGACTGGCAATCGGTAGACCCGGGTTCGATACCCCGCTGGGATGGATTTTTTAATTTCTGGATTGATTTCTATAAAAACAAGTTTCGAGCTGTATTCTTAAGTGCACATGTTAAAATGTGTTGAATGTGAGTTACCTTGCTCGGCCCTGCAGCTCAATGAAGCTCCCCTCCTTGCGCCACGTAAGACTGATGGGGAGGTCACCCAGAGCCTGACACTTGAGTGTGGCGGTACCTCCACGTCGAACTAGCTCTTTCCTTGACCGTACTTTGAAGTGGACTGGTGCTAGAAACATGATCAACAAGATGATAACTTAATAGGTCCTATCGAGTTGTGTAATGTAGTTTATTTAGAAGGTAAAAAGAGCATGAAACATCAACGTCACAATATAATAAGAACTATGCATCAAGGAAAAAATAAATAACAACCAAATACAAAAATTTGTAAAAAAACGGCAGCCAAGCTCTCCTTCAAAAGTCTTCGGCTGTGAATGCTGTGAGATATAGAAGTTGAGCCAAGCTTTTTATTCTTTCTCCCTAGTTTCGCTTTGAAAATAAGTAAGATCATTTCGCCTGTTGACGAGCGCCAAGCCAACGATTTTTGTGGTAAAAAAGTAAAATTTTTAAACTCGAAATCATAAAAAAAATTCTTGGCCATGAACCAAATTCAATGGCCAAGCCATTTTTTTTATGATTTCGAGTTTAAAAATTTTACTTTTTTACCACAAAAATCTTGGCTTGGCGCTCGTCAACAGGCGAAATGATCTTACTTATTTTCAAAGCAAAACTAGGGAGAAAGAATAAAAAGCTTGGCTCAACTTCTATATCTCACAGCATTCACAGCCGAAGACTTTTGAAGGAGAGCTTGGCTGCCGTTTTTTTTTTTTTTACAAATTTTTGTATTTGGTTGGATATTACATCTTTTTGTTGTTCGTTCGCTATCAAGGTGTGAATGATTAAATTTGTTAAGTTCAAAGTTGTTTTTTTACATTTTTGGGCCCACGGTCCCCCCAAAGATACCCCTTAAATGAATAAATAAATAAATAAATAAATAATTTTTTATTTAGAGTCTACCCACTCAGTTATATAACTGATTTTCAGTGGGGGACTTTAAATCAAAGCGACCAAGCCAACCCTGCAGGCCCCGACGCAATCGACGAGTGAGCGATAACCAACCAAAGATCGATATTTTTAATAGGAAATATATCAATCAGTGGTATGGACAGTGCGAACACCCGCGGATCAACGCCAGAATCAACAAGGCCGATTCAGAACAACTCTGAAATTTATTATGTGCTTCGTTGCTAGGACGGCTCCAAAGTCACCGTTTACAAACTCCTAAGACAAGAACTGATAGACTTCAGTCCAAATCAGAAGTTAAAAAAACTTCTGGCTTTAGCGGGAATCGAACCCTGGCCCTTTCTGCATTGGAAGCAGATACGCTAACAACAAGACCAACGCACTAGCATAAGCACTAGATATTTATAATGGTTAAGAGCATGTTTAATTTCAAGCTTGTACAAATTACTACGCCTGAGTAATTACGCGTTTTAATTTTGCTAGGACGGCTCCAAAGTCACCGTTTACAAACTCCTAAGACAAGAACTGATAGACTTAAGTCCAAATCAGAAGTTAAAAAACTTCTGACTCTAGCGGGAATCGAACCCTGGCCCTTCTGCATTGGAAGCAGATACGCTAACAACAAGACCAACGCACTAGCATAAGCGCAAGATATTTATAATGGTTAAGAGCATGTTTAATTTCAAGCTTGTACAAATTACTACGCCTGAGTAATCACGCGTTTTGATTTTGATTTTGATTTTCCCCGGTCCCAATCGCCCGGTTTTTTGTTATATGAGGTACATCTGAGTGTGGCCCAAGTTTCAAAGTTCTAAGATGAACTGTTTTCTCAGTAAAGCGTATTATTCATAAGAGTACGGAATTACCTACTTTTGATAATTTTGAGTTTCTCCGGTACCCGTTACCCAATTTTGCTTTCCATATTCAAAAGTGATAAAGAATGAGAGATATCAAAATGTATTCCACGTTTGAAACATCTCAGTTGTAGCGTTTTCTTTGAATGATTCATTTCTTAAAGTTCAGATATGTTTTTTTGTCATTTTTGGGCCCATGGTCATCCCCAAATTTAGCCCCTTGTGTTTTGGACGCAAGATATTTATAATGGTTAATAGCATGTTTAATTTCAAGTTTGTACAAATTACCACGCCTTGGTAATTACGCGTTTTGATTATCATCCAAATTTTGATTTTCTCCGGTCCCTGTTACCCGATTTTGGTTTTGAAAGCAAATGTCACTGCGTCTGAAGTACATCTAAGTGTGGTCCAAGTTTCATAGTTCTAAGATTTACCGTTTTCTCTGTAGGCTAAATTAATCTCCGCGGAGAACTCCTAGCCAGCCAGCCAGCCAGCCAGCCAGCCACCCACCCACCCACCCAACCACCAGCCAGCCGAAAGGAATTTGACGATGTTGAGAGCCTTTTTTAACACAGAACGAGTTGTCGGATCGGGTTGATTTTTTTTTTTGGTATGTCATGGACCACATACCAGGTCATATACCGAGTTTCAAGATTGTAACTATTTCGGGGCGGCGTGTGCAGATAGCTGAAAACCCCCCAACTCTCGTAGCTGTATATAGGGCTGGAGTTCGTGTCGCCTAAGCAGTCGCATGCGCTTGACTGCCGGGCGACGACCGTCGCCCTAGATATAAGTAACCAATAAGAAATAATGGGGAAACATGAGCACAGTTGAAATTGGATCTGCGTCGCTATCACAATGGTCAGACACATCGGAATTGTATTTCAAGGTCATTTTAATTAATTCAAGAGATGAAATTATGAAAATGTTAGAAAAATAGAAAATTATCTTCAAATGAGATGTTTTAGAGAGAAATCACTCTTGAACGCACGTGAATGTAACAAGATTTTGGCAGTTGTTATGGTATTAAACATAAATGAGTGGAAGGAATTGGTGAAGGACCGGTTCATGCCACAAATAAGAGTTGTCAACCACCAGTCACTACACTCAACATCCCGTTGTTGAAATGGTTTTAAAGATTCTTTTGTGGCTTTTGCAAACTCAAAAACATATTATGCATGTGAGTCTGATATTAGATCGTGCAAATGCATTCCAGGACTTCTTCCATACTAACCATGAACAGTCAACTGCACAACTGCGCTGAGTCCGACTCCAATTCCGTTGCTAGCTTCACACAAGTAGCTCCCCTCGTCTTCTTGGTTGACTCGCTCGATCTGCAACGAGCCGTTGGAGAGGAGTTCCAGCCCCCCGGAGTCCAGGTTCATGCCTTGTTGCTTCAAGCCGTGGCCGACTAGGTCCTGGTATTGGCCAGGTTTGTAATCTGGAGGAAGAGAAACGTTTACGCTCTTGCGTTTAAGAAACATATGTTGAACCTAGACAATTGTAAGTAATTAAAATTGATCTAAATTAGACGGTTCTAAGAACTTTATGCCATCCTGGTACTTTAAGGCAACATTTAAAGTAACTGATATATTTTACTTAAAGTTGAACAACGATAGTACATTTTCATTATTATGTGGAAATCTAGTGAGTTACCTTCCAATTTATAACAGGAAATCATATTTCAAGTTAACTTTGATTCTTTTTTGTATACACTTTGATCGTAGTTCCATATTAAAATTTATTATTTATTATTTATCATCAACAGGGTAGTACCCCACAAGTGTGAGTTCATGAGCTGAGAGCATAAATTTAACTTTCTCTTGGGAAACTTTTCCAGGGACGATAATATATATTTAAAGATAGGTAGCTTTAGATATTTAACTAAGTATTTTGTAGTTAGGTTCAATACATACAATACAACTAGGAATCGCTCAGTTGGACGCGTTGAAAAGCGAGCACGTGTTATAGCTAGACCCACATTGCACATTTTTTTAAATTTTAAAATTTGCGACGTTCGCTGTCTACGGCGCCATGTTTCCAATATTATTTATTATTGCCTAGGTATTTGGGTAAATTTTTACTTTGTGGATAAAATCCACCGCCATCTAGAGGACCTTGACATCATTTCCTTAGGAAAACTATTTAAACTCTTTGGTAACTAATAATAAACTGCTTCCTCGATAGTATTTTGATTACTTCTAGGTGGCAGTGCTTAGTCGCCAGAATTCTCGTGCGACTTTTCGTTGCCATGGTAACATTGCTTTTGTTATAATGTAATTTCCATCTACACTACTTATCGGATCAAAATAAAATGTACATATTCGTGACCGGACGGACATTCGAAATGATTTGGCTATCTCAGATTTTGTCGCCGTTTAGTTTAAAAAAAACTTTCGATTAACTTTAATGTAACTTTGTAACTTTTCGAACGATTTTGCCACAAAACTAATAGCATTCAATCCAGATCGAAGCTTGCGGATGGTCCAAATTTCAACTCGATCCGAACCTCCGTTCGACCGCTATCGTGATCCAAAAAAGCTGCGCGACTTTCCGTTGCCATGGTAACGGTATTTTGTTATAATGTAATTTCCATCAACACTACTTATCGGATCAAAATTAAATTAGCATATTCGTGACCGGACGGACATTCTTAATGATTTGGCCACCTCAGATTTTGTCGCCGTTTAGTTTGAAAAAAAAACTTTCGATTTACTTTAATGTAACTTTTTAACTTTTTGAACGATTTTGCCACAAAACTAATGGCATTCAATCGAGAACGAAGCTTGCGGATGGTCAAAATTTTAACTCGATCCGAGCCTCCGTTCGAACGTTATGGCGAGACATACAAAAAAAAACAGACTATTTTTTCCGGCAGAGTCAAATGAAAACGCTCGCTTCGCTCGCTTAATAAAGGATTTAGTCCGAGCATTCGTAGTAACGACAGAGGAAAACAATTGTGTACACTTTTATAAGAACATATTTAGTATCATCTTCCCAATGTGTTCATTGTCTTGTTGAATGGTAGGTGTATTACCGGATGCTTTCTTCCATGCAATGGTAGGCTGTGGAAACCCCTCAACTTTGCAATCCAGAACTGCTTGCTGTCCCAGTTTGGCTGCCGAGTTCTGAGGCTCGACAACCCACGTTGGAGGCACTGAAATCCCCAAAACAAACCTTATAAGTGAACAATAATCTATTTCAATATTACTTTGATGTATTTAAAATCTCGACAGAGTTCATTAAATGAATGCATCGACTAAATCAAAACTGTTTCAACAACAGTTTTTTATTGGTTTGATTTTGTTGTATCATTTAAAGTTTAAAGTCTTTTAGATCTACGAGCAACATAAGCAGATTGAGAACATGCTTGCATTTGTTGCTGCAAAGCTCAACACTGAATAAGATTACAGTCAGTTCCCTCGAGCACCAAGCACAACAGATGTAGTTAGTTAAGCTTGTAGAGCGACAAACTCTGAATTGTTCAGAAAGCAGCAGAAAGAAGTTCAATAGAGTAAGTTAGTGGAAATTGTCCAAAGAAAACAATAAATTACCATTCATTACGCGCGGGTTTCAATAGGAAGACATGTTCTATTCAGTAAGGTTCATTCATTATCTTCTGCAATTTTATTTAAGTGGAAGCGTGAATTAACATGAAATATTTGAGTCAGGATATTTCATTTTTGTATGTGCAAGAAACTGTCGTGGAAAGTTGTTTTCGGCCTTGTTATGTGAAGTTTTCTTAACAACTTATGACAAGGCATGTACATGTTACCAGCTGCAGGATAAAATTACAGCAAATTACAATAATTTACATGTGTATAATAGCATAAAGCAATCAACGAATAGACAACACCACTAGAAGGCTGTAAGATCGAGAAAACAGAGCATGCTGATAAGCATTAGTTACCTGCATGGCTTGAAGAAGTAGGAGGCATTTTGTCAACCGCAAGTCATCCATGGCGGTGATAGTCAAGTAAGGACAGCTGTCATTCCTGGGCTACAAAAGCAACACAAGAAGAAGATAGGTCGAGTCATGCAAACAAGGAAGAAGGCGTGGTGGGGGAAGGGAGGGGGGTTGTCAGACGCTAAGCGGTCTGAAGCGAGCGTGGTTCTTGGGACTTGCTGGAATGATTTTCTGTTTGAGTTAGTCTTAGTTGACTCATTACTAATAAGCCCCTAGTGCACCTGGCTAGCTTCAACCTCTGTAGCAGTGCTAGTTACCCGTGACCAGCAGCTGTGCCGTGTGCGTCGTTGTTCGCGCAGAATTGCGGGCCACGCACGTGTAGTTGCCGCTATGTCTAGAGCTAACGCTACGAATCGCCAGAACACTCGAAAACTCCTCGACATCTTGGAGTGTGAGATCAAGACCATCATGCTGGGTAAAGGTAGGGGTTGGGAGAAGAGGTCGATCATTCTTCAGCCACGAGATGGTTAGTGGCGGATCCCCTCTCTTGACGCTGCAAGTAACTCGCACCCTCTCACCGGCGGAGAGCTCCCCGAATGAGAACGGCGTGATAGCTGGTGGCACTGAAACACACACACACCCACTCAACCCACAACAACTCTACGTATAGCTCTGGCCGGGGTGGCTGTCATCCAGGACCACGAGGCTGATAAGGTTTAGCCGTGATCTAGGTGAAGTCGACCCCGACCAAGCTTGTTTCTACGGTACACCCGTACCGTTGACTGAGAGCGCCGCCGAGTGGGTATCGCGGGCGGCAGCGTTCTGCGCGACGCAAGTGTAGTTGCCCCCGTGCGCGCGCGCCAAGGCACTGATGCTAAGCACACTGGTGAACTCGTCTAGATTGCGCTCCACGAGGCCGTCGTCTTGTTGCGAGGTCAGCGCCACGCCGTCCTTGAGCCAGTGCACGCTCAGAGGGGGATCCCCCTTGCTCACCACACACTGGACGCCCACGCGCTCGCCCAGGTGAAGGTCCATACGGAAGCTGAAAGGGGTTATCTTAGGGGGGACTGGAACAAAGCAAAACTGTACATGGTTAACACATTAAAAACTAACGGATCACAAAATATGTTTTAGGATGGTCATATAAATTGATTCATGGACTAATATTAAATTCAATATCCCGTTGTAATTTTTCATGTGAAGAATGAATCAAATTTCTGTCCGCGTTTGGTGCTATGAAACAGAATGATTTAATTTTTTGTGCTAATACTCTTTCAACTAAAATTCAAAAAGACATATAATACTCACATTTAACAAGTCCGAAATATTTACTTTTTTGTATTGTGCTACCCAAACTATTCATTTTTTAAATCAGTTATTAATCAATGGATGTCCTAGTTTCTTTGCAGTTTAAATTAAATTGTTCTTGTAATACAAACAGATATGAAGTTTTTTGAGACTCAAATCACAAGAGAAAAACATTTTATCCTTTTTGTACTTGTACTGTTCATTTTTTTTAAATCTTACCAACATTTCATTGATAAAATGGTTCAACTAAATCTTGTGATGTCTAGAAATACGTTTCGTTGCATACCCATCACGTTTATCTGTGCCATTCCGCTTGCAGTCAAGCCTTGCTTATTGGAGACGACACATTTGTACCCTCCGCCATCTTCAATTGACTGTACGTTGTCAATGACTAGAGACCCATTCGGAAAAATCACATGCCTCCTGTTGAGCGGTAACAATCGGTCACCTGCATCAAAACAATCTCATGGTATCACTGAACAACAACAAAGAATGAGCATTGACCGTGAAATGTACCCAACTGAACTCACCACGATACCACTTCACCACATCTATGGGGTACCCCGCTACTGGGCACGATACACGAAGTGTCTCGCCAGCCACTGCTGAAATTTCACCCATTGGTCTGACATGTGGAGGACCTGAGGAAATAATGGATGAGATAAGAATCAACGTAAGTTAGGTGCAAATATGAAAATAAAAAATAGATCCTTGATGCATGCCAGCAACGATTGCCTTCCACGACGATCTTTCTTTTGTGGTAGGTAATTCATATAATTGAGGTGGGGAAAGTTGAAACCACTTGTTAAAATTTTATTGTGTAACATAAAAGATTAGATTTATTAAAAAAAGAGTATTAAAAAATTCAGAAACATTAGAAATTAAATTAAAAAATAAGACATAAAAACGCTTATCATTTTAATCGAATCACCAATTATAATTGTAGGAAACAATGAGTGAGGTTATATTAGCACCCAAGACGCATATCAGAGCCTATGAATATGGTTCTTGAAACAACAAATGAAGGCATCTTCAACGCTTGTTGAATTTTTCAATGTCAATGTATAGGAACAGATAGTACCGAATACGGAATGAGGATATCTTCAGACTACTGAGGTTTAAATACGAATTGAGCAGAGACTTAGAATATGGACAATGACAACAGGATGGAAGAGCTGATGTAGGTGTAGGGTATGAAGTTGAGAAATTGTAGGTAAGACTAAGGGACAACACGGAAATCGAATCGGCAAAGTAGGGTGAGAAAAGAGTGGAATTAGGAGGAGACTAAATGGTGGAATGAAGGATGGAGGCGAGATACGAGAAGAGATGGAAATTTGGTTCGGTGGACCAATGGCGACCCAATCCCGAACGACAGATGATTGTTGAGGATTGACGTGGCAACAGATATGATGATGATCTTGTTATATATTCGTATTTACCATACACGTTGAGTTCTGCTTGATGACTCGTCTCTCCGATTCTGTTGACAGCAATGCACTCGTACATTCCACCATCTTCTACTCTTACGTTAGTGATGTTCACGTGACTTATTACATCGCCATGCGCAGGCACGTATTGGCCAATCACATATCTAAAACAAAATGTGTGAGCAAACTATGTTGTTGGAGAAGGATGAGATACTAAGTCAAATCAAAGCGGAGCTTCACCTTTCACTTTGTGGTAAAGAAAAGCCATCCAGTGTCCACTTAATGTTCGGAGTTGGGTTCCCAGAAGCAACACATTTCAAGGATATTGATGGTCCCGGCTGTATGGTTTGTCGTATGAAGCGATACACAAGCTGTGGAGGAGTATCTGTAAGACAGAACGCAACTTATTAATACACATAGAGGTATTCTTATTCTTTACGAGATTAAGGCGAGTTTGTCAAAGTGTGAATATTCATGCTCTACAAAAAGCATATTGAACATATGATTGATATCCAGGTTTATGCTTCAGAATTATGCTAATAAAAACGAAACCAGTTTGCATGTAAGTTAAAGAAAACAAACTCTATCGGAGAATGTTTCGGCACGTGGGATGAAACTTCCGAGAGGTTGTTGTCATCCACGTATTTAAGTTAGGCGTTAATTTAATATTTTAATGTCTTCTTTTATATGGTATCGCGAGGTATTGGTTTGCATACGCACACTCAGGTAAATGTACTGATATTTATTTAGCGTTGCATCAATATGCAAAAGCTCGGTAAAATTGGGCATCCTTTTGGAAACACACGATCGTTTAACTCCTTGATCGGATCTACTTATTACAATCTAATCTACATACTTAATATTTAGAAAAATTCAAAATTCTGAACGAAGTTGGCAAAAAAGAATCACATCACAGTTAATTTCTTCCTCTAACTTAGAAACCCTTTCCAACAACCTTAAGACACCTACAAGGGACAATGATATCCCCATGATTTGATAACAAACCTAAAAATATGTAATTTATCTATGCATAGTATTTTATCATCTTTAATTGACACTGAGATACCGAAATACACTAAACCTCCTGGTTTTTACATTAAATATAATTACCAAACGATGAGGTGCAAAAGCAAAATGTAATTCAATCTGCAACTTTCTTTACCACCAAGTCGTAATTCTGCGGTAGACTGCGCCATATCCTGTTCATTCTTGACAAAACATTGGTACATCCCCTGATCATCTCGCGACACAGCCGGCAAACGTAAGACTTCCCCCATTCCACCCCTCATGGCGGAGAGCATCTGCCCGTCCTTGGCCCAGAGTATGTTGGTGACTGGCTGGCCACTGGAAGTGCAGGAGAACTGCGCTGGCTGTCCCAAGGCCGCCGTCAGGACGGTAGGGGAGAGGCGAGCCGAGAGAGGGGAGGTGACCAGCAGGAGATCTCGAGCATGGCTCGGCCGGCGGAGTTGGTGGCTTCACAACGGTAGCGGCCGGTGTCACTAGGTCGCACGCGGGGGATGATAAGGAGGCCGCCAGCAGTGTAGCGCTGGTCGTCTTCGGAGAGTGGGGCACCTCCAAACTCCCACCTGAAGATAAAGATACACACACTAAAGAGGGTACGCTGAGCTTGGCCCAACTCAAATGCGCGCAAACAGGTGTTGATGATTTCTGCTGAACGGTTGGTAATATCATTACCAAATTGAATGGATGTTAATAAAGTACTTTTATATTGATATCCGTAATTGGTTGCACAAAATAAGTCTTAAAGATCCATTGCGAGACATAAGTCCAAAACGTGAAAAAATGGGAAATCCAAAACATGGATTACAATTCTGGAAATTCCCACCAAACCGTTTATCTTACGATAAAACCAAATTTACCTCCGTGTTCACATTGATTTAAACGTTGATATCCAATATGCAAATTTGAGTTTAAAAAATCTGTACACTTGGAATAAATCCCCGAAGTTGACCAAAATTGAGTAAATTTTGTTGATTTCACTAAATTTTAATTCAAAATCAATGAATTAATTGAGGAATACGCATAATGGGTAACATAGATTTATTCTTGATAAACGTTGCTGTGAAATTTGATAATGGTGTTATAAACCGTTTACCAGAAAAATCCAGAAAGCTGAGCGCCTAAACTCACCTCTGTTCTAGCCTCAGCATACCCTATTAAAATTCGCTTGGTCGAATGATTCAACTGGTTTGACAAACATTCTGCATCACTTTTCGACCTCCAATTTACACCCACCTCAAAAATTGAATTTTTGGAATGTTATTAATTAAGGATAGGGGCAAGTCGGGGTAAGAGCACATTCCAACATCTCAAATAATTGTCTCCTACACAAACTTAGAAAATTGGAAAAATAATTACCTGCTTGGTGGCATATTTACTGTTCGTTACTGAAAAAAAGCAAGCACTATTTGGAGAATAAGTTCTCATATACACATTCATACTTCAAATCGGTTGTAAACCACAACCCGGTAGGACACACGATAGAGCTGCCAAGTGATCCAGACTAAACCTATGCATTCTGCGTCAAACCCTATTTTGCTCGAGCTCATGCAACAGTCTTAATATGCCCGTTAGTATAATGGTTACCATATTGGGTTGACACTGCTGACACATTTTATATCGTGTAGAGGAATTGGCCAATCCATATAGTACTGATTTGAGATTTCTATTTCGACGACAAAACATCCATATTTATTTGCACTAGATGGTATGCGGGT